>CM052540.1:43442676-43483873 GCA_028533065.1 Trachops cirrhosus | reverse complement strand
GTTAAGAGGTCTTGAGGAAGTAAGGTATTCTGCATGCACATCAGGAATATACATCTGCCATGTCTTTTAAGGCTGGTAGGGAGCTGTTCTTTTTAAGCCACTTTATTGAACGCATTTGGTTGCGGATGATCCAGTGGTGGGCACTGCACAAAGACACTAACGCAAATCCAGTTCTGCTTTCCAGGTGCTCGCGATCCTTGAGGGTACACATTCTCTCTCACGGAAAAAGTCGAAGGGTGGTAATTTTATCCCCTCTTCTATACTTTAATATTAGTTATCTTTCTACTGTGTACAG
The DNA here is from genome assembly GCA_028533065.1 of Trachops cirrhosus. NCBI lineage: Eukaryota > Metazoa > Chordata > Mammalia > Chiroptera > Phyllostomidae > Trachops > Trachops cirrhosus. The sequence goes on along the minus strand of CM052540.1, from coordinate 43,483,578 downwards.
ATAGATTGAATTCTTTAAGTCCAACCTTGTTTTTGAAGAACTTTGGTTAGAGTGAAACCCACACTTCATCTCCATCCCTTTAGGGGTTTGTTTGTATATAGATGCTATTTGTATGAATATCTGAACATTTCCAAATATGTCTTCATTGTAGAAAATTGTAAAAAAATACAGGAACTAAAGGAAGAAAATGAAAACTCATCAGCACCGGCTTTCTTTGGTGACCTATTCTCACAAGTGGCTTTTGCTCTCCTCTTGCTCTATGCAAATACTGCTCTCCCCTTTCCTTCTCTGGGGTCTTGTGTCACCCCCCCTTACATTCTGGTTCCGTCCCTTTGACAGCCTATTGTTTGCGCAGCTCTGGACTGACTGTGGGAGCCAGAGAGAAGGCTGCTCTTCTCTCTGTGGTGGCTCCTGACTGGGGAGGAGCCCCAGCGCCTGGGACTGAGTGTGCCTTTGCAATCCCAGCCGGCTGGCAGCCTGGCCCCTCAGCTCCCAGGCCATTCTTCACTGTGGGTCTCTGCCCTGCCTGGCAAGTTGAGGACTCGAGCTGGCCACTTGCTGGCCTCAACAGGAACTTTGCTGTCTGCACAGCTTAGAGAGATCTCAGGGAACCCATTCCCATCCTGTAGTACTGCAGGGGCGACACATGTTCACCTGTGGGAGCCCTCGCCGTGGAAGGGACCAGGTCGCCTTCACGTGACTGAGTGTACACCCTGTCCTCACACGGGCGTGTCTGTAAGGAGTGTTCCTGGAAGAGTCCAGCTCTCTGGGTTAAGCTCATGGCAGCCTAGGAGGACTGCTGCTAACCACTGTTTAGAGATCCTCATGCCTACTTTTCTCCAGAGGAAAAGGATGCTCCCCTTTCTCCACCTCTTCTTCCACCCCTGCTTCCTTTCCTCACTGAATATCTCAGTTCCTGCTTGTCAGGCCTTCACAGACCGGACTCTCCAGTGCCGTGTCCACTGACAGCTGCTGGCGGCTTCTGACCACGTGGAAACACCAGGCCCGAGTGTCACGTCACCCACCCGATGGTGCAGCAGTGTTCTGCCAGTCCTTGTACCCTTGCTACAGCAGGTAGTCGTGGAAATGAGAGCCTGCGGTGGATTTCCCAGGCCCACTGTTGACTTCTGGAATCACGTAGTGTTTCTGCGCTGAGGTTTCTTCTTCTGTAACCATCAGCTATAGAGCTGCCTCACAGCCGTGGTGTGGGCACTGGTCATATAAGTCCGTACAGTGTCCTTGAGGATGTTTAGGACAAAGGTACAGTCACAGTGAGCAGAGCACTGCACTCAGCCCGCAAGTCTTGTCTTTCCTTAGTCCCTGTCTCTAAGTGGCTCCGTCATCCTCCCCCTGTGGATCATTCTTTCATCAGTCAGCCACGTTTTGCCTGCTTGCCCCACATACTGGTCATTGCCCCATGGAACTGTGGCTCCGCTGTGGTTTGTATTCTGGATGCTCTCCTCTATCACCTGGCTTCACCTGGGGGGTCGTGTTTTATGTGGCATAGTGAAGTGTTTCGGGGACACGTCCTGTTGGAGCTACATCAGGAAACAAGCTCGTGTCACAGTTGTTGGTTTTGCTTTCCTTTTCTTTTCGCAAAATGAAAAAGCAAGAGGTGCATGGCTGTCGGCATTTGTCGTGGACTTTCCACACTGAGTTTAGGTAGAGGCGTGTGTTCACAGGGGCACTGCCAATGGGTACGTGTTGTTTGTCTTTGCCCACAGCCGCTCCCGTGCTGAGCTGTGAAGCTGCGACTCAGACTGAAGGGAGACCGGATATGGCTGCGGTGACCTTGAGGAGGGGTCTGAGATCCAGAGTCTCAAGATGCAGACCCCAGTCTCTAATAGATTACAAATCTTACGTAGACACCAAGGTGCTGGTGGCGAAGATCCTGGAGCAGTCCTCTGGCAACGTGAACCCGGACATCCACGAGCTTGTGGAGAGCATTAAGTCTGTTCTGAAGTGCGACGAGCAGCACATGGAGGAAGTCATTGCGAGTGCCAGTGTCCTAGAACAGGTAGTTTTATTATTACTATTCGGTGTGAATCAGATAACTTGTTTCCACAGCAGCCAAAGCGGCTTCTCTGATTTCCTGTCCAAGGCACAGTAAGTTCATGGTCACCGTGTCAAGGGAAATATGGTCTGGGGAGGGGGAGGAAGCTGGAGCACTTTCTTTTCAGGTGTGGCGGCTTTTCCACAATGTTCTTGGCTCAGAGGAAGAGAAACCCATTTTCCCGGGGCCTGAAGCCTGGACAAAGAAAAGGGTGTGGCTTGGGGAAGAAAGCAAGGCATCGGGTCGAGTGATCACCGTCAGCAATTGCTATCCTCTGTTGAAAGTTTCCCTTGTGCAGCATGTTTTTTCAGCCCTTTGACAGCGATGGATATACGTGAATTTTAATATAGCCAAGATTCTGGGAGTTGTTCATATCCTCATGAAATGTTTAGCAAGACACCTAAGCTGAGAGGACTGAAAGGAATACCCACCTTTTCCTTCCCATATGTTAAAAAATACAAGGCAACCCCCTGACCAGGAGCTAGAGGGGAAACACACAACTGGGCATGTCAGTGACGCACTTAGATATCGGGTTTCTCATCTTAAGTGCAGGGATGGACTAGGGGGTCTCTACACCTATATCTCTGAGTGAAGGGGGGTTTCTTTCAGGTGAGAACTGGGCATGGGTTACAGCCTCAGCTACCCACTGTTTTTTAAAAGTGGTCACCTTTGAGGCATTTACTGCATTGCTCAGGGGTGTGGGGCAGTTGTTGAAGGCACTGGTGCACAGCGCTCACCCCGTTACCTGGCTGTGCCTGCCTGCCTGCATCAAGTGCCTGGAGAATACTTCCTGAGTTGAAATGGGCTGATTCGCAGGTCAGATTTCGAGGCAGATTGATGAAACCCCTTTCTCACTTTCCTTTCTGTTCCCTCTTTCTGCCTTCTGGCCTCTTCTAACTGAAGCTAGAGGCCACGTTCTCTCCTAGCACCTCAGGGGACCCAAGGGAGCCGAAACATGATCTGATTACTCACAGGAGGGAGCACATGAATGTGGACCCTCTTGTCTGCTTCCTGAAAGAGTGGTTGGCTCATGCTCCTGGGTCAGGCTCTACTGCGAATCCTGTATAGCGAAGACATTTTACATCTTGTGTCCCTCTGGTCTGTGCAAAAAGTCATTTCCTGTTTCCTTTCCCCTATCCAGCCTCAGTAGGCCACTAAACAGGGGCACGCATTGGGAGCCACTCAAATGCTGCCACGCTCTGGAGAGGTAAGGGCTGGAGCGTCTGCCGAGCGGTTGGTCTGGACCTACCGCAAGGTCTTGTTCGCTGCAGAATCACTTTGGGGAAAAAGGACAGGTGCTTAGAGTCCAACAGACGCCATCAGCTCAGATATTCACTGGGCTTTTGCACAGACTGGATCAAAGTTCAGTGCTGGGACTGTTGCAACAGACTTGGGCTGCCTGCTGGCGCCTCCCAGGCCTGGCCCACGGGGTGACGCATGATAGGGCTGCACCTGCGTCAGACAGCAGGAGGCAGGGATGGGCAAGGGGAGCTTTTGTTTCAGACTCTCCCCAGCTTTTGCACATTTTCCACTTTCTTTCTTTTACTAGAATGCATTTTTCGATCCATTTTAAATTTTGACAATATCACAACTACTTGTCCTAACATACATAACAACAGACGACATCTGTGAATGTTGAAATTTTCTTCTGAATCAGGAAACAAGGACAGTTCCTAAAGACAAATATAATAATAGAGTGTTAGTAAATTTAATGTCTCTTCTCTTCGGCGGATTAACTTTTTAATGACTTTAAAATCTGAGAATGGTGCAAACAAAGCAAAATGTCATCCCAGTGGTTGTGCTGTGGTGTTGGTGGCGCTGAAGTGCTGGGGTCTGGGGTCTTCCCCGAGGCACTCAGTGTCACAGGCCATACAGATGGGACTGTGCAGCATAAACAATTGCATACAATGGGCCATCTTCCCCTTGTCAGTCCAAGTTGGATGAAGAATTTCTCGTATTTTTGTTATTTTTTAACAAAATAAGTGATATTACAATGTATTTAAAGCTATGTATGCAGTACATTATGAAAATAGATTAGCAATAGAACCATTCTTAAGAGTTTTTACAGAAAAATTGGCCTAGTTGTTACGTTGCTTATTGAGGGGTTTTTAGAGCAATTAGAAGCATCATTGATTTTGGTTGAGATGTTATATACTCACCACCTGGTCACTGTGCCAGACTAGTATCGAATGTTTGAGTGCACTAGTATCACCTGGGTTCATGTTGGGGGATGCTTGTGCCCCGCCCCAGACTCACATGTCAGAATCCGTGTGGGGAGAGCCGGGAAGCTGGTCCCAGTGAGAATCACTGGCTCTGGCCACAGAGGACTTGGAAGAAAGTGATGAGAAATGTTAAATATAAAACAAGAAATTGCAGTAGATGAATCAGTGAAGTGTAGGTTGGCCTATAATTGAAACCATAGGAAATTTGGGGAATGTCTTATGAACTTTAGAAAGGAGACAGTATGTTAAGTCTCTCTGGAATTCCCAGTGGGTTTACCTTTGGGAAAATACCCTCTTTTCTTTCTCAAGGCAACTGAACATGACAGGGATGGATACAGGCAGCAGATCCCAGGACCACAACTGGTGAAGCTTAACCTCTTCCACCCTCTTTATTCTATTCTCCCAAAGATCATGGCACCCGGGCAGCCCGGCCCTATCAGGGCCTGCCGCCTGCCCGTGCGGAGACTGCCTGGCTTGCTGCACCTGCGGAGCTGCGGAGACCTGAGCACCTTCGTCTCAGCAGGGAGGCTGAGAGGCGAGCGGAGACCCCGGCGTGCGGCTGAGCGGCCACACAGCCTCATCGGTGTCTTTCGGGAGACTGTCCTGTGACCCAGCCAGACCAGGCTCCTGTGGAGTAGTTTCCAGGGTGGGGGTGGGATCTCCCTCTGGGAACTCTTCAAAAGGGGGGTATTTCAGAGGATACTTTTTCCTGCTCTCTGTCTTTTTCTGCTGACCCCATAAATGATCGGCTCTTTCTGGGCACATTTGATTTTTGGATGCATCAAACTGGAGATGGTGAAGACAGCATCTCTTTCCTCTGCTGGCCCCTTGTCCTGGTGTAGGGTCCCCCACCCTTTTTGCCTCCTTTATTCTCTGAGCTCTCTGTCATTGCTGGACTGCTCTTGGTCGCTCTTGGTGGCCTTGCATTGGCATGAAGCACGATGATTAACTCCCATGTTCTCTAATCATGAAGCCCCTTTCCGCACCCTGAAATCACACTATCTTTAGAAAGACAGGAAACTCCGTCAGTGACAAATTGTCATGAAAGACATCTAGGGAGAGTATTCTTGTCGACCCTGCTTATTCTTGCTTGCAAAACTAGTGATGACTAAGGCAGATCTGAGAATAAAACTTTTTACTTTTTACCTATGGACTTGGTGTACATTTGTGTATGCGGACATGGCCATGCCTTACCTTACAAAGAGTTTGGAACTGGGAGCAGTGGTGGTCAGGTTCGGGCAGGCTACCAAGCCAGTTTAATCTCCAAAGCACTTGATCACTGCACTTAGGTGCTGCCTGGCCAAATGGTTTCCTGGAGCTGCCTTGGAGTGGGACCCTGAGCAGTAAATCGGTAAAGTGATTAGATTGGGCATTTGTGTTAAGAAGGAAGGAGGTGGTTAGAGGAGGCTTCTTTAAGGAAATGACATTTACAATGGATTTGACTGTGAAGGGCAGGGAAGGGTGTTCCAGCAGAGGGAACAGCCAATGCAAAGGCCCCCAGCACTAGAGGCTGCTGCGAAAGCAGCCCTGAGTGAGGGGAGAGATAGAAGGAGCTTGGGCTGGATTTTATGCTAACAATGAGGAACCATGGGGGAGTTTGCAACATGAGTAACAGATGTAATTGGCATTTTGAGAGGTCACCACGTAGAGCAGAGACTAGGTCAGGGATAAAGGACGTGAGGGGCTGAACAGAGAGGTCGTACGAGGAGAGGACTGCTGCCCTCGCTGGGCACTGCCTGTGCCCCAGGTGCTGAGCTAGGGATTTTACTCTCATTTCACCCCATCGCAGCCTGAGAGGTGGGTGGGAGCTGTGAGTGTCTCCATTCACAGAGGAAGAAAGCAAGATTACTCAGTAACCTAGCCCAAGGTCACTCAGAAGTTACTCGGTATACATGCTCATCTCCACTTCCCAGCCTCCCTAATAGTAGCAGTTGGCCATTTTTCGTTTCTACAAGAAAGTGGTTGCTAAGACTTCAAGCTTGGCTCAGCAAGGACAGATGCCCCAGGCTTCCAGACCACAAACTTTGCCAGAGTGGGAACTGGTATAAGGTCAGGGGACTGAGTAATGCAAAGGGAAAGACTGGAGGCACCAAGCTGGGGTGAAAAGTGGCTGTGGAAGCAGATCTGGAAATGAGGGAGAATGGGGACCAGCGAGCAGCCGGGGGCCTGGCCTGCTCCCCTGGGTGAGCTGTGTTTATGGAGAGGGTTTACAGGGACTTGCCAGAGTGGCATTTTCTCTGTTCCCCTCCACCCAGCCCCAGATACTGAATTCCCCAAGGAATTCCTTCCCCAAGGAAGCAAATGCTCTTCCCATTTCTTTAGAAATCCTCACTGTCAGGACCAGAGCTGCCACTGGGGGCTGCCCTGCTTCCCTGGCACAAGCCCCCCGTCCTCTTTGAGGGTCTCCACTGTGTTACAATGGTATAAGCCCCATGCCTCACCTGGGCTCTCAGACTCCATACCCCCCACGTCCCAGGCCAGTTGCTGTCCTCCGTTATGGCTGCTAGTTTGCACCCCCAGCCTAGTGTCTCAGGGCCAAGCCGGGAAGTCTCAGCCCACCAATTTGTTCCTCCCCCACGGCTGTGGAGACAAGGCCTGGCCTTCCTCCACCCAGACATGGCTGGGTCTTTCTCACCTGTCTAGGCTTCTGTTTTTTTTTCCCCACTCCAGGAGGGCATTTTCTTTTTTTCAGCTACATCCTTCCCACCTTCCCTTTTGAACTCCTTAACGCTTCACCTCCAACCACCACCACAGACCTCTCCGTCTAAGATGAAGGCTCAGAATGACTCAGAAACAGTCACCAGGATGCTCTCAGCCATCCAGGGGAGAGGGAAATTGTTAGCAACAACCAGAAAAGGAAACATCATAGAGACTGAGAGCATTGCTTGACCCATATCAGGAGGAAGGGGGGCTATCTCAGCTTTAAAGATTTGACCTTGCAGTCTGGGGAATGTGCCATGTAATTCCAGCATCTGAAGGTATTGGTGAAGTCAGAAAACTGACTTCTATCTTGCTTCTCAGACTTTAAGGAATATTAAAAATATATATTCTATATGACAATATATTATAATACCTACTACAATATTTTATATACATTTTCCTAGGGAGGGAACTTAGAGGTCGTGCAGTTCATCTCCCTGTGGGTCTGCATGTGATGTACTTTAAAGCACATGTGCACTAACATGCTACACATGTACACGCATAATTACAGGTACACAGGGAGGGCAGCGCTTTTGCACTTGGAGCAACCTTAGGAATCCACAGTCCAGAGGTGGTAATGAAGCATTTCAATGTGGTTATCAAAATTACACCAGAGCGCTGGTTTGTTACTGTGGGGGGTATTTGAAATAAGCTGTCCCTGGTGAAGCAGGCCATGTTCAAGCTCTGTGGCTGGCTGGCAGCCTTGCCGCTGCACCAGTGAGGTGCAAGCACCTGTCCTCCTCCTCCCGAGGTCATCTGGGGGTGGACCAGGGCGCAAATGCATCTCTAGAATAACGTTGCCTCTGCATCACCCTTTCACGGGAGCTGAGCATCCACATGTGTGAGGACAGAGACTGGGACTTTCCCAAGCTCACAGGCTATTACTGTGCAGACTTGTTAACGAATATTTGCATTTGGCTGGCAGAATTGCCCCAACACTTGCTTTTTGTAAAACATCCCATCTGATGTTTAGAAGAGGTTTAGGGAAGGGGGGCTATGGTCCCTAACTGCCTGATGCTGCCATACTTTCCAAAAGACCCAGATATTTGCTGACTCACCGCATTGGCTGGGTCCAGTCATTCTACCCTCTGAGCCTGCAGATGAGGAACTGAAGCTTAGTGTCAAGAGCAGAGCAGCGGCGGGAGATGGGCTGCTGGTGCAGGTCAGAGCTTCTCAAACCATTTGGGATGAAGGACCAATTTTCTCCCCTCTAAACTCTCATGGGCCAAAAACTCATAAATTATAACAGATGAAACTGAAAAAAGTAGTCTACGGCTACTAGAACAATGTACCGTAGACTGGGTGGCTTGAACAACAGAAAGAGTTACTTCTCACACTTCTGGAGGTTGGGAAGTCCAAGATGAAGGCGTTGGCAGATTTGGTGTCTGGTGTCTGGTGAGGACTCTCTTCTGGGCTTGCAGACAGCCACCTTCTTGCTGTGTCTTCATATGGTAGAGAGGAAGCTCTGGTCTCTATCTTCTCACAAGGGCACACTAATCCCATCGTGTGAGCTCAACCCTCATGAGGTCAACTAAACCCAGGTACCTAAATCCAAATGCCATCACACTGGAGGTTGGGGCTTTAACCAGATTTTAAGGGGACATGAACACTTAATCCATAGCACTGAAAATAAAATATTAGTAATAAAAAAGACACATAAAATGCAATCCCCTTTTATGAAAGATTTTAGAGCAGTTTTAAGTGTATAGCAAAACTGAGCAAAAAGAACAGAGATGTCCCATACATCTCCTACCCCCACACAGGCGCAGCCCCCCTCCATGAGCTGCCCCATCAGAGTGGCACCCTGGTCACAGCTGATGGGCTACACTGACACGTCATTAGTACCTGGAGCTGCCCATTTAAGGGTTTGGACAAATGTATAATATGTATTCATTATTATAGTGTCATACAGAGTAGTTTTCTGCTCTAAAAACCCTCTGTGCCCTGTCTCTTCATCCCTTCCCCCTAGCTCTTGGCAACCACAGAACTTTTATTATCTCCACAGTTTTGCATTTTCCAGAATGTCTTATATTTAGGATCATACACTATGCAGCCTTCTCAGATTGGCTTGTTTTCCTTAGTTGTATGCAGTTGAGTTTTCTCCTTGTCTTTTCATGCATTCAAACCCCTTTCAAAATAATTCGATTCAGCAGTGATTAACAGTACTCTACCAAGTTAATATTGTAAAACATCCTCACAATCTGAACTTGGTCTTTTCAGGGACCAGGAACAATGACTTCTTGGCCAGCTCTGAGGCCCACACTCTGAGCGGTGCTGTTTGGGAACCCACTGTAGCCTGAGTTTCCCAGTTTCTCTGGAGCCCGTTCTGTGTGTGGGGCCTGGGAACATGGAGAAGAGGATGGGGGAGACGGAGCTTGGACAGATGCCCTTTCCTCTGCACCTGCACATCTGCAGGAGCCTGAGAGCTGAGGCTCCCTCACAGACATGCGCACACCGTGAGGGTCCAGGCTTCGGTGAGTCCCTCAGGATTAGGCAAAAAAAAATGGCAGAGGGAAGAGGCAGCTGTCACCTCCACCCAGCAGAGAGGACTTGGGGAGGCAGGACAAAGGAACGCATCTCCACCTCCCCAAGAGGGGTGTCGCAGAGCAGAACAAAGAAAGGGGTGAGGCAAGGGGCCGGGGACAAGGGCATCTTTGTTTACCCGGTTCTCCTCCCTGGGGCCTCTGCAAGGGAAGCCAAGTCTGGGGCCAAAAGGCACCGTAATTCTTCATCTCTGTCTCTGCAGGAACCTTCATCCTCTGGTTCAGCAGGTATTTATTGTGCTATACAGTAGCAGGCAGTGTGCCAGGTGCTTCTGGAGAGAATGCCCAGCAGAGAGAGGGGAACAGACAAAAACAGTACAAATAATAAATGCAAAGTTACATTTCCCTTGCCCACCACCGCTGAGCTGCTCCCAGGCTTCCTGGGGAGCTGGGGCCAGGCCCTGTCTTGGATGACTTTGAAGACCAAAGGGCCTGAGCCTCATTTATCAGAGGGCGGGTTTGAAGGGATCCCTCACCCCGATTGTAAAACAGGGCCTGGAGCGGGGCCTGGAGAAGCTCTGCAGACCTGGGTTTGGGGTAGCAGGCGGGCACCACCTTGGGGATTGTGAAAGAAAAAGTACTCCTGACATCTGTTAGAAACGGTAAGGAAGACTTTATTCAAGAAGGAAGTACTACACTGGGGGTTTGCAGCCGGGAGAGGAATCGGGTTCAACTCTAAGTGCAAGGACAAATGGAGATTTATAGCCAAGGAGCAGGGCAGAGGGGTCAGTGGGTGGCAAGTGGCTAAGAGGAGGGGACATCAGGGCCAGGGGTGTCTTGCTTGACCAACTCAACAGGACTCTTGCTGAAGGTGGGCCAGGGGTGGGAGACAAATGATTTGATCAGATATTGAAGGTGTTAAAGAAAAGAAACAGGCCAACATGGAGTCACTTTGCTAAACTATGTCACCAAACCAAAACCGAGTAACTAATCCAATTGCAGTTTCAGTCTCTCCCAGGAGTGGAACTTCGAACCAATCAGTCTGAAATTTCCTGTCAGCTCTAGTGAGGTAATGTGCCTGATAAGTCCCCCTGCCCTCCTCTCAGGTAAGGTGATCTTGCCACTCTTAAATTTCTTGTCCCACCTCCTTCTGCCTATCAAGCCCTTTCATTCTGTACAATCACTCGGAGTATGCTTTTGTTGCTAGATGGGATGCTGCCTGATTCAGGAATGGCTTCATAAAGCCAGTTAGATCTTCAAATAACCCAGCTGAATTTTGCTCTTTAACAAGGGTGACCAGATACCAAGGCTGAGGGATTTGCACTACACTGACCCAGTAGGAGTCTCAGTAAGTCAGACTGAGCAGGCCAAGGACAGGCCCAGGTCAGAAAGAGGAGTCAGAGGAGCCAGGCTCAAGTTTGGTCAGAATCTGAGGAATATCTCCTCTTCTGAATGGGAACTTCTTGCCACCCTGGGCCCCTGGCCTCAGGCACGTCACTGTCTTGGCACGAATGCTCTATTGACTTCAACAGCTTGCAGGATCCCTTGGGTTTTGCCCTAATGAGGGAGTTAGGGCCAAAACTCAGAATGAATCATTGTTCTTCTCTTGCAAAGCGGCTGCAAGTCCCAGGTGTCTGGAGGCTTTTCCAGCATATTTAGATACTGTGCATAAATTCTGATCCAAAATGAGCATTTCCTGATGGGGGTGGAAAGACACGTCAGGCAGGAAGGGATGCCAGCAAGGACAGTTGCTGGCATTAGTTTGCTCTGGTACAGCTGGTTCTCCCACAGCTCCGTGCCTGCTTGGTGGAAGTTTTCAACAATAGTCATAAAGCACAGAGGCCTGCCTCCTTGTTTTATAGATGAGGAGCTCAGTGTTCAGAGAGGTAAACTCATTTGCTTAAGATTTCACAAACTGAAAATGTCAGAATGCTAGACCTTTACCTACATCTTCTGCCTTCTGGCACAAGAGACTGCTTACTCTTCCCTGGACTGTGGCAGCATGGAATTATGGGAAAGTAAAGGAAACCCACCACAGGAACCTTAAGGAAGTGAAACATTAACACCAATGTACCACTTAAAAATAGTAACAATGACTAACATTTACTGTGAGTCCTTCCAGAGCTGTCTTATTAACTTAGTTCAGAGGATCTTCACAGTAACCCTCACAATTCACCAGTTCTTATGACTTGACTTGATTTCTCTTGTCTAATTACATTGGCTGTTATCTCTAGTAAAATGTTGAAGAGTAGTACAGTTAGTAGACATCCTTGCTTTATTTCTGAGTGTAGAAGACATGCCTCTCTGATGCTTCCTCTTTAGGATGAAAGTATATATATTCTATTGTGTTAAGAGAGTGTACCTCGGTTCCCAAGTTCTTGAGTGTTATTTTTCTTTTGTGAAGGCAATGTTTAATTTTTCTCAGCATCAGTAGAGATAATCATGATTTTTTCCCCTAAGAGTTTTAAAAAGTCTATTATATTAATGGATTTTTAATAGTGAACCAGCCTTGTTTGCATTATTGAATAAATGTCATTTATTCATGGTGTATTATTTTCTTAATGTAATATTAGATTCATTCTGTTTGCTGATATCTTATTTAGAAATTTTGCAATGATATTTATGAATGATATGGGTCTGTGTATTTTTTATATTGTATCTGGTTAGGTATCAGCATGATAAGGGTGGGGCAAAAGTAGGTTTATAGTTTTTTGTATACAAAATAATACAATAATTAATAAACAACAATACAAGAATAAACTCTGTGTTTTGTGTACTCACAACTGTAACCTACTTTTGTCCCATCCTGTATTTGCATAATAAAATGAATGGAAAATTTTCTTCTGTTTTGCTGCTCTGGAATATTTTGTAGAGCGTTGTGTTATTGGGTCTTTGAAAATATGGTAAAATTTTTTTGTGAGAGTGTCTGGGTTTGCTGCTTTTGTGCAAGATAGTTCCTTAGTAAGTTTCTCTAATTCTTCTATGGAACTGGTCTGTTGAAACTTTCTAATAGGGGTCAATTTTGATAATTTTTATTTTCTGGGGAAATTATCCATTTTATCTCATTTTTCAAACTTATTTGCATGAAGTCTGTAGTTTCTTATAATTCTAAATTTTTCTTCTGTTCCCATAGTTACTCTCCCTGTCATTTTTATTTTGTATATTTGTGTTTTCTATTTTTCTTGATTAAGTTAGCTAATGACTTGCTTAATTTTTTAAAAGCTATGATTTTATTTATTAATTACATTTACTGTATCTCTATTCTTTCTCATTAATTTCTGCCTTTATCTTTATTATTTTCTTTTTTGTGCTTTCTTTTGGTTTACTTTGTTGTTTTTTTATAGTGTTTTAATTTATTTTATTTTATTCTTTTTTTATTGATCAATATGTTTAGTGCAATTAATTTTCTTATCACTGCTTTAATTGCATCCTATAGTCTGTATGTTTTCTTTGTGATTCCTCTTAAGGAAAAAGAATATAAAATTAGGTCCAGGGCCTTGAAAGGAGACCACGTGAATGAAGGGCTGTGATACTTGAATTGGACTGGTGTCACAGAAAGTCCACATCTGTCCGAGGATGAGGCCTGGGAGCCCACACCCGAGTCTCCTGTGAGTGGCTGGCATTTCTGAGACGGCGGCAGTCCGGGCAGGCCCTAACACCATGAGCCGCAGGAAGAAGGAAGCGCCGTGGCGTGCACACTTATGCTAAGTAGTGGGCAGAACTTACCTCCATCATCTGTGCCACATGCCTGATAGTTTTGCTATTACCACTTCATAAATGACCTAAACAGGAGTCTCTGAAATATTACATGACAGGAGTCAGATCGCACAGCTGGTGGGGGAGAGGAAAGCCATCCCAGGTCCACCCAGAAGCCTGCGTCCTTTTCACTACTCACCCCACACTGTTGATGCCCGGAAGGGACTGGCCGCATGCTCCTCCCAGCTTCTGCTGCCGGCAGCACAGCAGCAAGGTGAGGGACTTGTGTTACAGAAAGCCACTGGAAAGGCAAATACTAGTGGTGCAGATGAGTTATTGTGGGAAGTAGAGCATGATGACTGTATTAGCCAATTGCTGTGTAACGAGTTATCCCCAAATGACAAATGCATCATGTCACAGGTCAGCAACCTGTGACACAGGCAGGAGCAGCTTGGCCGGGTGGTCCTGGCTCAGGGGCGCCCATGAGGTCGCTGTCAAGCAGTCGGCTAGAGCTGCAGTCATCTGAAGACTCAGCCAGGGCTGGGGGCCGGCGCGCTCCTGTGTCTGTGGGTGAGCTTCAGTGCCTCATGGTTGCTGCCTACAGGCTTCAGTGCCTTGCCGCAGTCTTAGAGCGTTTCTCAGAACAGACACACTGTCATTTCAGTCTGTTAGGAGCAAGTCACTGTGTCCTCTCACACTCTGAGGGCCGGGATACGAGTTGTACCATTGAAGGGAGAAGTGCCCAGAAATGTGTGGACATCTTTTTAAAACCACCACAGTGACACAGTATGTAGGAAGACACTTCAGAATTGATGCCTTTCTAAAGGGATAAATTTGTAAGAGGGAGATTTTGCCTGGACTGAAGTCATCCTCCAGATTGCACTCCTTGCTTTCCCTAGAAAGTGAACCTCCCTTGTCCTCTGGGATATGAAGAAGCAGTCTCCTTATTCATTCATTCATTCATCCATTCACTCACTCAGCAAATATTAATATTTCTCACGTGACAACTGGATGTTGGGCACAGCTTCAGGAACTGGGGATAGAGAAAGGAACAAAACATGTGGAGTCCTTGCCCTCACAGAGCTTACACTGGCTTGGAAGGGGCCAGATGATAAATAAAAAGAGAATTAAAATAATAGCAATGATAAGGACTTTGAAGAAAAGGAAAGCAGGGCAAAGGGATGGCAGGTGAGGAGCGTTGCTGTGACAGGCAGAGTGGCCAGGTGAGGCCCCGCCGCACTGTGTCCAAGGAGGTGCTCAGAGGTGCCCTCTCTGTGGAGGCGATATCGCAGCAGAAACCTGAAAGAAACCAGGGTGAGCCACGTACATACTGGGAGAGGTGCAGCAAAGGCACAGGCCCTGAGGCAGGAGTGTTCTCGGTGTGTGTTCAAGGAACACCGTGGTCAGAATGGAGCGAGCAAGGGAATGATGCATGGGAAATGAGAACAGAGAGGCAGTGGGCTGCCAGATAGTACAGGGCTGTTGTGCGGGCCTTGGTTTTAGCCTATGTGTGCGGGGACCCATGTGGTAGCATTTCATTGGGGGACTGATGTGATTTTGCCATGTGAACGGGTTCACTCTGGCTACTTGCTGGAGGGGGAGGAGGGCAGAAGAGAGAAGGGTTAGCCAGGTGTGGAATCTGAGAGTGGTTTGTTCTAAGGAGGGCACAGCGGATAGAGGTCATGAGACACGGTCAGATTCAGATGTGGCTCCTGTCACAACAGCTGGTGTCCAGGAGGTGGTGCTGCTCACTTGAGACGACTAAGTTTCTGCTGCTTTTGTAAGTTTCTAGCCGACCTGGGACTGCTCTTTGAACCAACACCCATATTATATACCAGGCACTATGCCAGGCAGTCCTAACCCCCATAGCACTCACAGAATAGCCAGGGAAAGAGGCAGGCCAAAAAAAAAACCACATAATTGGTAGGTACAAAAAAGACAGGGGAGGTTGAGAATAGTATAGGAAATGGAGAAGCCAAAGAACTTATATGTACAACCCATGGATGTGTACTAAGGAAAGGAAATGCTGGTGGGAGGAG
Source organism: Trachops cirrhosus (assembly GCA_028533065.1). NCBI lineage: Eukaryota > Metazoa > Chordata > Mammalia > Chiroptera > Phyllostomidae > Trachops > Trachops cirrhosus. The sequence goes on along the minus strand of CM052540.1, from coordinate 43,468,385 downwards.
GTGTGCGGGGCGGAGGGGAATAAACGGTGAGAAAAATGGGACAAGTGTATTAGCATAATCAATAAAATATACTTAAAAAAGAAAGAGGCAGACAAAAGATGCATCACAGCACAGTGAGCACCATGCTGTGAGAAGCACTCGGCCTCCCACAGCAGGGAGCAGGTCATTCTGGGAGGGGCCCGGGAGATGGAAGAGGGTTTCCACAGGCAGACATCGTGGCCTCGCAGGCATGGAGCATGGGTGCGAGGGGAAAGAACGGGAAACACGGACGCTGGTTGAGATGTTGCTGCTAATGCCATCAGGAAACCTTCAGGATTTAAGAGCAAAGATAATAATTGCAGCACAGTATAAAATAGCAGGCCCTGGCTGGGTGGCTCAGTTGGTTGGAGCATCATCCTGTACACTGAATAGTTGTGGGTTCGATCCCTGGTCAGGGCACAAACCTAGGCTGTGGGTTTGATCCACGGTTGGAGTGCATTAGGTAGTCAACCGATCGATGTTTTTCTCTTTCTCTCTCTCTCTTATCCCCTTCCTCTCTCTCTCAAATCAATAAATATACCCCACTGTAAGGATTAAAAAAATTAAAATAACAGGAAAAAATTTAAATTGGCCTAATGTCCAATATAACTAAATTATTTTGCATTAAAATTTTTTAATTGCATGTGATAGAATTATATACCGCCATTAAAATGGTTTTAATTAATTAATGACATGGGGAAGAACTTACAATATAATATTAAGCAAAAGAAGCAGAACCCAAAAGGACACATAACAGGCTTGCAATGATTTTCTCTGGGTACTGAGAATACATGTGATTGCCATTTTCTTTTTATCATTTTCTAAATTTTTGAAAAACTTCATATGAATATGCATTAGTTTTGTAATCAGAAAAATCAGTTATGCATAAAGATACAAACTGAATTTCATTAAGGACTTAACCTAACAGGAATGAGAAGGGCAGCGGTAAGAACCTGACTTAAAGGACTAGCTACTTTGGAGGCAGAATTAGCACAGCTAACTTCCTGGCTAAAGGGACCTGGGGGAGAGAGAGGCAAGAGTGGAGATCCCTGGAGTATCCCCGGCTCCTGACACAGAATTAACAATTAATAAATGCTTGCTGACCGACCAAATGACCTTAATCTACACAAAGAACCCAAAACGTTCCACATACCGCCAAAGACCATCGACTTGCCTTTGGTTAGTGAAAGGCATCAGACGGCTAGACTTCTTTCAATAGGGAGTTCTCTTGGTAGATTTAGAGTCCATTTTTAAGAATTCTATTTTCACATGATTTGTCTGTCCGTTTCTTTATTTTCCAGAACAACATAACTCTATTTGTGGCTGAGCGGCAGGATGGCTATGGGTCACTGAGGCTGGGCCTCCAGGAGCAGACAGGATGGGGCCACTGGTGCCCGTCCTTCTGAGGGTGCGGGAGCTGTCCCTGGTGCTGGCTCCAGTGTGGCGGCGGGGGGTGGGGGGTGGGGGGGGCAGGCCGCTCTAGGAGACTTGAGGGTCTGGTCCTGGCCACGGAAGCGCCAGTCAAGGGCGCTATTGGCCCTTTCTGCTTAGAGGGGTTCTGGGAATCAACATCCAGCACCTACTGAGAAGGCCGCTCCAGGCTGATAGCAACGTACCCCCAGGGTGAGCGGTGCCTGGCTCCCTGCACATCCCTTTCTTCCCCTGGAGAGTCCCAGCCCAGGAAACGGGCCCACCGGCTGGAGTGGCTGGGACCCCCAGAACGCAGTGAGAGCCACTGCCCTGAGTGGAAGGTTTGGGAACCGGGGTGGGGTCTGTGGGGACCCTTCTGCCCCCACCTGGCTCCAGGCTCCAGGCCGCTGTGTCCTCTCAATCGAATCTATTTTGTGACGGGCATGACTTGAGCAGGGTAGTAGCTTGGAAAACTTTCATCGCAGTGCTCATCCTCACCCACCGTGGGTGAGCCAAGGGAATGCCAGTTGACTGTTTTCCATTTTGCTAAACAGAAATGGGGATGCGTAGGTCCCCCCCTGGGGAGCCACTCTAGACCAGGCAGCCCTCGGACTCCTTTGCCTCCAGGGCCAGGCTGGCGGGGTTCGTTGAATGAGTTGCTCTGTTCCCAAATGGCCCACCAGGTGGCTGTAGAACATCACAGATGGGCCCAGCCGTCGAGCCTGGGCAGCAGAATGCTGGGAGGACCAGGCACCTGTTGGAGAGGACTGGCCACCTCTGAGCAGGGTCGTTCTGGGTATGTATTCCTATGGGGCCTCCAGACTAGGGTGCCGGCCCGAGACTGTCCTTGCGTAATCATGGCTAACACCTGTGGGGCGCTCACCATGGCCAGGCACTGTTCTCAGATCCACATCTGCTTTATCTCATCAACCCCACAGAGCTAGCTAGCTTCTGAGGTAAGCACTGTCATTGTCCCCATTTTTTAGATGAGGAAATTGAAACACAATGAGGAGATTAATGTACCCAGTGCCTCAGCACTAGTGGGGGCCCAGGTAGCAAGGGAAGCAGAACCCCACACTCACCCACCTCCGGCCACCCAGCAGGAGCCAGGCCCCTGCAGTGCACCCCAGGGCACAGCTGGCCACTCTCACTCAGCCCTGCGCCCAACATAGTGGCTGGCAGCCAGCCATGCTCAGAAGTTGAAGGGACGGACTAAGGAAGTGTGCAGAGCGAGAGTGCAAGCTGGCCATTAACAACAGCACAGGTGGAATTTACACCTCAAGCCCCAAGAGCTCTTCTTTAGTGAGAAATGAAATAAATGAAATAAAATAAAATTGCAGATGGACTTGCTCTTGTCTGGACTTCATGGGTCCCCGAATCTAACTCTAGGCATCCTTTCCTGACAAACCGCAGACTGACTGTGCTCCTATGACCCCAAACATCCTCCTGCTTGTCCCCTACTCCATGGTGGCTGCACAGCTCTCTCCCCACCCTCACTCCCATTCTCCTCCCCTTAAGCTCGCTGGATGATGTGCATCCTTGTGATGAGCATCCTGTTCGGTATTCCTGGTACCTAGGTACGTGCCAGCCACGCCCGTGACCATGTGCTCCTGCAGGAAGAGGGAAAGGCCCTAAGTAACCACCACATGAAAGACAAGACTGAGTTGAAGTCATCACTTGGGTGCTTTGGGCACGTTGCCCACCATGTCCGAGTTCAGCTGCTGCATCAGTAAAATGGCCATTCCTGCTGGGCGATCCTGCTGTGCAATGAAACGAGGGAACACGCGGAGCTCCAGCACCTTGGAGGTGCTCAAAGAATGTCAGTTTTCTTTATGACTGCTGGTGGGCCTGCTTGGAACTTATCGAATCCTGTGAGTGTTTTGTTTGTTTTGAAGATACTAAGAGGAACGAAATATTGGAGGCTGTCCAGTGAACATGTGGGGGAATTGACTATAGAGACTGCTTTGTGCCGTCAGCATTGAATTGTGTCTGTGCTGCAGTGGGAGATGGCCGGGAGCCGGCGGAAGCCTCCTCTGAGCCCCGCCAGGCCAGTGCACCGAAGGGGCCCTCGGACGTCCCTCAGTATGCATCTCTCTTCTCACTTAGCCGAGGCAGGTCCTGGCAGCCCCACCGGAGCCAGCCCCTCGTGCTGTGACAGGCCTGAACAAGACTTGCAGATACCTTGACACGCTTGCTCCCGAATGGGCGATACAAAATTATTATTTTCTTAATGAATAGTTGCATGTCAAGCCTCCACAAGGAAGCTTAGAAATGTCCTAGGCAGACCGAAGCAGCTGGACTAGAGCAGGCGTGCTCATGAGTGTGTGACAACCAGCTCCTGGGGGGTGGGGGGGAGTGAGTGTGATTGCACGTGTACACACACACACGTTGTAAAGCACACAATTTACAAGTAATAAGTATGAGTGAATCCAAGAATCTTTCATGCAAATGCCATATACCTATAGTTTCACTGTAACTTGCTATTTATTGCAAACTTATTCGTCAGTTCTCGTAATTCTAGCGCCAAGAATAGTATCACAAAACCAGGCTACAGATGAATGCTTGGTTGCTATCTGAGTCGGCGAAGATGCCGCTCACATCACGGACGGGTGAGTGTAGCTCTGACGTGAATGTCGGCTGATGTTTTTGTTTAACGAGTAAGACAAAAGTGAGAAAACCAAGAGGTATGCCAGGACGTCATTTGTTCATCAGTGGTGTGGTTTCTTTGCTGAATCAGGTAATGGTTTTTGGATATGGAAAAAATATTTTCTCAAGTTTTGTGTTAGCCACCAAGTAATGGCCATGGACATGCAACTTTTAAGTTTAATCTGTATTATTAACATTTTCTCCACCACTTTATTAAGTCTAGACAATCAAAAAGATAATAAATCAAGCCCTGATGATGTGAACTGTTTGCCAACATCTGTGGTGTAAATACTCCCATCATGGATAATTTCTTTTTTGACTGGTAATCCAGTTTTAGAATGGGATATTTATTATAAATTTGCTCAATAAAAGAACAAGAGTCAAACATTTTGTTTATGAGATTGCAAAACAAGAAGATTGACCACTCAGGAATGAACTAAAGCTTGAGCACTCAACACCAAATACACAGTATTTTCAGGCACACACACAAAAATTCTTTAATTGGCCATATGAGGTCTGTACAGAAAAACTCCAGCTACTGTCAGTATCATGAGAACAGTTTGCACCACATCGATGTGACCTGGCAGCCAAGGAGAGTGGACTTGAATGCACATGTGTGAACAATGATGACTTCACTGTGCTACTCAGTGGGGGTGGTAGATACTGTTGAGTGAGCATGGACGGTGTGGTTGTTGCATTCAAAATGGTTGAGCAAGTACAGCAATGAAAATGCATCCAATTGTGCATTAAGTGTGAACATTCCTTTGTGGAAATTATGTGAATAATTTAGAAGGTCACAGCTATGGGCAACTGGTGATTGGCAGCTTCATCACCACAGCACAACCGCTCATGCATCACATCTCATGCAGAGTTTTTTTGTGAAACATCAAATCACCCAGGTGACTCAGCCCCCCTACAGCCCATATTTGGTGTCCTGAGACTTCCTGGCTTTTCCCAAAACTAAAATCACCTTTGAAAGGGAAGAGAGTTCAGACCGTCAGTGAGATTCAGAAAAATATGATGGGGCAGCTGATGGTGACTGGGAGAACTGTGTGAGATCCCAAGGTGCCTGGTTTGAAGGGGACTGAGGTGTCATTGTCCTGTGTACAATGCTTCTTGTATCTTGTATCTTTAATAAATATCTCTATTTTTCATTTTACATGGCTGGATACTTCCTGGACAGACTTTTACATTAGGATGATCATTTAGCATTTAACTGAGTTATTAAAAATCTCCCCTAAAATTCCCCTTTAATTCAGCTAGACTTTTGCTTTGAAAATAAAATTCTTTTGCTAGAAATAAAGTATATTATAGCCGTGGACACCCCTAAATATGTCACAGTGGCCAGTTTCAAGCTATCAGTAAAACACCACTGAAATCAGAGTTCGGAAGAGCTCTGCAGCTCTTCCCTGGGTTCTCAGTGGGTCCTCCAGAGCGCCTGCCTGCTCCAACACAAGGCTGGCTGGAGGTGCCCCGTGCCCAGGACAGACCTGCCTCCCAGGATGCCAAGGGGCAGTGGCACAGCTGAGGGCCGTGCAAGGCCCTTGCAAGGCAAGATCGAGTTGTATGGTCATCCTCTGAAGATCTGTGGCCCTCAGGAGTCATTAAGATCCATGGAGGCCAGGCATAGCCAGAAGTTCCTCATCCTCCATGGTGGGTTCAACGTTTCCCCAGTCAGGTGAGGAACCCAGGGCCATTCGGGAGACAAGACAAGAAGTGGGTTTGGAGATGTAGAGGAGAATGTCATTCTGTTGCCCCTCCCTTGGAGGTGTTTACATTCCTTCTGGTTTTCTCTTATGAAGTGGCTTGTGGGCTGTCCTTAGGCAGTAGAGGTGTGGTCCCTAACCCCCAGAAGGGAGACACGCAAGTGCAAGTCTTGGCCCCTTTATTTAGCAGCCGTGCATCCTTGGGCCAAATCTCCTCCTGAGTATTTGAGCCTCAGTTTCCTTATCAGCAAAATGGGGATGACATGGCCTATTGCTGTGAGGACCTGGGTGTGCCCGGGGATGGAGAGGGGTGGGTTCATGGTCATGCTCTCCACGGACCCCAGGGTTCATCTCCTCAGGGCTGCACTCGTTTCTCCAGCATCACAGCTCTTCACGAGAGCAAATGCCATGTGGAACTGGGAAGGTTCCCACATTCACAGACTCCATAAAAAAGGAATGACTTCCGCCCAGCAAATTTCAAGAGTGGAGGCAGCACCCCACGAACTGGGTAGTCTCAGCTAAAAGGACCAGGAGGAAGACAAAGTTGAAGCTGTTGAGCAGATTTTCCAAAGCGGTCTGTGATCAGGCCAGACTGAGCCCTCCCCTCCTCACTTCCATTTCCTTCTTTATGTGTTTGGCTTTGATCATTGAGTGATGTGCAGTGAGGCATTTATTACAGTGACTGGACCACATGCAGTGGTGGGAGCTGGTGAGGTCTACTCTACGGAAACCTGGGGCTCTGGGTCTGGCAGGGCTGGCCATCTTCATACAGAGACATGGGTGTGAACTGGCGAGAGGGGTGGGGAGCCCGGAGAAACTGGATTTTGGGAGCACCGAGTGGCACTAAGCCCGTCATTCATCACCTCCCGCCCTGATGACTCAGTGACCTGCAGAAGGAGCTGGCTGCCCACACACCTGGCTCGGGACCCAGACAAGCTGGTGGGATGTGGAGGGGCTGCGGGATGGTGGGAACCTGGAGCCCAGTGACACTCTGTCTGAGCTGCAGCAGCCCCTGGCGCTCTGCAGACCTTCAGTGCATTTTGGTTGATGCTTCACATCTGCCATCCTAATCTCACTCAAACTTCTCTTGTGGCCAACCATAGCTTGGAATCATACGGGGAGGGGGGTTCTCAAAAACCAAGCTCCAGCTTGACTAAGCTGACACAGTGGAGAGCCAGCCCACCCTTCTCTCTCTGGAGACCAGGCATGGTGGGCCCTCTCACTGTTCTGTCAGGCTCCTGTGCTTCTGCATGGAATGTTCTCCCAAACATGTCACCTGGCAAACTCTTAGAGCACCTTCAGAACCCTGCAGAGACATCACCTCCTCTGAGCAGAGTCCTCTGACACTTCCTGTTCAGGGCTAGTTCTGTTCTTTGTGCAGAAAGATTGCTGTTACTCACACCACATGTGAAGTGCTTCAAGGGTGGAATCTTAATCTTAAGAGCTGTTCCTATTTTACAGATGAAGAAATAGTTGCTCAGAGAGGTTGAGTAACTTGTCCAGGGACACACAGTGAGAATGTAGTTAATATAATAGCAGAGCTATAATTTGGACTCCTGTCAGGGACCTTCTTCCAGTTATAATCCACTGTGACTATAAAGTTGAGAAAAACTTGGTCCCTGCCCATGAGATACTCTGTTTAGCAGAGGGGAAAGAGACCTTTAATACAGACTGCTGGTGAGATTGCCAATAGGAGCAGGATACAGAGTGGTCTTTGGGGAAGGGGGTCCAGGGTAGCAATAAGGCTGTGCTTCCCACCTCTAACCTCCCTCCTCCCTCAGCGGTACCGCCCAGGGATGGCTTCTCCCGGACTAGCAGAAGGGATGGGGAAGCAGCATTATCTGTGCCTCTGCTCAGCTCTCATAAGACTCTGGGGGTGGCCTAAGGCTGAGGTCACAGCAGTGTGCTCCTCCTGTCTCCAGGCCACTCCCCAGGGTGTGGCTGCTCCCCCAACACCCCCTCCCCTCTGTCAGCAGCTGGGATTGTACAAAGGAGCATTAGCCTGGAGCAAGGGAGTGAGGTTCCAGCGACTGCTAACTGTGTGGCTTTGGTAAATCCTACCACTGTCTAGGATTTTTTTTCTTATCTGGAAAACAAGGGACCCAGGATTGGTGGCTAAAATTCCTCATTCACTCTCCTCCCCTGGGATTCTAGGCAGCCAACTGGATTTGCCATTTCTCATGTTGTTCCATCAGAGGGCGCCAAATCCTAGCTCCTGCCAATTTGGTTCCTCAATGAAAAGGGGTGATTTAGCTATGAGAGCTCAGAGGTTGATGAATGTGAGCTGAGTGTGATGGATGTGTGTGTGCCCATGCACGTGTGTGTGCACAGCATCAGAGTTCTTACAATCACCTACATCTGCCACCTCACCTCCACCTTGATCTGTGGTAAGGACAGTTTCACCTACGGGGGCAGACACAACCCACCAGGGACAGTCGCCTCCCACAGGGGCCAGACAGCACACTTCCCAGGAGCTTGCTGACAGGGGCCAAAGAATGGGCTCCACCGCCAGCGGCAGCTCCCACTTCATCCTGGTGACACAGGAGGACCACAGAGGGGGTGCTGCCTTTTGGGGTTGTAGAGTTCAGGAACGGAGCACCTCACTTCCCTCTCCTCCGCGTGGAACAATGAAAGAGGAGTTCTCTTACCACAAATCAAGGGAAGGGAACCTCAGGAGCATCACTTGTGAAGTTTGGGAGCCTGAGCACGAGCCTCTGTGAAGCTAGTTCCTGGGACCATCTTACGGAAACGTGGGGGAGGGACTGGCCTGGCGGAAAGCACTGCACTGTTGTCTGTGGAGGCCAGTGGCTCCTGGCAAGGCCAAGTGAGAGAGGGTCAGGCGCCCTGCCTTTCCCTCCGAGGGTGAGGAAGGTGGACACCTAACGAGCTCGTGGCTGGTGAGACTATGGGCTGCAGGCTTGCTGGGGACAGAGCTCCAGTGTGTACTTTAGAGAACTGTGTCCTCAGGGATCAGCTGGAGGATGGGGGTGAGGACTTGAGGAACCCCCAGTGCCTGGGGTCTCTCACCACGTTTGCATTGAGCCCCTTATCATCGAACTGGATTGGCAGGAGGACCCAGACAAGGAGAGGCCTGTGACCTTTCCAAGGGCAACTCCTGAAGTGGGGAAATCTCCATCCATCCCACCCACAGCCTTCAGGGAACACCCAGAAAGTGTGGGAAAGCAAAGCCCGCCTCGAGGTGGGCAGCTTTGAATGAATAGGATGTTGAGGTCTGCAAAAGAATGGGAAAGAAAGCACTGTAAGAGCCAAGATATGAAATCATATAATGCTGGGTTCATCAGTGATGGAACAGGGCACTTGGAAAAATAAATATAAGGCCTTGAACTCTCTGTGCCTCAGTTCCTCATCTATAAAATGGGCATAATCTGGCATCTGCCTCTTAAGAGCTGCTTTGGGCGTTCACTGAGTGAATCTGTGTGCAGCGCTGGGCACAGAGCCGGCACTTGCAAGGTGCTGTGAAGGCTGGCTGTTAGTCTCCAAGGTGGGACTTCTCCCTACATCGGGGAAATGTGTTTTCTTCCCATTGTACTCGACAGCAGACATCTCTGTGCGGTGAGATCTGCTTTCTGGGAGAGGAGGCAGAGGCAGGAGGGGGTCCCCTGGGGCACCAGGTACAAGCTCTGTCTCCTAGGGCTCTGAGTGGATGTTACCTGGAATGATTCCCGTAGTTGATGGGACCATCGCCATCTTACAGAGCAAGCTGACTGCCAATTTGCTCTAGGAGGGGTGGGCCCGCATCACCTGAAAGGAATGTTCTGGCCTCGGTGATGGGCCCATTATGTTGTTTACTGCCTTGGATTATACAGAACTTTACAAGCACGTGGCTACATACAGCATGCCTTCCCTTTCGTGGGGAAGGAAATCCACCAGCCTCTCGGTCCCTAAGATTTGGCTTCTGTCCCTAAGGTGGTAAGCCTCTGGTTTGAGTCTCTGGCTGGCCTTGGGATATTTTCACAATTGGGGAGCCAGCCAGATGACTGGAGAACTAGAAAAGGAAAAAGAAGCTTCCGAGAGGGAGATGTGGAGCTGGCCGTTGACCTCTGAGTGGGACTGGTGGCCCGCATGCTGGATGCTTGTGGCCCACCGCGGGTGTATGAGATGCCCACCACCCACTGGGTGAGTGCAGGACTCCGGAGGACGGCCCTGGGCTCGGGTGCTGCTTGCTGGGTGGCTCTGGCCCACCGTGCTAAGGGAGGGTGGAGATGGCTGCTCCAGGGGGCTGGTAGCCGACCCTCTGAAAGGCTGAGGTGGACATTAGGAAACTGGAAGGGGAGCTCCAAGTGGAAGAGAATGTGTTTTTATTTACCTTCCTCTTGGCCACTCACTGAGCTAAGAAGGCTGAGGAATGAAATACCAAAGAGGGACCGTAGCTGGCCACTTTGTAAAACCGGGAGGAAGCAAGCTGCAGAGGCCCCACAGTGGGCAACCGCTGTGAAGCTGCGGTGGGAGGCAAACAACCGGGACCCTTGGGAAAGAGCACGGCAGAGGTGCCTCGTGCTCCCTTCAGGCTCCTCTGCAGCCCCACCGTGTGCCACGGAGGGTGGCTGGGGGCTTGTCCCTTTCCTGACCGAGCCCATTATGTCGAGATCTTGTGGACAGGCGATGACCAGCCCCTTCACAGGGAACTCGATTCCTATGCCATCATGAAGTCTGTTAGGAAAACCCCTGTGGGGGCAGCTACCTTCGTATCTGTTGTTTCAGCAAAGTCATTTTCCTTTCTGTTCCCCTGTGGCTTGAGGGTTATGTGGAAATGGAACCTCCACTCTGTGTCATGACCTGGCACCCATGGTTGAAGGTCGCATCCTCTGGAGTGAGATCCCGGATCTGTGCGACATGGGTGTCCGCTCCGTGCTCAATTTTAGTGCCCCTTTTGTAGTTGCCTCTGATTTGCCTGTCTGCAAGGAAAAGCCTGTGACGGGGCAGCTGCTGCCACACTCTGGAGAGATTTGGGGCAGCCCGCAGGCCCCCGGAGCGGATCTCACTGTGTCCTGTCTTGGCCCGTTCTGATGTTTCTCCCTGCTGGGTAATCTGGAAGCAGATGCTTTGGCCTAGATTAAAGCCTCGGTGCCAAACACAGATTTGGCCCCCTGGTCCGTCAGAAACGTGGACTTGAAGGGGCAGAAGCAGAATGGCATATCGCAAAGGGAGCAGGTTTGCCTGTAAAGTGCAGTGACATTTTGGCAGCAGTTTGCCAGCTTTGCTCCCGTTTACCACCAAGAAACCTGCCTCATCAACCTGGGCCTGTGCGTAAAGCCAACGACCCAGTGAAAGGCTGGTGGCAGGTTATATTGGCCCCTCGCCTACTAGCAAAGGCTCAAAACCGCTCTCACCTGCGTGGCTGCAGCTGCCCGGTCACAGGCTTTTCCCCGCAGACAGACAAATCAGAGGCAACTACAAAAGGGTCACTAAAATTGAGCACGGAGCGGACACCCATGTCACACAGATCTGGGATCTCACTCCAGAGGATGCGACCTTCAACCATGGGTACCTGGTAATGACACAGAGTGGAGGTTCCATTTCCACATAACCCTCAAGCCGCAGGGGAACGGAAAGGAGAAACGACTTTGCTGAAACAACAGATACAATAGTTGTTCAGAAAAGGCTCCTTGGCTGAGTGGAGGACGGTGGTGGAACCAGCTTTAATCCATCTTAACGCTAACTCGCTCCTTGGGCCTGCTGTGCCGACGACAGATGGGGAGCGCCTGGGGAAGCGCTGGCTCTGCGGGTACGGAAGGGGGCAGCTCCCGCAGTCACACCTGAGGTACTGACAGGACAACAGCCCTGTGATTTTTGGACCGCATTGTTCCTGATGCCTGGACAGGGCAAAACTGGTTGGGCTTTAACAAGGAAGGTGCCAGCTGGCCGGGCTCGGTATTTTCTGCCTTGGAGTGAGGCACCTGCTGTCTCCTAGGTCAGTCTCCTGTCCTCCTGGAAGCTGAACCTCTACCGCCTGTCTGTGTGTTACAGTGGTCAGAGAAATTCTTAGAGGCACCCAGTATGAATCTTAGTCTGGCGTCCTGCCCGGTAACGGCCCCGCACTGGGCTTGGGGGCCCCGTCCCTCAGGTCGGCCGTTGGCGTGCCCCGCCTTTTCAGAAGCCTACAGCAGCAGCTGGCCACCGAAGTCAGGCTTCCCGCCTTATAACAGAAGGAGAAGACCTCCCTACAGGCTCCCACTAAACGTCTTTTTATTTGCCCCCAGCTTCTTGATTTTTTATGTTCTTCCTTTCAGGGGATGCACTCTACGCCCCTCTCTTCCTGTTATGGGCTCATTCACATGCTCCAGTGTCCGGTTCCCCGCTGCTGGGTGTGTGGGTAAGCACCTCTGCTTAGTTCTTCTGGAGACCTGTTCTCCCATTGGTTCGGCTTTTGGGAATCCCGGGGGAAACAACCTCTCCTTGTTCTATCATCGTTTACTTTTTCCCTTGCGTGTGTTTATGTTGCTGTTGTGGCCATTGTCTACAGTGTGGACTGACATCACACCAAGTGACATCCATGTTCCTCTATCCCCTTAGAGGTGCGGGGACCATCGTGGAAGAGGGGGTCACATGAGGTTCTGAGAGCCAGTCAGGAGGGGAGGAGTTAGGAGAAACGATTCCACTGCCATCTTATGATGCAAGCTCACTTTCAGTTCACTCTGGGAGGGGCAGCCTGCATCACGGGAAAGGAATGTTCCTGCGTAGCTTGGAAGGCTCATGTTTACTGCCTTGGATCAGACGGCTCTTAACCAGCCTGGGCCATGTGGCTGAAAGCCCCCTGGGTTAGCTTGTACCCCTTGGCTACACAGATCTGGCCTCTGTCCCCTCTCCATGCAGAAATACACTGTCTCGCTGCTGCCGCCAACTCCGCTTCTGTGAGTTTCTGTAACAAGGTCCTGATGTAATTCTGGAGTTGCCACTCTTTCCTGGGTCTCCCAGCTCGGGGAAGTTTGACAACAGCAGCCCTCACTGCTGGACCTTTGGGACTGACTGCTTTGCAAAGGAGACGGGGTTAGTGGTGTTGGTAGAGAAAAAGCATTAAGTTCATTTTGTTTTAGGAACAGGGCTGGGTACTTTGGGTTGGGGTCATGTCCCCAGCACACACCTGGCAGCAGAAAGGTCATGAGGGCAAGGTTCAAAACCTGGAGTTGCAACGAGCATCAGAAGAGCCTTCCAGGAAGTCCTCGGGAACCTTCAGGTAGGCTCCAGGGCAGTTCCCTTTGACCACATCTGCTTTGCCAAGGCCCCTCCCCTCCTCCAAGATTTCTTGGGGGAGGTAACGAACTCCTGCTTCCTGTCTCTCACTGAGAAATCCAGAGGGTTCCCTTCTTCCATGCAGTGTGCTCTAAGGAGGCCGTGGAGAGTGTGGTGACAGGTGACACAGTCTCTCCACCGCGTTTAAAACCGAGTTGGTTGCACAGAATGCTCCCGTTTAGAAAACACGTGGGCTCCGGGCATCATGCAGGCTCCCGGGGCGTCCAACCCACGGCCCGCACACGGCCCAGGACGGCTATGGATGTGGCCCAACACAAAATTGTAAATTTATTTAAAACCTTCTTTTCGCTCATCAGTTTTTGTTAGTGTTTGTGTATTTGATGTGTGGCCCAAGACAAATCATCTTCTTCCAGTGCGGCCCAGAGACGCCAAAAGGTGGGACACCCCTGCGACAGGATGGGCAGGAGGTGGCTCGCTGGGAAGAAGACAAATCCGTGGCTACCCGGGTCACATCCCATCCCCAAAACAATCAGACAGGCACTCAGCCGGGGCCAAGAGGTGAAGCTCTTGTTTATTGTTGCAGCAACTCTTACAGACATTAGCGTTCAGTTAAATAAAGTAACACATTAAATACATCACAACCCCCAAAACGCTAAGGAGGAGGGGAGGGCGGGCCAGGCCCAGCGACCAGACTGTCAGAGGAAGTACATTCAGTGGGTGTGCGGCGGCGTCCACATTCCAGGCTCGCGTGTATATATACTTTATTTATATACTTATTTATATTTATATATAGAGATCATTGAGTTTTGTGTATACAAAGAACAATATTGTTACAAATACAATACTATACTTCTCCCAATGCTTTACAATAAGCTCTATTCCATCCTCTTTACAGAACAATAGTACAAGTTCATACTCCGGGGGCTGTGCTGAGCTATGCACAAGAAACTTCCTTCCCACACGGGCCTTCGGCGCTGCCTGCATGGAGGGGGTGGAGATTTGGGGTTGCACATGCACGCGCAAGTCGACCACGCCAGGGCGGGAGCAGCCCGACTCACACCTGCACCTGGCCTTGTGAGTGAGAGTGTAAACACATCTAAGGGGAGGTGGCCCTTGGTTGTAAACATTGGTAGTGGCCACACCCCTGGGTGAGGGACCCAAGAATGGTTGGTGAGTGGGTTTCATCAGCGTGCGGACAGGGCGTGGGGCTGACAGGAGCGATGGGGGAGGTAGTAGGTTACTCTGGGACCGTTGGAGGCCAGTTTGGATGGACGATGTTCTCAAAGCAGCGCTGTCTGTAGGGCCTCGGAGTCCAGCCCCAGGGTGGGCCCAGGACCCTCGGAGCCCACTCTGGTGAGGGGAGCAGACTCCAGGCATCAGCCTCCAGGGCCTTCCTTCCACTTGGGAAGCTGAGGCTGACGGTGGCTCCCTGAAATGCTCACATCTGAGAAGGCGGAGGTGGGATGGGTTCTGGTGCACCCTGGTTGGACCAGGAGGGAGAGGTGAATCTGTCCCCAAAGCTGAGTCACAAGCATATTTTAACCAAGCAGCAAGAGAGGCTTTCGCCCAGGCCACGTTTGGGACACTCTGTACACTGTCTGCCCCACTGCATGGGGAATTCAGATATTTACAGATATAGCTACACAGGTAGGGATGTCAAGGGGTAGTGACCACCACTTCCCGTGGGACTTTCAACATCAGGGTTACTAACATTTAAAATCCTGCCTCCTTGGTTAACCAAAGCTGGATTAACTTCCTCCAATGGGAGCAGAGGGAAGAGAATACACTTCAACTGCGTGATCATGCTGAGCTCCACAAACACGTGCTATCTGGCTGTGAGGAGCCACGCATGGTAACAGGAAGGGATGTGGTGGATACATAATCTTACTCTTAGGCTAAAATGTTACTCCTCCAGAAGAGCTTATCAAATTGGCTTTTCCAGCACCGGTCAAACTTTCTAAGATTTCTATGCAGTAGCAAAGGAAGCATATTCTCTCCTCGCGCCTTCAGGTGAAGACACTGCACTGTGCTCACCAGGAAGGCTGCACAGGGATTTGCTAGTGGAGTTCCTGCCCCTGGCCAATCTGGGGCAGGTCCCTGGACAGGTTCGTGGGCTGCTGGCCGGGCAGGCACCCTGGGGGCAGACAGGCTTGAGCCCTCCGAGGATTTCTCAAGGCTCCTGAGGCTTGAAATGCCACCAGTCACACTGCCGTCCTATTTTAGCCACGCCCTCGCTTTGGCAGAGGAAAGATGAATTTATGACTCTTCAGTATTTAATTGTATTATCGGACACTCGCAGTTTGGTGCATGGAGAACCTGGAGCCGTGGTTCCTCCCTGCCCCCCTGGCTCCCCTGGAGAAGAGGTGACCCTTCCCTGAGAGGATATTCGGGCAGCGCGGCCCCTCTTCCCCAGGGCTGCTTGTACCGCACACCGCGAGATCGGCGCTGAGGCCTTTGAGGCTCTGGGTTTCCTGACTCTGAGCAGAAACTCAGAAGGTACAGAGGTCCCGGCGGAGCGGGCCGCACGCAGCTCTCAGTGCACGTTCCTGATCTCTGCATTCGCTCTTCTCCCGCCCGAAACCCCTCCGCTCCATCTGGGAATACACACTACCCGACCTGCGCTCACCAAATTCCTGTTTCCACAAACAACATAAATATCCCAAGTGCAGAGAGCAGGGACTATATTAATATTATAAAATATATTAGCTTCTCTTTCCCTGTCTCTGCTGAGGTTATGAACGGAACAAAACAAAAACCAAACCAAGCCATACCCCATCCCCACAAAAACAGAATGCTCTTTGGACCAAAGAATAAGTAAAAACTGGCTCAGAATAACCTTACTACAATGTTTGCACTGAACTGAGACAGAACCCAGAAACACGAGGCACCTGATAAAAAACATGTAACACTCCACACCAATTAAATTCTCGGACCCACGAGGCAAGATGATGTTTCTGGAATACATTTGGGGATTCTTAGGCATAGCTTGAGGTCATTATTGTCCCCTAAGTTTTGTGGTTTATGTACTCTTCTGGCCTTTCCAACGCCATATCCTGCCTAGTGGCCCTGAGCAGAGAAGAAAATGTAACACAAATGCACTTGCGTCCTTGTCTTCCAGGTGAGCAGTCCAACCCTCCCAGGCTCCTTGTGTGAGTGTGTGTGGGGGCGGGGCACGAGGGGAGACCACTAGAACACTTTGAGCCAAGGTGGCACCAGCAGGGCCAGACCTCAGCCACAAAGGGGGCATTTCTCTCAGGACAGAACTGACCAGCCCCCGCGGGTCTCACCAGCCAGGGGCAGGGGACTCACAGAGAGGTCATGTGGGCTCTCCAGGGGCTCTGTGTACTTCCTGGGTGGTGGAGAGGAGGGAAGGGTGATCTATATGCAAACGAGACTCTGTGTGCGTACGGGGGTGTGACACAGATGGAGGCAGACGGCAGCTGCCCACGCTTATCTGACGGTGCGTAACCTCAGGACAACCTAGAGAAGCGGTGGATGTCCTAGGAATCGCCAACAAACAAGAAGAGTTCCTTGTCCAAGGCAGTTCCCCTTCTGTCCTGGGGGAGGAGGCTCCTATTAGAAAATACAATTATGTTGAAATTAAAACTAGCTACAGAAGAGGCCTTGGGTTGGCTCAGAAATTCTGGGCAGAAATAACGAATGGTGTCCTAAGTTAAAGGTGGGCAGGGCCTATCCTCAAAGACACCAGCTGGCCCCCCGTTACTGCCAGATCCCCACAAACCGACTGGAGGAGAGCAGAGACCAGTGACTGAACTGTAGGCACTGCTGAATCAGCTGCGTTGCTGTCCCTTGCAGCTCCTTCTAAGAGGTCTGTGCCTCTTGGGAAGGGAGGAGGTCCCCTTGGGCAGTGACAGCCCTCCTTAGGCCCCTTGAGGGCCCATCAGGACAGTCCAGTCCAGTCCTGGGTGCTGACCAGATGGAGACTGGCTGCTCTCCATCCTCGAGGGAGTGCATACGAAACTTCCCTGGTATTGGGAAAAAAAAAAAGCAAACTGGAGAGAGAGAGCAAAGAGGTCTTTACAGATGCTTTCCTTCCCGGGTAGACCGAGTGTGGGCATGAGAGGGAAACGTCTCCGGGCACACAGATGCAGAACGAGAAACACAACCACGAGTGAGGAGAGTCCTCCATGCATGCGCCCTTGGGGGCACGGCTCAGATGTAAACAGGCTGCTCCTGGGCTGTCAGCAGTCGGTACATGGCAGCTGGCATCGTCTTCATGTGGATCTGAGGGGAGGAGCACACGTCAGCAGGGGCTGGGGCCTGGGGGCGGGGCGACGCCAGTGAAGCCCTGCCCCCAGCAGGGACCTGATTCGGGGAGGGGCCCCCAGGAAGAGCAGAGGCCACAGGCTTTCTAAAGAGTTAGGGGTGATAGAGTAACAATGAAAACCGGGTAAGGTTTATTCTCCCAAGTACTTTTATTCTCATCTGGTTTTTTTAAAAAGGAGAGAACCCTTAAAACGGAAGTGAATGGCTGTGGGGTTCTGACTGCTCCTGCCGCTCTTCTCCCCGGGGGCGGCGGGGGGCCGGGGGGGGGGGTTGCGGAGGGGATGGGGGGCTCAGAAATGAGCCCTGGCCATGGGCATGGGCCAAGGCCGTGCCAGGGACATCCCTCTGGAGGTCGGTTCTGCTGATGAGACTTGAACCTAGGACTTAAATCTCCCAGGCACATTTGGTGAGGTTAGCTGGGGAGAAATGGAGAGAACTGGGCAGCCATGGAAAGAAGCTGCTCAACTGTGAGGGCTGGTGAGAGAAGTTCAGTTTGCTTTTGCTTTGATTTCACATAGAAGTGAGATCAAATGGTGTATTTCTTTCTCCTTCTGGCTTACGTCACTTAGCCTAAAGAGCCTTAGCACTTTAGCTCAAGGTCCAAAGCAAACTCATTTGGGAGCAGTGGTCACCAGAAGGGAAGGGGGCCAACTGCATGGTGAGGGATGTACCTAGGCTGTTTGGGGTGGTCATTTTGTAGTCATACAGATGTTCAGTTATGATACCATGCCCTTGACACGTACGGGGTGGGCAAAAGTAGGTTTACAGTTGCAATACACATAAATAATGCAATTAATAAATAATAATACAAGAATAAACTATTTCATGTATTCACAGCTGTAAACCAACTTTTGCCCACTCCCGTATTTAAATAAAGTGAGCAAATCATCCTAAAGGTGACTCGATCTTATCTCATGGAGGTGCTCTGTGACAACCTCTCATCACTGAACCCAAAGTCTGGCCTGAGACAGACTGTGCTGGGTGTTGAGGAGTGTCTAGGGAGGCCTGGCCAGGGCCTGGCTGAGGCTAGGGGCTCCGGAGGACCGCCCACCCACCCGCATTCCTACCTCCCCCACAGCGTTGGAGAGGATGTGGACGATCTTCTCGTGCGGGGTGGCGACCACGCTCTGCCCATTGATTTCGATGATCCGGTGTCCCACGCGGACGCCTCCCCTCTCCGCTATCCCGCCTCGCATGAGGCTGCAGATCTGTGAGGGTCAGAGGCCGCGTCACCCCTCACGGGCAGGGAACTGGATGGGGACGTGAGACTGTGTCCCTGGAGCCCCCGCCTCTTGCACTCTCTTCCCTGAGAAGCTGCCAGGGCTAGGCTCCGGGCATTTAAATCCCCTTGTTTCTTTTCACAAGAAATAGAGTTCTGTCCACCCACACGGCCACCTCCTTCACTCGCCCTGCACAGGCAATGCAGCACGCCGCTGGACTTCACACACATTGAATTCCAACTACTTTTCACCCCAGCTGGGGCTTGGTAAAAAGAGCTGTTTGGGCCTGTCACCAAGCTGCCAATGTTTCCAAACTGTCAGCCTGTAGCTCAGGTGAGTTTTAGTTCCCACAATCGCCACTGGGCTCCAACGTCAACTGTATAATGCCAGCAGCCATGATTTAGGGGCATAGTTACAAGAGCCAAAGTGGGGCTGGGACCCCTGCTCTGTGTGCCAGAGGGTGGCTCGCTGGTGGGCAGCTGCTCCTTTTGGATTCCCCAGCTCAGTGGCGCTTGATCAAACTCCCTTCTCACTCAAGTGACAGTGACGCTGGGTTTTGTGGGTGGCAGAGGCTGCAGGCTGGTGGAACGGAGCCCGCATTTCCTCGCTGGAAGGGTTCTGTGTGCAGCATGGCAGGGAAGAGCCACCCCTACCTCACACACAAGACAGTGGGAGTTTTCCCAAAGGGATGTTTTGGGCGCACAGAGTTGACTTTAACTCCAGACTGTGCACCTCTATTTCAAAGCCTGCGCGGAGACTGAGCCACCTTGCAGCGTGGAAACCGTCAGCCCGCCAGGTGCTGTGGGTCAAAAGGTCCCTTAGGCGCTACCCACACTTTAAGTAAAAACGAGGGCCCCATGGACCCACATCTGCTAGGTAACAACCCTTTGTTCCTACTTGAATTTTTAATATTATTCAAATAGGAACAAAGCAAATAAGGAACTATAAACAGATGGAAACATGATGTCAGACTAAAACGATGGAGTAACCTTAGCTTCTCTTCAAAAAGCAACAACACTATGTAGGTACAAAGAGCAGATCAGTGGGCTGGATATTTCAACTCCATCTGGAAACTTCAAATGGGTATTTCTAAACCTTAAAACATATTTAAATTTTGATTACCTACAACCCTTACTTGAAATTTAAGGAGAAAAAAAGAGTAGAATTTTTCTATCTGGAAGCGTGAATGCAAAAAAAGCACACCAAGATTTGTAAAATCAAGAGGTTACAGGCCCTGGCTGGGTAGGTTAGTTGGTTAGAACATTGTCCCGATACGCCAAGGTTGTGGGTTCAATCCCCATCAAGGCGCATACAAGAACCAACCAGTGAATGCATAAGGAAGTGGAACAGCAAGTCGATGCCTCTTTCTCCCTTCCCCTCTCTCTAAAATCAAATTAAAAAAAAGAGAAGTTACAGAGAACAGATTTGCCACCCAAGCCCAGAATGGCTATGAATCCAGAAAGGCAAGCCCGGGCAAAAAGGAAGTGGTATTAAGCATGGAATTTCTGTTTGGGATGAAGAAAAAGTTCTGGAAAGACATAATGGTTATGGTCATACCACTCTGTGAATGTACTTGATGCCACTGAATTGCATGCTTAAAAAATAGTTTAAATGGTCAATTTAGTGTGTATATTTTACCATGATGAAGAAAGGAAGTATTATTTTTAAGGCTGACATCCAAGTGATAGAAATACTCTGCATCCCCAGAGTGCCAACTGAGGTTGAGCAGGCAGAGCACAGGTCGGTCTTGCATACTAGCATGTGGCGGGGTTCTCAGCCTGGCTGTGAGCTGGACTCCCCGGGGAGCTATGGAGCCCCAGTGCTCCTCACCCCAGTTTGGGGAGCAGCAGCAGCTTTGCAGGAGCTCAAGGGTATAGTCCAGCACGGTGACAAGGTGGCAGTCCCCCAAGGCCAGAGGTGAAGGAAGTCCTTGCTGGCACCCCAGGCTACCTCAAGTGAGCAGCTGGGAGGGCCACCCTGCACAGTCATGGAGACCTGGGCTCCAGGTCCAGGGCTCTGAGAAGGGCGTCCCTCTTCACTCGTGGGAAGGCACAGGCTTTTCTGTTCAAAGAGAAAGCCGAGGCTGCCTTCACCTATTCATCTCCATCCTTGCTGGGTTCTTCCAGGGAACTGACCACCCTTAAAAATTAAAAATAAAATGCTGAACATCGTGGCCCATTTTTGTCCGACTTTGGAGAAGGGCACACAGGGGTACTTACGATTCCATTCTGGACGCTGAAACCCAGCTGGTAGCGAAGGTCTGGCCGCCTGATTAGCACGGTGGTCACCGGAGGGCACCTCACGATGTTCAACTTCACCCGGGCCTGGTTCTTCAAGCCCTGAGAAGGGAGCAGAGCGCAGTGGGTATGGTGACCACCCAGGCAGACAGGCGAGATCAGAGCACACGGCGCCAAAGGTCAAAGAAGCCCCTGTGAGACTCGCATCACTCGGTGAAGTACCCACCACCCACCGCCGGGCTGCGTCAGCTCCCGGAGAAACCCCGCTTTCACATGGAGCTCTTTGGCCCCGTGTGCACGCCCACATCTGTCTGGGGGCGGGGCCTTGGTTCTGGGGCTGCAGTCAAGGGACCCGAATAAAGTGGCCCTCTGGGCAGTGAAGGAGGAAACGGCTGCACGTGCTTTCAGGCTTGAAAGATGAAGGCTGCACCGCATGTCCCTGGTCAGGAGACAAGTGGGAAATGGACTTTTTCTCTGAAGGGCAAACGCTAGCAATTCCTCCTCTCCCAACAAAGAACATGTAATTCACAGCAACCGGCCCAGCTCACCCGGGCTTGTTTTCTCTCCACCTCCAATGGTCCTGCACCCCATCTTCTCTGCCTGTTAGAAACTGTATCAACATTCCCAGGAGCACCTGGGGAAAAGCGGGGAGCAGACAGGACTCCGCTCCATGAAGGCCTTCTTGGGAGAATGATTAGGGTGCTGCTGGGGAGGGAAGGAAGGAAGGGAAGGAGGGAGGGAGGAATAAGACTTGGAGACTGTCTTCGAGTCTGCGGTTTCATGACCCTTGCTAACACGCCTCTCCCTCTAAGAATCGAGCGCAGAGGGAAAGGTGGCCTTTACAGAAAAAAAAAGGGGACTTGGCCTGGTTTCAGAGCCTGTTCGGAGAGCCTCCTGCCCCCCGCTCTAGTCTATGCTGAGCTCAGGCCATCCTCCTGTCCCCTGAGCACACAGGGCCGTGACCAGAGCCCCTGTCTGCTCAGGAACACCCCGAGAAAACCACCTCAGGCAGGGGAAGGTTTTGCTCCTACAGGTCCAACCGCTGACTTGTGAGCCTCACCCTGAAAGGAAGGTGATCCAGCTCTGGAACCAACGTCCATCGCCCAGGTCTGCCGCAGACCGCCTGCTCTGCCCCTCCGGACGCCTGCGTGCCGGGCGGTCCAGACCAAGTGGCCTGCAGCAGGTGTTTCCCGACCCGTTTGAAGTCAGGGCACGCAGAGGAAAAGGCGGCAGTTCCGAGCCCTGGGGTCAACAGGCAGCGGGGCTTGTGGCTGCCCAGGCCTGTGTGGGAGCTGAGGTGGGGCGAGCTTGGTACTCCTGCTGCAAACGCCCGCCACGCAGGACTCCCACCTGGTGAGGCCCGCTGGTGGGGAGATGGCTCAAGGTCGGCCGCCATCCCCATCCTCCAAGGGGTCAGAGGGGAGGGGGACGAGCTGTCCAGGAACGATGGGGTGGGGGCACAGCCTCTCCTCCGGCATCCACCGGATGCCCAGTCTACCATCTGTATGTCTATACCATGTATGAGTGCCCCTCCGGTCGATGTCCCCTCAAAACCCATTCTGGTTGAGACCAGCCGTACCACCTGTCACTGAAAACTGCCTCTTGCCAGGCACCGACCTGGAGAGTCACAGGAGCTGTGTCCTTTAATACCCTTGACAAACCGGTAGCTATAATGATGCCTGTTTTATAAAAAAGGAAAGTGAGGCTCAGACATGCTAAGCAACTCACCCAAGTTCACCCACAGCAACATCACCCACAGCAACATCACCCTCAGGTCTGCCTGGATTCAAACCCATGGAATTCTCTCCTGCGCCATGATCCCCCACATAGAGAAAGGGAGAAATTGTGTCATTCATGAGTCAGGCTTGCTCAACCAAGAAGCCAGGGAGGGCAACAGAGCTCAGAGCTTGGACTGGTGCCCCGGGTCTCTTCCTCCAGCCTTGCGTGTGCCGTGTTTCCAGCTGGCTTTCCTACCTGCAGGGAGTTCCTCAAGGCTCCCGCTGCTGGCTCCCCCTCTGCATTTGATCGATTCCAGTTTGTCCTTTCAACGTGTGCATTCTGAGGGGCTCCATTTACTCCCCACCTCCGGCGTCTCAGCCTGTTTCTTCCGTGTTCTCAATTGCTCTGTTTTCTGTGGGGGCTGAGCCTCCCATCGCTGTAATGTGGGTTATGGTGACTTGGTGTATACACACAGGCAGCAGTCCCCGGCCTCTGCCTGTGGTTTCTGCAACATCTCTGGGAGACCTCTCTGGTCCAAAAATAACGATTTCAAAGTGAAGCAAGAGATGAGCTGAGAGGGACTCTTCCTGGTCTTCCGTGGGCAGCAGGCCCATCGGCCACACCGACGCTCTGGCGTTTTGCTGCTAACAGCAGGGCTTGGCGAAGAGGACTCTGCTGTGTCAGGAGACCTGGGCTCAAGAGGGGAGTCTGCCCCACAGTCCGTGGGGCCTTAGACACTCCGCCCCCTTCCACTGCAGTCTCGTCGGCAAAACGTAAGGTGCCACCTGCTATGATCTCTTCCAGTTCTCATTTCTATAATTTCACTCCTTTCCACGTTTTCCCTTTCCTAACTGTGCCGACACCACATCATACTTAGCAACACCTATTTTTAAAATTAAAAATAGGAAGGAAGGGTTTGCTCGGACATCATTCATACATGTATTTTTTTTCCTTCGAGTGCCTCCTCTTTCTCAATCGCTTAATCAATAAATATTTGTGGCTCATTTGCTATGTGCCAAGAAATGTGTTAGGCAGTGGGAGCAGGTGGAACGGGACCTCCAGGAGCTCAGGGGTGGGCTTCGGACACACGGCAGAGCAGCTAGAGGGCTTGATCCCTTCACTTCTCTCCCCACAGTCCAACACCATGAGGCCAGGAATTTGTGGGAAGCAAGAGCAGAGAATGCCGAAAACAGAGGAACACGTTAGAAGCCTCTCAGACAAAGCCATCTGCTTTACACGCGCACACCTGTTAACCACTGGGGTTGTTCAGATGTGTCCGTGAGGCACAGGCAAGCCTCACAGAGCACGCTGAGAAGCGACAGAACGACACTGTTTTCTGAACGTTACCTAAATGTTTCCTTTGCTCTGGTGGGCGCCTTCCTTCTGTGTGAACTGATTTCAGATGCCTGATTTTCCCCCGGGGAACGTGTTTCCAGCCTGGGACGTGTGCCGCATGGTGAGGCTCGGTGCGGCGGCAGTTTGGAACCACCAGACCTTGTGTTTGCTGTGCCGTTCCTCATCACTGACTCGAGTTGGGTCCCATTAGCTTGGTTTCTGAGCTGCCATTTTGTTAGAGGTGCCAATTAAATAAACGGTCATTTCATCCCCATGACAACAGTGAAATGGTATAGCAAATTAAGAAGTCTGGTGGGAGGGGAAGGGTAGGGAAGTGGAGAGGGGAGAGGAGAGAAGCCAGAATTGTCTCTATGGCAACGGGCGAGCAGAACCAGGACGCTCCTGTGGAAGGAAGGGGGCGCGGTGCTCTGGTTTAGGAAACAAATCAGGAGGGCAGGGCCGAGGGGGCAACAAACAGGCAGGCTGCTGACATGCCTTGCCTCCCAATTGTTATGCTTTAGGAATTATGACAGGAAAAATAAGAGCGAGGGCAGAAAGCAATTAAAACGATTCAATACCTATAACTCTGTTCTAGAAACCTATGCCATTTCCTATGACTGGGGAAAAAAGGTCAACACGCATCAAAGTGGACATACACGGAACACTCGGCTTGTTCTTCAAGGCACAGCCTGACGCCTGGTGATGTCATCACCGGGGAGCTTGTTGAAAATGCAGAATCCCACCCCAGACCTTCGGAACCAGAACCTGCATTTTAACAAGATCCCCGGGTGACTCAAATCGAAGTGTGAGAAGCACTGATTTGCCAGGATGAGAGCTGCTCGTTAAACTCGTCGCCAGGAGCACCGGCACACTCTGAAGTAAGCGATGCTAGCAGGGAGCCGCAAGAGGCCCAGCACGTTCCCTGCAGTGCGCCAAGGTGGTGTGGACAGGATGGGGTGAGCGTCTGCTCAGGTGCAGGCAGAAAGGGGGTGTTGTCTAGAGAATTTAAAAACAATGCTATAAAGCTGAGGTCAGTGGTGAAATTCTCCTGGCCAGGGGGACCAGTGACGGGCCAACCACAGTCTTTCCTTCGACAGAGCGGTGCATTGGGTGCTGAGGCAGGGTGGCCACGTCCCAGCGAGGCCTGCCTGCTGATTGCTTCTCTGCCGAGGGTGGCTATGGTGACACTGGTTTTCTTACTGTCCATCTTCATCAGTGACATGTCTTTCATCCCCACACGGCCTTTTAATTTCCTTTCACAGACACTCCATTTGCAGGCCTCAAAGATCAGCGACTCATGCAAACAAACCATTCCCTGGTGGGACTCGGCTCAGAAACTGCTCGGACAGTGCAGACTGTGCTCTGAGGGGCTCTGTTTCCACCCTGACGTGTGGCTCACTAGACAGAGGACGAGTCCCCATGTGGCACCAGGGGATGCGCGTGGTGCCCTCACGTGCCTCAGCCTGCCTCATCCCTTCTGACTCCTTCCTGCAGACAGCAAGGGGTGGTGAGGGGCATCTGGAGTGTGTGTCAGGCTGTGGGGTGGTGTCCAGGACAAGTCACCTTCACTGCCTCTGATGACTCATCTGTAAACTGTAAGCTGGGTGTTTGCTGTCCCCACCCTCATGGGCTGTCTGTCTTGGGGAGGGAGGGAGGTGATGCCTCGGAGGGTTGGGCACTGCCTGGCAGGTATGTCATAGTCACTGGCACGCAGCCTCACCAGTGCCATCCATGCCCCTGCCCCCCACTCACTCAGGCTGTCCCCACTCCCTGCTCCCCCTCCCTAAACTTGGGTCAAGTCCAAGTCCCTGCAAACCCTCGTTTACCACCTTCCCTCTCTCCTGATGTCTCTGCCACACATCTGAATTTGCATACCTAAGGTGAGGCATCCTCACCCCCGCCCCCCCGCCCCCCCCCCC
>CM052540.1:43400659-43442576 GCA_028533065.1 Trachops cirrhosus | reverse complement strand
GCCCCAGGTGAGTGTCTGGATTACGGAGCCGGGAACAATTCTGTTCAGGCTCAATGGGCCAGAGTGTTGTGACTGACCAGAGATACCTGTCGGTGGGTGCAGTGTCGGAGAGTGGTGTTGCCTGAGCCAAAAGCCCATCTCTGATCTAACAACGACTTCAGGGAGCAATCTCTACGTAGTAACTTGGGGCTAACACCCTGAGTGCAAGCCGGTGCCTTCCTTTTCGTGTCCCGCTCACTGCCTGACACTTATGTCCCCCAGCGTTCATGCCTGCACCGCAGCTGCACTTTAGGTCTGCGACAGAAGGCAGTTTCCCCCACTTCCGGGTACCTTAATAATGCTCTGGCAGGTGGACAGAGGCAGGCCCACCAGGCTGGTGCCGTTGATGGACATGATCTGGTCCCCGATGTTCAGCTTCCCCGACTTCTCGGCAGGCCCTCCGTGCATCATGTTGGCTATGATCACGGTCGGCAAGATGGAGCCCCAGCCGGACTCGACGATCACCACTCCTAGGATTTCTCCTTTCTGCTTCTCTATGAACACCTGCACAGAGAGGAACACCCACACGGCCCAAGTCAGCAGCACCCAGGGCAGCAACAGGAATCAAAGCACCCGCCCCTCCTGCTTTGACTGAGACAGCATTTCCCCCAGGGCTCCAACCCCACGAGTCCCGTCTGCTCTGCGTGGCACCAGGGCGGGCAAGGAACAGCTCGACACGGGCCTATACCCAGTTTTTGTTATTCTTGTTCCACGTAAGCAGTCTCAACTTGGCACTACACCCATGAAGGGCATGGTTTCCCCCCACCCCATAGTCTCTAGCGGGGGTGGGACTGTGTAGGCGGGAACTTTGGTGGTGACTTATGGTTCCCAGGAATAGCTTTCGCTGGTGCCCCTATCCCACAATGCTCTCTAACATTTAAGATTCTTGAGTTGAAAATAAATAAATATGCAATGGTTTATAGAAACACGTCTCTGCAAGGGGAAAGCTAAAGAAAAAGAAAACAAAAAGATGCTAAAGTTATCACCACCAAAAGGCCAGAAGTGCAAGCAGGAAGACCATACTCCAGATACACGTCATTTCTGTTGCCTTCCTTGGCGGGGGAGAGAAGACGGGAGTTGGTTTTGCGTATCTGCTGTCTGGTGAGGGTTGCAGAGGTACCACAAAGGGGAAGGACACTTCTTAGAAACATCTAGCAGAGTGTGTGTGCACACTTATTTATTGCCCTTCACAGATACACGTATGCTCAAACAGACACTGTAGTGGTGGCTGTCAGGGCCTGACACAGCCTCCTTCACAGGCTGGGTCCCCCTTCTCCCACTGCTGAAGCTCACAGTTGGTCCCTTCTCTGGAGAACTGCCCTTAGGTAAATGGGAGACACCCCCCCTCCCCGCAATATGGGCTGAATCCTGTCCTAACACCCACTGCCTCAGAATGGGACCTTATTTGTATACAGAGTCTTTACAGAGGAAATCAAGTTAACGTGGGGTCATTAGGGTGGGCTCTGACCCATATGACTGACGTCCCTAGAAGGGGAATTTGGACAGGGGGACATGCATAGAGGGGAGACAACACGAAGACTCAAGAAAACACCCATCTACAAGCCAAGGAGAAAAACTTGGAATAGATCCTTTCTCTTAGCCTTCAGAAGGAAGCAACCCTGCTGAATTCTTGATCTCAGACCTCCAGCCCCAAGAACTGGGAGAAGGTAAATTTCTGTCGTCAGGTGTCCGGTCTGCAGTTCTTGTTATGGCACCCCAGGCACACTGATACAACCCCATCCAACCCCGGTGCCCACGACTGACGGGCACAAGGTACAAAGACCTGCCGGTGCCCCCGGCCCTGGGGCGGTTGTCACCCAGAGCTTCCCTGTGGGTCAGAATGAAGCTCATCTGCAGTGAGGCCTCATTCCTCCTCTGAACCCCCACTGCCGTGGTGCCCACACTTTTTTTCTGGAGTGCACTCTCCCCCAAAGTCCCTTGAACGTGAAGCCCCATCTCAGGCTCTGCTTCCAGGGAAGCAGGACACCTAACATATGTTAGTGGACCAAAAGATCATTTTCTCATAAAGGTACCTTTTTACCTATTGGATCAAGTGCATGTCCTGCCTGCCTCTGGAACCCATCCCACATTTAGCTCAGGAGTGCTGGAGGCAGAAGATGCTCTGCCTCACTAGTGATGGCCTTCTGCTGCAACATTTAATCACAGAGCCTCATGCAAGGGAGCCATAGATGTACCTGAGCCCTTAGGAACGTCCTGCTGATACCACACTCTTTAGCACCCCGTCCCCGGGCTCCCTGGAGCTCCCACCCACTGGCTCAGCTTGGAACGGCTTCAGAAGGTACCTACATCTTTGCAGTTTTCCGACTTGGAGAAGTGGATCAGGTCGTCATTGTACATGTCCTGGGTGTTGAGCAGGTCACTATACTCCTTCTGGCTGAGATCTTCAGGGTTAATCCCGTTGGCCCTGAGGAATTCCTGGTATGCCACACTAAATGCCTGCCCTATGGACTGTGCGATCAGCTGGGCCTAGACAGCAGGCAGAGAGGGAAGAGGACAGTCAGTAGGGCAGCCCTGTTGGTGGGCACCGTGTGTCCCATCAGAATGATGAAGCCCAAGGTCTTGGCTGGGTCTACATGGGGCACTAACACTTGCCAGAGGTCGTTTTCAAAATTGGTGGGGCCATTTACTAATTCCAGAGAGAGAGAGGCGGGCAGGGGGAGAGAGAAAGAGAACATCAACTGGTTGCCTCCCACACGCACCCCAGCTGGGGACTGAAGTTGCAACCCAGGCATGTGCCCTGACTGGGAATCGAACCTGTGACCTTTTGGTGCATGGGCTGATGCTCCAGCCAACTGAACCACACTGGCCAGACAGTGGGGAAATTTTTGATTATGACTAAACACAAAGGAGCTATCAGCAATCAAGAGAAAAAGAAGCAGAGATGCTGGACTTAAAACCATGCAAAGGACAGTCCTACACTTCGGTAAGTCACTCTACATCCTGCATAATTTTCAAACATCCCACTGGACGTCCATGTACATGTAACCCCTGTGTCTGGTTATCTGAGTTCAGGACTCAACTCAAATTTATATAAAAACACAGTCTAGAAGTCTACTACTATTAACACTATAGTAGTACTTTCTGGACGTGGGAAACGAAATGCTTAGCCTCTCACTCTGAGAGTCTGGTGACGTCAGGGGCCATGAGTCCCACTAAGGACTGCCAGCCAGCACCCTGCTGCAGAACCGGAAGGTGGAGGGGCATCGCTGCAGGCATCAGGGGCACATGCGAACAGACAACCTGTACAATACACACCTGGGAACATGACCAGCAGACTGGCCACCACTTGTGGGTGCATGAGGCACACACGCAGGCTCCTGGTGACCTGTCGCAGCTGCACGGCAGCCCGACGAGGGGCACAGTCAGCCTGCAGAAGCTCGGCAGCCACACAGTTGGTGCGTGGAGGCAGGATTCGCACTGAACTCTGCCAGGTCTGGAGCCAGTGCCCTTCTTTTGTCCTTTGCTTAAAAAGCCAAGGGTAAGCTTCCCAGGTCCACGCTTGTCCTAACTCTTGCTCGCCATTCTTTCCTTTCATCATCTTCCCTGGCAGGAAGCCCAAGGCAAAGAAACTTCTCCTTGGGGCTCCAAGCCAGAGGAAAGGGGCAGAGGGACCCTCATATGTACATAAGTGCGTCCAGGGAGCCTCAGGACAGTGAGCAGAGCTGACCCCACCTTTTCACTGGCCCACAGGACACACATGGCTTAAGGCTCTAAGTCTGACTCTTTCAGAACTTTCTGAGAACCTTCTTAAACTCATTTTCTCCCAGTGTGCAAGTTTGGTCTCAATTTTAAAGGAATAGCAGGGAGAATGGCGGGAGATGCATTGCAAGCTCCTGACCTTCTCGGGGACCTTGCCCCTGGGGCTGCTTTCTAGAAAACCAGACTGAGACTGGACAGCGCGGAAGGCGTCTCCTCCTCTCCGTGGCCGCAGCCACGAGGGCTCTGGCTCTCTGGAGAAAAGCAGCTAGCTTCTGACTCCCAGCTTGTTGAAGGGATGCAATTCACTGCAGCTAGAGGAACACTTTCATGGAGGAAAAATGGCCTCTTTTAAGGAGCCAAGGTTACAGCAGGCAATTTTCTTTAAGTAGTAAGGGCTCTTTGCTTGATAGGAGAAAGAGCTTGTTTTACTGCGGCAGGAGGGAAAAACCCGGCACAGTCAGAGGCACTGGCGTGGCCCAGCAGACGGTCTCTACAGTTCCAAACCACCACGGGCTGTGGCCCTGGCCTGGGAGGGAGCTTCCGAGGCCTGCCAAGTGTTGGAGGCACTCGGGTGCTCAGGCAGCTTGCAGCTGGTGGCCTCACCAGCACTTCCAGTCACAATGGGGAAGAAGACCCAATGGAAGAATGGGCCCGCTGCTGCTATAAGCTAAGTTTCTCTGTTATGTCATCACCTGGAGAGAGGGAGGGGAGGAATCACTGGCTTTCTGTCAGGAGAAGCAGCTGGTTTTCTCAGGACAGGTGGGGAGGTGTGGAGAGGCAGGGATCCTAATGTTCCTGTAGCCCCCAGGGCAGTCCTGAACAACCCAGAACTTTATTCCCAAATGCTCCAGTGCCCAGGTGAGGCCTGCTCAGGCCCCCATGGGTTTGACTGAACTCTTCCCACTCTTCTCTCATTTTAAGCTTTCTGGCAGTTGGCCTTGCCATTCTTCAAGCTGTACCAGCAGGCCCCTGCCTCAGGGCCTTTGCACTTGCTCTCTCCTGCTCTGAATTTATTCAGATCTCTGCTCAAATCTCGCCTCCTCAGACAGAACTTTGTGGATCACCCTACCTGAAACAGCCTCTGGTCCTCTATTCTGACCTGGTTTTATTTTTTCTTCATCAACCTTCCCATTACCTGCCCTGGCTGGTGTGGCTCAGTGGATTGAGTGCCAGCCTGTGAATCAAAAGGTCGCAGGTTCCATTCTCAGTCAGGGCACATGCCTGGGTTGCAGGCCAGGTTCCCACTTGGGGACATGTGAGAAGCAACCGATCACTGTCTCACTTGCACATCAATGTTTCTCTCCCTGTCTTTCTTTCTCCCTTTCCCTCTCTCTAAAAATAAATAAAATCTTTAAAAAAATTTTAAAAATTAAAAAAAAAACCTTCCCGTTACCTAATTTTATATTAAGTATACTTATCTCTTTGTCT
Source organism: Trachops cirrhosus (assembly GCA_028533065.1). Lineage (NCBI taxonomy): Eukaryota > Metazoa > Chordata > Mammalia > Chiroptera > Phyllostomidae > Trachops > Trachops cirrhosus. Next base: position 43,437,389 of record CM052540.1, on the reverse strand, counting down.
CCCTACAACACTCATGAGTACCTTGTCTGTGTTATGCAGCCTTATATCCCTAGGACACAAATAGGGATATAAGGCTGAGTAACACATAGTGAGTGCTCAATAAATATTTGTTTGCACATAGGACTCAGGTCCTGAGAAATAAAAAAAGAATCGGCCACATAGGCGCAGCTCAGTTCACTGGAGGGAGATGGGGGAAGCCACCCTTACGTCCTCAGACTCGAAGACGTGGCAGATCATCTTGTACTGCCTTTTTCCATCCTGGGACGGGTGGGAGGCTTCCACGTTCTCCTGGGAGTTGGAGCGTGGCATGCGCCTGCGGGCCATCAGCACGACAATGTTCCCGATGTCTGCGATGTAGGAAATGGTCCTCAGAGGGTGGTCCATCATCGTCTCCTGCAGGGAGAGTGCGGTCATTCCAGGGCAGCATCCAATGATCCGTGGGAAAGTCTGCCCCCCCCCCCGCCCCGAACCCAGCCAAGTGTGGTCCACCTGCAGGGGGCTTCTGGGCTCCCCACAAAGACCCTGCTGGCACACTTATGTGCACCCTCCCAGGCCTGGGGGCAATTCCCTTGGGCAATAATAACCCAGGAAGTCTGTGGCAGGTGAAGAGAAATTTCCATAATTTTACAACCAGTAGAATCTCTGATGGGGAAGGTAAAAAAAAAAGATACCAACAATCTGCATGGGATGACTGCATTTTGTTTTCGTGTGTGTAGGTGTGTAAGATTTTAAACAAAATTTTTAAAAGGCTAATCTGTTCCACTTCATGAATCTTGTGATAAAAACTTATGAGCATTATTACCGAACAATATCCACAGTTTATTTTTCCCTTTGATCTTTAAGAAAACAGTCCCAAGACTCCCAGGCTCCCTGTACCCTCTCCTCAAACACGCACTGCAGACACATCCTTCTAGCTTGTACAGAAGCCAGCATCTGGGGACAGCCACTTAAGACATGGGTGCAGTCTCGTAGTTGCCATGCTGCCGAGCTCCCTCCCCGGGAAAGGTGGGAGCCAGGTGATACCTGTGTGTCAGCATTCAATACTTTGATTCTCTGCGTAGAAATGAAGAGATCCACTTCGGTCATTGGCTGAGATTCGCCTTCAGGAGCCTGAGAAGAAAAATGCACCAAGGGAAAGCTTAGGGCATTCCTCTGACCCAGGTGATGGGAGCAAGGTTAGCTCACACACAGAGGCATTGAGACACAGTCACCAGAACAGCAATGCAGACTCCTGAACTAGGTTGCCAAAGCTGAAGGACCCACACAGAGGATGGACACATGGATGAGTTAGCATTTGCAGGTCACAAGGAAAAACACAGAATCCCCTTTGCTGCTTCTGCTCTAGAAGCAGTAACTCACTGCAGGAGATTTGGGTCTATGAACAAGGATTGCCAATGACCCTTTCTGCAAGGGTTTCAGAGCCCAGCATATTGAAGGAATAGGGGCAACTGACTTGACACCCCAGGACCTTGGGAAAAATCAGTCTGCCCCTGCTCAAGTGATGGGGGACAATGTCTACAGCAGGTGCAAACAAAGTCATCTGAATGCAGTTCTGGTCAGAGGGTCTTCATGTTCACATACTGACACAGCAACACAGAAGCAGTTCCCTGGATCCACCCCATTAAGAAACAGCCCCAATGCATCAACGTCCCATGAGCGGCTCATAAGCACCTAGAAGCTCCACAACCAAAAAAGCACATCAGTCTGGTTCATTCAAGGCTTAACTCCGCACGTGTGTGGTTATTAGCGAGTTTTCTTTTTTGCATCCAGCAATCTGACAAATCCACAAGTCAAACATGACTATAATTGCACAGGCCCAAGTCCCTGCCACATGAATGCTCCTGAATGGTGGGAACTTGCACACTAGCGTAGGATTCATTTAGCATCTCCAATCTGCTCCCTGCCATTCCTCTGAAGTGAAATGACTCATGAGCAACAGAAAACAGCCATTTTTGGCAACTGAGTTTTGAGAAACGTTGGCTTATGGGGCGGTTCAAAAAGAAATCTGAACAAAAACTTGCTGGATGCAGAAAACAAAAACACGAAATAATAAAAAAGGCAAAACATAAATAAATGGAAAGAACAGGCATAACACCAAGCTGATGAAGTTGTTTGTACTGCACCTTCTTCCTGCTTTTGGCTAATTTCTGGGCCATCTGCTTAGCATGGAACAAACAGAGACAGGAGAACAGTTAGAGGAGAATCTGCAGACTCAAAGTTGAAAAGGGAACTGACAAACTAATACTGATAGTGAGACAAAGCGTTGCTGTGGGAGGAGGCCAGACTGAAAAAAAAAAAAGTCCCACTATCAGATGGTGGAGTTCCTAACTGGGAACTCAGGACATGCAGGGACAGGAGGTGGGAGGAAAGGTAGTAAGTTGCTTCTTGCACTTAACTGCAATCAGTGTTTTCAAAGAACCAACTTTTGGTACTGTTGGTTTTCTTTATAATATGCCTGTTTTTCTATCTCATTGATGCTAGCCTATTCCTTTATTTTCTCCTTCTTTTTGAGTCAAATTTGCTTATTTTTTTCCCTAGCTTCTTGAGATGAAAACTGTAATGATGAATTTTCAAACATTTTTCTTTTCAGATATATTTATTTAAAGCTATGAATTGACCTCCAAGCACTGCTTTAGCTGTATCCCACATATTTTGACATGCTGCAATTATCATTTCATTTAAAACATTTTCTGATTTCCATTATGATTTCTCTTTTGAACTCTGGATTACTTAGAATTGTCTTATTAATTTTAATACCTTTGGAGATTGTGTAGTATCTTTTTGTTATTCCCTTCTGAATTAGTTCCGCTGGGTCAGAGAATATCCTCTTACTTCAGTCCTTCGAAATGTGCTGAGTCTTAGCTGCATGGCCCAGAGCATGCCTGACTTCGGTGAATGATTCATGCAGACTTCAAAAAAATGCAACCTGCAGTTGTTGGGGAGAGTGTTCTACCAATGTCGACTAGGTCAAATACACACCAGCTGAGAGTACTGTGTGAATCTTCTACGCACTTGGTGATTTTTTGTCTGCTTTCTCTAATATTTTTGAGAGAAGTGTGTTAAGACCTCCAGCTGTTACTGTGGATTGGTCCACATCCACTTCTGTCAGTCTTTGCTTCAAGCATTTTATAGCTATGCTAGAAGGCACATACGTATTTAAGATATTTATGTCTTCCTATTGAATTGATCTTCTATTGTCTTCCCTGTTTATCTCTACTAATATTTCTTATCTTAAAATGGTGTAGTATTAATATTGCCTACACCTAATTAGAAATGAATGTAATGTTCCCCTCTTTTCTCGTATGGAAAAGCATAGTTAATGAAAGAAGGGATTCTGGGGTTGACTGTTTGAAACTGAATCTTGGCTCTGCTACCTAACTAGCTGTGTCGCTTGGTGTAAGCAACTTAACATCTCTGTGCCGCAGTTAACTATGTGTCAAATGGGGATAAAAATAGTATGTGTCGGGCTGTTCTGTGGATAAAATAAATGTATGCAAAGCTCTTAGAACAGTGCCTGGTGCATTATAAGCACCATATTTGTGTTTGCTGGTACATGATTATAATTTACCTATATCGGGATGCAATTCTTGGCTTTTTCTGGGCTCCCTACACACACACAGACCTCGTACAAGTGATGGTGGGTCGATGGCCGAACCTGAAGGTGGTGACGGGGGTGGGGTGGAAGGCCTGCTCTCTCCCGTTCCTGGGCACTCACCTGGTAGGAAAGCTCTCTTGTGCTCAGCAGCACAACTTTAGTTCGTTAATGACTAAGGTGTCTTGTCTGTACTACCTCATTGCGGAAAAACAAAACTGCACGAGTCAGCCATCCAAGCACCTACTAGCTCATCTCTGCTACACCCAGGAATCTAGGGCAGCCCAGTCCTGCACAGCCACCCCACAGCTCCTACTGGTGGTCAGCGTTTAAAGTGCACTCTGGAAAAATCCACGGGCAGCAACTGCAAGTGCTGCCCAGACTGATACACGTGATGGTGGAAATATTTCCGCCTCCAAGGAGCGGCCCTGTGCCGATGCCACGCCACACCACAGATTCCTCTGTGGAACCGGGGAGCTCTGCCAGAGGAAGTTCTGACCTGCACCATCAACATCCTAGGGTGAGGACGGCTGTCAGACCCTAATGTTTGTCTGTTTTCTACCACGGCCCCTGAAACAACATGATATGAAATGATATGGCAGTAATATAAGAATTTCCATTACTGGTGATACCCAAAACTAACAGCTATTGGTCAGAATGCTTCACCCAGAAAATAGTGATCTGAAAGGGCCCTTTCAAAGGAAAATAAGTCTGCTGCCAATATGATGCCCAAATTCTGTTTTGTTTTTTTGCTAGAACTGGTGACGAAGAAAAGGATCCACATGGCAGACTTGAATTTCATAAACATTCTGAAATAATAGTTATGAAGTTAAAAATATACGTGTACTTAGAGGAATACCATCTTAAAATCACTTAAGATAATCAAGTGCCCTGAAACAAATTATAACTTAAAATTTAGACATAACTTTAGAAATGCTGATGGGGTCAGAGCCAGAATGAGAAACGGGAGTGGCAGAGGCCAAAGAGAACCACAAGACCAGCATCATCTCAACACAAGGAATGGCAACATCCCTTTAAATCCTCACATTTCTTGGGATTGATTATGGCTTAACGCCCAGCAGGCTGTGTGCAAGGGCATAGGCTGTGGCACTGCCCGTCCAATCACTCGGTCCTCAGTGTATATGGAGTGTTAACTGTGGCTAAGGCCCTCTGGGTTATGCACACCGGGATCCTCCTGACTATTCCAGCTTTTCCTCCCCCTGCTGACAGTACCCTGCTACGCGCTACACAACTGTAGATGCAAACTGCTTACAACAACCCTGTGAGGCATGCGTGACATTATCCTCCTCTTCCAGAAGAGGAAACTGAGGCACAGAGAGGCTAATTAACTTGACCAAGGTCACACAGCTGTTAAGTGGCAGGACAGAGGTGCAGACCTGGAAGTCTCATTTTATACTCCAAATTGCTAGTTGTATGATTTGGGCAAGTTTTTCATCAATAAACTTCTCTGTCTAAAAAAATGGGGTCTGTAATACCTCCCTCACAGGGTCCACTAGCCCTCCAATCTGAGAGTGTCAGTGGCCTTTTTATGAATCACAGATGTCTCCAAGTCAGATGGGAAACCATGTAGATGAGACAAAGCTAGAATGATGGAAATTTTAACTCTACAATTAAATAATAATGTTTGACCTTTAAATAAAATCTTTCCATAAACTAATTGAAAAACCTGATCTTCTGGAACAGGCTAGTGAAGACAGGTATAAGAAGACTATTTGATAATGAATATCCTTACAAAAATGCATGGACCCAAAAATGTCAAAACACCATTTGTGAGCTAATAACATGAGCGTCACAAATGTAGAAAGAATGGAGACATACACACCACACTCTGCGTGGACATGAAGCAGTTACAAAGGCTCGGGTAGTGCTCAGCAGGCCCCGCACCTTCCGGCTGAAGCGCAGAGGCTGAAGGGGAATGGGGTGCAGCGAAGTATGGAGATGGAGACGGAGTGGACAGAGAGGAAGACAAGTGAGCTGGCTGCCCCGGCTCCAGGTCTGCTTCTCTAACAGGGTCCAGGCGTCACTGCCACACTGTGTGTGTGCGTAGGGCCTCTACCCAGTGCACTTCAGGTTCTGACAGCACAAAGCAAAGCTCTCTCCAGAAGTTTCTCCCAGTTGTGTTCCAGGGGATCCCAGCAGCAAGCCTGGAACAGGCATCACCACGCAGTGATAACGCACCTCTGTTCATATAGCTACGGGGGCTTCTGGTGCAGCAAGGTGAATTAGGTCTCCTTACTACAGGACTTCTTAGAGCCTCCGACAGGGAAATACTGGTGGAAAATATCCAACAAGACCTGTTTTTTAGGGTTTCTTGAGCTTATTTGTCAACAGAACCCTACCCGTGAGAAGCGCTCAGCTTGACTGCAGTGCCGCAGAGCACAGTGAAAGAACAGATGCGCCACACCACCAATGGTCTAACCTTCTCTGAGACAGGGGTTCCCAAATGGGAGTGTCCACCAGAATCTCTGCAGGGCTCGTGAAAACACAGATTCCTGGGCCCTACGCCCCATGAGTTTCTGACTAAGGCAGGGCCTGGGAATCTGCATTTGTATCGAGTTCCCAGGAGCTGCTGCTGCTGCTGGTCCAGGGATCCCCCCACTTTGAGAACCCTTGTTCTACTGCATTCCTATGTTATATGGGGGATTTGGGGCAGGATATTATTTCTCTTCCAAAATGATGGACAACAAAGACAGAAAGCAAAGGTTAGGGAGGGTCCAAAGATGATTTAAAAAGTTTTCAAAAAAAAAATGGCAAGTGTCTTTTAATTATGCTGCTCCATTCAGAATCACCTTATTCCTTAAATTCTGATAACTGGAAAAGCCTCTTAACTGCCCACTCCGCAGCCTGCCTTGCATCACTGTTACTTCAACACTCGTTTACTCCCTTATTCGACTGCATGTTTCTCAAGGTCAAGGACCGAAAGGACAGAGTCTTGGTTCATTTCTATCTCCTACGGTATCTATCAAAGGGTCTGCATAGAAACCATTTACTTTCTAAGCCAAATTCCTTTGTCTTCTTTTCACATTAAGTAGCAAATACCTGTCTAAACCACAACTCCAAATTCTCTCCCCATTTGTCAAATACATCTGTAAATTCTTTGTTAAGAAAAATCGTAATTCTTAGGACTCCAATGTAAATCCAGTATCGATATTCAATTCCAACATCCAGTTGGTGCTGTGTGAGTGACAGACACCAAAATTGTTGACAGATGGAAATTAAAGACTGCCTTAGAATGGAAACCCACGCTTCAGGGTTAGTGTTCACTCAGTGACAAAGCGCCACCAACACCAGGGCTGGCCTCGGGCATCCTCAGGGTCAAACACAGGAAGCAGGAGGAGGCAAGGGAGGGGAGGGGCATGCTGGGGCCGCTGCAGGGAGGAGGGGAGGAAGAAGGAACCGGACAGGAAAGGAGGAAATTCCTCTGCCTTTGTTTGCGTGACAGCACCAATGCAAAATTACTCACTAGTTTGTGGTGAGGATACTGCTAATAAACAGATTTCCAAATACATCCAGAGCTTTCCTGTCTCCCTTCCTTTCTGGATGGACACTATAAAATCTGTAGCCTCATTCTGCTCTGTATTTCTGTAGGGGATGGCCTAGAAAACTCATTTCTGTAAGCTCAGCCTGTCTTTAGGAAAAAGCGTGGCACCCTCAGAGAAAGGTGTCTCCTAGCCACCTGCGGGCACCACAGTGCACGCGCCCCTTGAGACCATCCGGACTGATCTGCAGAGATGCTTTTGGCTACCCACCCCCTTCCCTTCTGCAGGCGATAAAGTCTCTCTGCATACTCCTAAAACAGTAACTTTCTGGGAGGGGGTACAGAAATGCTACTGTCTCCACTCACAGTTTGAAAGAGTCAGGCTTGGTGTAAAGGCAAGCAATCCAACGTGCATTTAAATGGATGTAAAGGGAGCACAAAGCAGACAATATTTAATGACAGGCAACAGCTCCTTCAGATGCATAGAAGCACACTGAGTCATGATACCTACGAATAAAACATAGTCATTTAATCTCTGTCTCTCTCTTTCTGCCTGCACCCTGCCATGACCTCTCCAGAGGGCTTCTCCAGGACTTTCTCCAGGACCTATAGCAACTTCTCTAAATTTCTCTTGTGGTCTTTTGCTCACCATCTGGCACCCTGGGGCTCGACTTAACAAGTGTTAATTGAACAAAATTGTAACACCCTGTGTTTGGTAACTGTGGGACCTGAGGAGTCAGATCTCTGACCCCAAAGCCCTAGTTTTTAAAGTTCACTGCTCCGGATGACAGGAGACGGGACAGTCAGTGCCTGAGAAGCAGCTTGTTCCCTCAGAGAGCTTTCTGTGTTCTTGCTTTGAAGGCTGTGCCTGGGAGATCCTAAAGAAAGAACAGTGGACGATCTGGCAGCATCAGCGTCACCTCTTTATGATCAGGGGTGGCAGTGCAGAGAAATTAGGCCGAGCTTGGCTGGGCAGGTCCACAGGAACCGGATGCTCTACCAGCAGAACTACTGAGGCTGAAAGATCAGGCAGGTACAAGGGTGAAGCTGACATGTCTCCACGTAGCTCTCGTAGCTCTCGGGCTGGGAACCGTGGGGTAAGGTGCTGCTCTGTGGTAGGGGGTGGGACTTCCTTTGAAGGAAGAGGACTTCCCACTGTCAATCATCCTGGGAAAGGCTAATTTGGGGAGAGGACAAGAATATCACAGCAGTGGGCCTGGTGGCCGCAGGGTCTCTGAGGCACAGACAAGGTTTGGGCTGCCCGAAGAGGTGAAGTGGGTCCTTGGCACACGGATGTAACTACTAGGTCTCTGCCAGTAATCTTGACTTTGGTCTACCCTTGATGCAACTGTAAATTACTCTCTAGTTTACATATCCCAATTCCCAAAATTTCAGTAGTATTATCAAAAGGTGCGGCACGGGTTTACTCTACTATGACGGATAGTTAAGGGAAGGGCCAGGTACACCCTGCACATTCACTGGCTTGATTCATCTCCTGTTCGAGCTGCTGAGTCTGAGGGTCAGGCTCTCACCTTACCAACTGTCATCTCCCCTCCCTCCTGAGTCCTTGCACAGCCTCGAACACGTAAGTGCTCAGGAAATACTTTTTCCTTAATTGAGGGATCAAGGACTCTCAGTAACTGCCTTCTAACTGTGCTTCTTTCTCATGCCACCATACCACACAAAGACCAGAATGAAACTTGTGTGTGAGCAAGAAGATCTAAGAAAGCGAATGGTTTCTCGAGGAGAGATTTGATCTTGACCAGTTGAAATGGGACGAAACCGGTTCTGCAGAGCCCTAACCTGCCCCACCCTGCTGGAAACACCCGGCGTGGGGTTTCACCAGTGACACTGTCCCTGTGGCTCCAGAGTGGCTGCCCAGGGGCTCTGGGGGCAGAGGGCACTTAATGACACTTGAGTGACAAGATGACACTGAGTGTCTCTGTGGTCCTGGGGTTTGTCTGTAACTGTAGGTGGTATTGGCTTCAGGGTGGAGATTCTAGAGCTTTGCATTTCCACGGGATCAAACCAGTTCTGGCTGGTTCAAACTAGTTATGCATGATTTAAACCAGATGAAAGATGAAAGTGGTTCTTCCTGGATCAAATAGGCTCGCTCCTTTTAAATCTTGGTAGAACAGATTCGAACAGGTTATGACTGACTCAACCTAGTTTAAACTGGGCTAGCCTGGCTCAGCCTGGCCAGGCTAGTTCTGATCAAGTGGTTCGTCTTCCTTGAAGCAATTCAGTTCAGTTCAGCTTGAACAGGACCAGCCTGTTCGAGAGCAGTGGGCCCTAGTTTGAACCACGCTGTAACAGGAATGCTGATGTCACGGATCTCTAGCTGTTGGTGCAAATTTGGTAACATACCTCTCACATTAGAGAAAATACTCAAAATGGTATCACTCCTCATTGTGTCAACTTCTCAAAGTTCACGATCATATGTGTTTTTTCTCAATACTGGCCATTAAGAACAACCAAAATATACAGTATTTACACATTAGGATGCCAGTACACATTGGAAATCTTTCTTTTCTGTTCAGTTCAGAACTATTGGCAGGTACATGTATAAGCACTGCCTGCAATGTCATCCCAATCCACTCTCCTCTAAACTCGGGACTAGGTATGTGAGGTGCGGGGACCGCCACGGCTGGCTCAGGTACCCCACCTCTGCCCTCCGCCCCGCAGAGCACACCGTCCCTCACCTTGATCCTGCTCACTGCTTCCTGGGCCTGCATCATGCGCACGTTTTTGGAGGGAGTTTTGTCTGAGAGCAGCTGGGTGGAGCCAAGGTAATTGGCAGCAAAAATGATTCCATCGATCAAGTCTTCAGGGTCACAAGGTCCGGGAACTGTAACACACAGACACAGCGGTGAGTGAGGCCGCTCTGGGGTGGACCTGCCAGATCCCCAGCATACCACCCCTCTCCCACTGCTCACCTCTGGCACAGGGGCCGTTCAGGAGACCCCCCCGCGCAGCTGCATCGACCTGCTAGTCTAAGGCATCTGTGTCTGCCTTCACTCAGCCCTCGTCTTCAAACAGTAGCAACAATTTTTTCTTAGAATAACTTACTTCACCCAGGCCATTTACTGTGAGAAATGATGTGAATATTTATGTAAATACAAAACGTGAAATGTTTTGATGAAGGAGGTTGGTTCTCCTGTTACACTGGGCGCTCTATGGGGACAAGGACTATGTCACAGTTACCTTCGGCTCTCTAGTGTCCAGTCCATGTCTGCCACCCAGTGGGTATCAAATAAATGCTTGCCTGACAAATGGTGAGGTAAGCAGCTCCTTGACTTGCCACCCATTCATAGCTCCCCCTCTTCGTTTTACCCACGATGGGGGAAATACATTTTATAAATCACAGAAGTGAGATGCTTGTTCCAGAATGCCTGGTTCCCACGAGCGCCTCTGACCCCAGGTCTGGCAGACAGCCGACACACCCTGGGGCTGTGGTCTCACGCTGCCGACCTGCGTGTGCAGACTGCTCAGTGCCAAGGAAAATGGGAATCTGTTTCATCGATCAGCCTTTTAGTCAAAGCTCAGTTTTAAATACTGAAAGTGGAGGTGCCTGACTCTAACTGTAATTGCCTGGAAGCACCACTCGAAGTTAAAACGTGTGGGACGAACACACAACGAACTTTATGACAGATGCACAAAGAAAGGCATTCTAATTCTGCAACAAAAACATGTATTTTCTTTGGCTTGAATGTCACATTTTAACCCACAGTTAAAACCTTAGGGTCTTTAAGTAGAGGCCTTGAAATGGAAACAATTTGCTTTTTCCTTTTGGAGAGCTAGCCTGAAATGGTTTTAATTTTTATCCTTAAATGTGGAACTCATCTCCAATTTAAACAGCTGCTTTCCATGGTAAGCTACTTACCAGGGTACAGATTTAAAAATAATCTATTCGGTTTTTTTTTTTTTCCCAAAACCAAGGTGGCAGTTGAAACAAAGAAATTAACAATGTTTTAGGAAATGTCTTCACGAAGCATCTGTATAGTAATTAAATGAGAAAACCTGTTATTTGTCTTATTCTTGATCTTTCTAGGAAAGACTTCCAGACAGTGAGTGGTACACAGCCATGCGGGCTACCCCTGCATCCCGGGACTTACATTCTTCTCAACAGCTGTTAGCTTCTCACCCCGAAACTTTTACACGTATGAGACGAATTCAGGTTATTTACAATATACAGTTTAGTTGTCAAGCAGGGAAGCAGTAGCCTAACTAAAATAACATACGGACAAGTTGGGACCCACCCTGTGCTTTATAAAATGTGAAAGTTCATCAGTCTTCTACTTCAAATCCCTGTGATGGAAGTCCAATGTCACTGAAACACAGGCATTTCTGTCAACCAGGTGTTGAGGGGAAAGATCTCACGTGTGATGGGATAGTAACTTTGAAAAATGTTCATTTGCGGAAATAATGAATGTCAAGGAAAGGTAAAAATTAATTGTCTCTTTACAGAACCTTCAAAAGCGTGCTTGATTTATCTCTGACTCAGCCTGACTCACTGAAAAGGACCCCCTGAACCCCGGTGCATGTGGATGTACAGATATGTTCAAGAGCAATCCGAGCAACGGTTATGTGGCTGTGTAAATGTCAAGCAGCCAAGAGACAGAAATGTTGGATCCAAACAAATCATACATTCGCGGTATAATCTTATGCCCTTTATCCTCCAGGGAAAATGATTATAATCAAATGTCACTGTCACTCTCTCACACCCAGAAAAAAGGACCCTAATTTCATATGTTCATTTTAGGCTCAGGTGTTAGCATATTATTAACTTAAGAAAATTAAAGTCATAATGTTTCTAAGTTAAGGAAGCGCAGGTGTGACTCTGGCCTCTTGGAAAGCGATTTTCTTTCCAGGGAGGCCTTTGTGTTGCTCTGTAAGTGAAGGATCGCACACACCCTGTGCGTATCTTCACCCTCGTGCTAGTGCTAAGCCTGGAGGACTGGGTGTGAGGAAGAACGAGTTTCCAAACTTCCAATAACTCCCCGAGGTGCTCTCATGGAATTCTGGTGCTTCACAGAAATGGCACAGATAATTTACAGGTAACTCAAGAGGGAAATCTGAGTAACTGAACCTCACCATGAGCATGTTTTGGGCTTCAGACCTGAACATTCAAAGAGGTTTCATTCCCAGGCAGTAGAACACATCGACTGTTTACTCACAGAATCCAAAGGCCAGACATGACCTCAAAGTGATGCCTGGGTGTTTTCTGGCCCCAGAAAAATCTTCCTTCAAGGAAATGACAACCACCCTACTGGAGAGAGCACCTGCCATCCGCCTGGTAGAGAATCAGTGTCTCCTCTAGCTAACGGGTGTCTTTGTGTGAATGAGAAATTGGCACTCCAGTTGTGTGGTCCAACCTCAAACCTGGGGTGCCCAGGATGGGTGAGTTCTGGCCCTAGGAGGCCTCCTGAGTAAGCCCCCTTGCGCGGTGAATAACCTGCACGACCATGTGCAGCAGCTCTGCAGAGACTACAGGGAGAACTGTGGCGCTGACTGTCGGGTCACAGCCTGGCTCAGCTACTTGCCAGCTGCGTGATCTTGGGACAGTTGCTCGCCCTTCGATGCCTCCGTCCTCTGGTACATAACACAGGGATAATGGTAAAACCCACTTCATGAGGTTGATGTGAGCATTCGGTTAATCTCTACATGGAATGTGCTTAGAATAGTACATGGCAAAAAGTAAGAGCTCAATAAATGTTTCTATTACTAGCTCATCCAAGCAAGAGAGAAGAACTATTGGGAAGGTCTTTTTAAGTGAAATTTTAAGGACCAAAATTTCTCCCACTTAGCTAAAGCTTATTCCCACTTAAATAGTCCTTGATGGACGTCAGAGGTAGACTGGAGAAAAGGCAGGAAGACTTGGGTTTCGGATCCACTCTGATCATTGCCAAGCTAGGCAAAGGCCCCCACCTCAGCTCTTCTGAAGGACAGAATCAGCAAAGGCCAGGCAGAGGAGCTTTGAGAGGCTCACAGCTGTTGTCCTTTTAGTCTGAGATTCTCAAACTGCTTAGATTGTGAATTAACTAGCTCTATGGCCTTTCTTCTCCGCTGTCTTCTGGCCCAGTGCTTCAAATACTCAAAATGCTAAAAGATTCATGAATGACTCAGTGCTCAATACTTCTTTTTCGGTTCTTACCTTCAACGTAGGTTGGGAATGAAGCCAAGCTTTTTCTTGACTGTAATTAAGACAAAAAGGTTTCAAAAAGGGCAATGTATGATGACAAATGCATTAACACAATGATCCATGCAACATACCAAATAAACACATCACTAGAAGCAGATATTAACCAGCTGTCAACCATTTTTGGTTACAGAAGTGAAGTGTAAATAAACATATGCCTTTCTTATTAAAGGTTACCCAATGCCCAGGACCACCCACTCATATTTTAGATAATCTGAAAACCCTACATTCCACAGAAAGATGTCTGTCAGCCTAAAAAATATCCCATAAACCAAAATTCATAATCCACAATAGCCATGAAAGGTCTCAATTTTTATTAAGAATCTGTGTTTTTAAGTAAAAACTGCTGATTAATGAAAGCACCAAAATAATTATGTGTTGAAGTTAAGAGTTCCCTTGGAGAATGTTATTTCACACTAGGTCTTTGCTGCAGTGATCTCTCACAGTGCTAAAAATATCTGCTAGTTTTTATCTCTTCCCTTCATCTCTTATAGATTTATTTTAGTTAAAAAATTCCATTATATATGCAATTATCATGTGTTACCTTAAAATAAGAACACAACGAACAAAGGGTTAAATTAAAAACCTTGGAATTTGTATATTAACAATTTGGAGCAACAATCAGCCTTCCAAAAGCCCCATTGGGAAGGGGATATGACCAACTGGAAACCTTCTAAAACCTGACTGGACAGCACCTTAAATGCTGGCTCTCCGAGGGGTGACACTTACCATTTGGTTCCTTCCACAAGCGCACATCCTAGAAATAACTCTGGGAGGCATAAGAGTAGGAAGCTCATTCCCGCTTCCACCAGTAATGGAGTGTGTAGCTGATCTGTCTGGGGCAGGGCGATGTGAGCATTGCAGGGGAGCGGGGAGCTAATGTCAAAGATAAGAGTCTATAAAATGGGCAAAACTATGGCATGCATGGCCAAGGGCCATCCTCAGAAAGCCTAAAGATATTCATTGCTCAGAACCTACCAGGGGTTGGGTGATCATTTAAATGCGCGCCTTTTAGGAAAAGGGTGTCTAGTGGAGCACAGCTGATCATCAGGTGGACTTGAATTGAGGGTGCCCTCTGGGGTGCCTGCTGGGCTGCAAGGGAGAAGCGCCCTGCACGAGGGCTGGGACGTCACAGGGAACCATGCCCTATCGTGGTACTTCATACTGAAGTGCTCTTCACTTGCAAGATGGGAATGGCAAAGGGACGATTAATTAGTTGACTTGCACAGAATTCTAAAAAATAATAGCATTAATTGTTATGTGAAAACTTGGGGGCAGTGGAGGACACTTCAGTTTAGGACTCTCACTCAGTTCAGGACAACGACAAGAACTCAACACTGATCACACCATCGCTGCCCAGGCAACCTGCCGGTGACCCGCTGCCGGTGTGCTCCCTGGGATGAAGTGCTTCCTCATGGCAGAGAGGGCGGGTTTCTGGTTTCGGAAAGGATCACCTTTGGAGAAACTACAGACACAAGTCTGCCAGGAATAAAAGTTCATTGGCTGCTAATGCATTTCATGGAAGAATGCACACCAAGTGAAAACCAAGACACAGGGATAAGAGGGAAGAGAAATCCAATTTCAATAGCGCTTTACATTAATTTTACTGTCTATTTATCCAAATGAGAAGACGGGCCCAGGTGAGATCCAATAGCCAAGTCTGCCTAATTCCGGTCGGTTTAAAGAAAAACAATCCCTAACTTCAGGGCACGCAGGTGGAAGCCTGCTTCTTTATGAGGCTCCAAATGTCCACATTATCATTCCCTAACCATCGCTCTGTCCTTGTCTTCAGCTGCTAAGGGTCTGGGGTAATAAGAATTTACTTTGTTTAATCAAAATGGTTACGCCTCCAAATATCTCCAAGAAGCAGATCCAGATTTTCTTGGCCATTAGGGTACTTTTCTGCACACTACTTTCAAGGACAGTGTCCTGATTTGAATACAAACTACAGAAGACTTACTTCAGTAGAACTCTCTAAAAACTGCTGTTTTATTTAGAGCTACAATGGAAGGCGTTTGATGCATTTGCGTCTTCCCTATTCATGAGCTCCTGACTGGCTTTCTTTAGACTCTGGGGTAGTAAATTTTTGATTTTTTTAAAAAGAGTTTTGTGAAATGAAAGAATTTCTAATTATTGCACACAAAGAGGATTTTCATCATTATTTCTAAGGATATATAGAAATGTGCCAAATCCTGTAGGAACTTAGAAGCTAACAAATTTGTCTTGCTTATTATAGCTGATGAATAATCAAATGTTGAATATCCAGATGCCTGATTAGCCCTTTATTTTCTCCTATGTGGGCAGAGATGAACATTTGTTAATCCTTAATATTAAAAAATTAATAAAACCACATTCAGGAAGATAAAAGCCAAAATATTTGGGATTTTCCGTAAGGCCACACTAACCACGGGCAGAGTTTGTAACAATGACATATTGTACAAGCGATCCTGTCCATGCAGTGTGTGCCCTGCAGGCACTTCTCACCCCAAGGACAGCAGATCCTGGTGTTAGTAGCCTGGGCCCATGGATGCTCTGGGTTCAAATCCTTGTCCCACCAGTTGTGAGCCCTGGGACCTCAGATAACTTACTCGACCTCTCAGCTTCCTCAACCAATACATAGGACATATTAGAATAGAATTAAATGCGACACTATCTGTGATTTGCTTGGCCTGGTGCCTGAACACTGTGAATGCTCAAGAAATGCTAACTCACTGCTGTTATTATGATCACCGTGGCTGTCACTCTTTTCTCCTTGCCATTTGTTCTCACTTCTCTGTGTGCTGTGAAGCACGGACAAGGCACAGCTGTGGGGTGCAGGGGCAGCAGAAGCCGTGACCCCGTCAGTCCAGGCCTGTCAGTCCCCAGGCCTGTGGTCTGAGGACCGAGACCAGAGGAGGACAAAGTGTATTTCAAATCTGAATTCTGATGTTGTCGTTTCCAGGAAGGTTCTCTTTATGTTTGTTTGCTTTAATACGAACAAATAAAAAAATATACTTCTCCCCTGCATGGCTGTTTAATGGCAGATGTGAGTGTATTTAATGGCAGATGTAAACGTATTCGATGATACTTTAAATTTCAACTAAGCCTCCCTTTAGTAGTGATCTGCCACTCAGGTTAAAATAGAGATTGCTTTTTCCATTGCTATTTAACATAAAATTATTAGCAAGCGGGGGCAGGTGGTGAATGAGCCATTCCTCATGTGGTTTACCTCCCTAACACATGTCTCCAGGGTTGATTAGGCAGAGTCTACATTTAGAGCAAGCTGGGCCCACACACGCAGTGTGACGCAGGCCAGTATTTACCTGACGCTGGTTTATAAAGGGGTGGGGGTGGCAGTTAACCTGGTGTCAACAGATGACGGTGCTGGAGAAGGCAGTGACTTCCCTTGAGGGAAAAACGCCTGCCCTTTTACCCTGGAATGCTCAGTGGGAGCAAGCAGCACGATCTTGCTCACATGGTGACCCAGCCTGGCCTCCCTGAGGGGGGATACTTCAGGGCTCCTCAATCCAGGAGCCCCCTACTACACGTGGCTATTTTAGTTAACTGAAATTGACTAAAATGGAAAATTCAGGTCCTTAGCCCCACCAGTCATTTGATGAGGGCTTGCTAGTCACACATGCTGGTGACGACCATGGAGGCCAGGACAGGGGAGAACCTTTGCAGGGCTGCCGTTGGTTCTCAGAACAGCACTGCTTTGGAGCGCGAGGAGGGAGCTCGCCAGGTGTGCTGCTGGGCAGCAGGTGTGAACTGGACCCACCGCTAAACCGGGACGAGTGACCACCCTGTCATCATGAAAGAGATTTCCCTTGAGCCTAAGATAAGTGGCTATTTTTTTTAAAATTCAACCCATTTCCCAAACCACATAGCAACTGCAAGCCCGTGGTACCCGAGGCCCGTAACACCATGAGGAAGGACACCGCTACAGAGTGTTTTTAGTGGCTGGTGGCCAGCACCGTCCAAGGGAACTGCCTGCGTTGGTGGCGATGTTCTGTGATGGCCCCATCCAAGACAGTAGCCACCAGTCACCAGTGGCCCCTGAGGACTGGGAATGCGGCCAGTGTACCAGGGAGTGAGCTTTTCATTTCACGTATCAATTGAAATAGACATCTGTGGCTAGTAGCTACCAAATTGGATGTCACGGCTTGAATCGCTGAATTCCACGCTGGAGAAAACGGAATTTCCCTCCCCAGGGGACTCTGGGCAGAAGCTCCGTGGGAGGCTGGAGAAGGCATGACCCAGAATCAGAATGGAAGACAATGGCTGACGGCTTTGGGAAGGAAATGGTGCCCTACCTCTTTGTTCGTGGAGGCTTCCAGGGGGTCACTGGGATGAAGGGGTGTACTTGAAGACTCTGCGCCCAGGGGTGAGGCACTGCCTGGAGAGGGAGACTGGAACACAGTAAGGGAACACACAGTGAGAACCCGAGGGACCCGGAAGTGCCGGCCTGCGGGCCGTGACCGAGCGCAGAGGGGAGGACTGCACACGACCGACCCACCAGCGCAGCGGAGGGAACGCCTCTTTGGACAGCACTTGCCAAATGTTTATAAAAGGTCCGAGTCAGTCAAGTTTTAGGTTCCTGCCATACTTTGAAAGATGCTCTTAGAGCTCCACTCCCCCCACCCCCACCACTTAAGGCCAAGTGTTCAAACACAGCAGAAGATGAATGTCAAACTTAAAGCTCTAGATGAAAAAAATATTGGTATACACAAACGTTTGTGCTTTAAAATGTTTTTTCTTATTGAAGGATACAAAGGCTTTGGGTACTAAATGTCATATAATATCACCTGCCCAAGAACATCCGAGTGGAAAAGAAAAAATTACAACACATATTTTTAAAGAGGCAGTTGGGATTGATTTTCATGACTGGAAACTACACCACCTGTGTTTTCCTAGTCAGTCCAGATTTCAAATATCTTTTCTAATTTAAACCATGGGCCACTGAAAATTCTGAGAAGTTTCAGCATCCAAACATCATTACCTTGGCTGCTCCTAGAAAAGTTCAAACAATTCTATTGCATGATGTATTTAAAGCAATTCTACTTCTGGGCATTCATCCGAAAAAAACAAAAAAACATGAAACCAAAAAGATACAGGCACCCCTGTTCACTGAAGCATCGCTCACAATAGCCGAGATGCAGCGGCGCCCAGACGCCCATTGGTCGGTCCGCGGAGGGACCCAGAAGATGTGGTGCGCGCACGCACGCGGTGGAGCACCACTCAGCCAGACATAAAGAAGATTGAAATGCTGACACTGGTGACAAAATGAATGAGCCCGAGGGCACTGTGCTAAATGAAGTTAAGTCATAGAAGGAAACACTGTATGGCTTCACTTCTACATAGAATCTAAAAAGCAAAACAAATGAACAAACACAACGAGACAGAAACAAACTCACTGATATGGAGAATAAACTGACAGCTGCCAGAGGGCAGGAGGGCAGAGGGGTGGGTGGAAAAGGGAAAGGGATAAAGAAACGCAAACTTTCGTTTATGAAATCACTCACCAAGACACAAGGTACAGCACAGGGAGTGCAGTCAGTAGTACTGCAATAACCGTGTCCGGTGATAGATGGTCACTAGAGTTAGTTACCGTGCTCATCCACCCCATTGTAAGACATGTAAACGACTAATCACTATGTTTTATAACTGAAACTAATACGCTATGTCAAGTATGATTTTTAAATGTAAAAAAATCTTAAATGAATAAAATAAACCTTAGAAAAATAGGGTCACAGAGTGTGGCCCCCATCAGGCGTGTGACCGCCTCAGCGCTGGCAGTCACACAGTCACACTGGAAGCACGAAGCTCTGGGCTGGTGCCTGACACACAGCACGGGTTCCACAAACACCGGCTGAATAAACAACAAAGCCAGCAAGCACAGGGATGGGACAAATCCAGGCTCTGGAAACCCTCCCTAGCCAGTACCTGAACATTTCTGAATGCTCGTGAAATCTTGGGCGGAGAAGGGAATCTTCAGGTGAGCCACAGGGATGCTTACAGATTCTGCAGCGATGGTCCTCTGGGTAAGACTAAGCTGCTTCACAGTTTGTGGGTGATGTTTGAGAGCGGACACAAAACAGAACACCTATGAGGATCTATTCTCTGA
This sequence comes from Trachops cirrhosus, assembly GCA_028533065.1. Classification (NCBI taxonomy): domain Eukaryota; kingdom Metazoa; phylum Chordata; class Mammalia; order Chiroptera; family Phyllostomidae; genus Trachops; species Trachops cirrhosus. The sequence goes on along the minus strand of CM052540.1, from coordinate 43,417,996 downwards.
GGAACTGTGGGGATGTGAATTAGGGCAGGTGAGTCCTGGGAAAACGAAGCAAAATAACAGTAATGGATGCTTGCATCTCACCTGATCTCATGGGACTGCCCCCTTGGGGAAGCTGAGGCAAGGACGTCAGTAAAATACCTCTGTGTGGAAAGGAAGCATGTCCCACAAAGCAATGGTGCCAGGGAGGGGGCACGTTAATACCTAAGGGGGACCTCGGCGAGCAGTCTGTGAAATCATAAAAAAACAGATCTTTCCAAAAAGTCTGAATTACAAGAAACACAGAGGCACCAGATGAAGTGTAAGAGGATGCGGGGAAATGCAGAAGTCTTCCCACTGAGACGCTGTTCGGTCCTGGCCTACTGCTGTGAGGCCGGGATTTGTCTCCCATCAGTCCACACTCCTGGTTCTGAGCAGGGATGTGCAGACCTCGGGGTCTCTGAGACTTTCACAGGCAGAAAGCAGCTGCTGCGCGGTAAAGCCAAGAGTGAGGGCAGACCTACAGCACCCCACGCCCCGCAGGCAGGCGCAGGGTGCAAGAAAATAGCCCTGCGTGCCTTCAAAAAGAAACACAGAATGTTTCATTTGGCACCGAAGAGAGTTGGCGGTTACCTGCTGAGTTAGCACTATGTTCGGCCTCCTCAAAATTTGTGTAGTGAAGTCTTCATGAGAATTTAATGCCTTCAGAATTTCCCAATTTTTCAAATTTGAAGAGCTTCCTTAGAGATTTATGCTTCTCTATTTTCCCCCAAGCATTTTTCTCTCTCACAAAGACTGTAAGGGTCCAGTCCCTGGGAAAGCCAGTGCAGCTGAATTTTCTTTAATTGCTTGCTTTGAAAGGTGTTGTGATACATTTCATTAAAATAAAAACCACTCTCCAAAAGACTCCCACAGTTCCTATTTCTTTTTTCCTAACTCTTTTTTGTTGCAAATCCTCTAAAAATGGATTCCTTGGAATGTTGCAGGCACCAGGTCATCTCAGGGTGACCTGAGAAGACAGGTCATCTGAACAGTACACTGGGGTGTGGAAGAGGCAGGTCAGACCCGCAGTAAGGCTCGGTGACCAGTGCTGGCACCAGAGTCAGGATGGGCGCCCATCAGAGAACCCTGGAGAAGGGGCACAAATGCAAGTGTGGGGGGCACTGCCCTCACTGAGGCTCCCATGGGACCCACACCAACCTTGACCAGGCCTACTTCCCCAAGACACTCAGTGCTCCAGTCCTCTGCATGCAACGAGCTCATTCATGTTTCCTTCCATTTACATGGGCAGGTATCCCCTCCACCCAGAGAGTCCCCCTCATTCTCTCCTCTGCTCTGTGAGCAATTTGAAAGCACTCACCTTGCTGAAATTTTCACGGTACCTTCTCTCTAGCTGGCATGGGCCAAGTTTTGTGATCATCTGTTTCCGTGTATATTTGCCCTCCCCCGAGAGCGCTTTGACAGGCATCTTGTCTTATTCATTTCATAATCCAAGTGCCCAGCCTTGGGTCTCACGAATGGCAGGCATTCACTAAACATTTACTGAGAAATGATTTCAATGGAGCTCGCAGCTTCCCCATGTTTTCCAACTTGCACAGAAAGCAGATCAGCCACTACTCTCCTTAGTTTTCAGTGGTCAATGGCAAGTCCTTTTCTGAGACAGCACCCCACGCTGTTACGTGTAGAATGTTAAATGTGCCTTTTGAATTCGAGAAATAGTCTTTGACTGCGAAGATCCTGACCTTAGTGTGCCAGCGAAGCTCTTCTGAAGCAGAAAGCAGTCCCAGAACGAGAGAGGACCTCAACTAGTGGAAGCCTACTGCTCACCACACCATTGCTGACAAAGTCAAGGTGGACAAAGGCCTTTAGAGCAAACACAGCCTCAATGGAGCCTAAACAAAGGTGTTAGTATCGACACACTTCACACATCTACTTTAAAAGCCTTTGCCCCTTACCTCCAACTTCTGCCTTGCTACTCTCAAAATTGGAGAGAAAACCAGAAATTGGATAATACTTTTTACTTCCAGAGAATGTGTTAGAGATAAAATTTAACCAGTGAAATATGATACAAAAGTAAACATTAGTATTGCATATTTCTCTGTCTGGAGTCTCAGGCCTTCTGGGTTGCTAGGTCGATACTCAGTCTTAGGCAAGTGGGACCAACCGTGAGAAGAAAATATGGGCTCAGAAATTCACCATGGTAAGTGCCACATGGGACCACCAGGAGAGGTGGCATCCAAGGGTGACTCAACAACTCCTTGTTTTAAGCAATTATAGTAGTTCTCCTTAAGCTTGTCTTCTGCAGTGTGTTCTAGCAGATTCTCTACAACTCTGATCTAAATTTGCTGTGGCAGCTCTGGAGTCTCCCCAGGCAGAGCTCTCTGCTTAACACTTGGGTTCTTCAACACTGAGATGACAGATGGATAGCTCTTAGATCAGAGGTGGCTGAAGGGTGCAGAAGCATCCAAAGGGTAAGGTAATCTTTCATTTAAATTCTGACTGAACATCTCCTGGGGCCAAACACTCTATTGCTGCTGGCAGGGATGAGACAAGTGGCTGGAGGAACTTTCAGGCTATCTTTGCAGGGGAGAAGAGAAAAGCAACACACGAGTGCCTATTGTTTATTTCTCCAACAGACATTTCAGTGCTTATGTGTTCCTAACACCGGGCCAGAAACAAAGAGGGAAGAGATGCTGTGGTCCTGCCCTCCACCCCTTTCTAGACAATGGGAGGAGGTAGACATGTGAAGGCAGGGCTGTGGAAGGTGGCTGGGACACTGATCTGTCAGTGGGGACACGGGGTTGGGAGGGAGAAACCCTGTAGGAGGGGAGGGGTGGGTACAGGCAAGGCTTCATGCAAGAGGTGACGGCTTTTGCAGAATCCTGAAACTGGCAGTATTCATGAAGTAGGATGAGGCGGCATAGGGTAGAGGGGGGGAGGTACTGGAGACAGAATCAGGTGGAAGCACAGCTGTGCAGGGAAGTGAGAAATGAGCTGAAGAGCAGGGCAGAGGCCAGTGACCACAGCCCTGCTTGAGGACAGGCCACCCCTGCTCTGCCCAGGGCCTGTTTGCGAGTCATTGACCCGGGGTCATCCCTGAAGAAGCATACTCCACTCAGTTCTGAGCAGACTGGAAGGGATTAAAGGTCATCACTTTCACTCTTGCCTCTCCCTTAATCCCTTCCACCCTTGGGCATCTGCTGAAGAGAAGAGTACTGGAAAAGTTGATGGGATGACAGTGAGGATACCTCAAAACCAGAGGCAGAGGGCCCCTGGCTCTTCCCAAATGGATGGTGTCCTTTCCAGAAAGACCTAAGGACTGAGGCAGGACTGAGAGCTAAGCTGTCATTGGAAAGGTATACAAGAACCTTGAAAGCCTTTTGGAGGAATTCTAGTCAAAAGACACAAAAATATGAGTTCTACCCGGCCCGTTCATTCATGTATTTAACACTGAAGTGTTGAGGGTGCCTGAGGAAGCCCCGGTCCCTGCCTGCACCCGGGGAGCTCCTGGTCCAGCAGATGAGACAGAGCTAGAAACACACGCAGGGTGTCCTCTGTAAGCTCTGGTCACTGTCTGAGCAAAAGTCACAAGAACACAAGAACAGCCACCAAAGAGCTGGCTGCTCACAATGTCAGTATCCACCTTAACAGTCCTCCTCCCTGAACACTCGCCTCTCCCTGGTCCATGTCTGTCAGCTGGCCTCTCTCGACTGTCGGGGCCATCTGGCATTCCAAGGCAAAAACAACAATACTCCCTAAACAGCAAACATATTGCAGAGAAGTGCAAATATTGCAAAAATAAATAAAAAGCAGAAGTTTATAATGCTGAAGAAGGCAAAGTTGGAGAACTGCTCAAACCAGCTACTGATAATCAGAGTTGGTGGAGTTACAGCACTTAACAATACAGAAAAGAAAAATGGAAAGAACAGCGAGGTTACAGGTGCTTTGGAAGAGCAAGTAATTGAGAGAGGCCCTTGGGAAAACTGAGTCAGATCTTAAACATTTTTGCTGAACTGGTTCTCTTTGTGATAGAAAGGACCCTTTCTGATCATGCTGCAAAAATTACTGTGAACTAAGACGACTATTCTATGATTGAATGCCTTTTTTTGAAAAAAAAAATGACCACTCCCCAAATCAAAAATTCTTCTCTGTTTTAGAATTCATAGAGTTAGAATGATAACCTATATATTGCCAGTCAAAAGATAAACTAAAGCAGCTTATGTTTATAAATTTTAGTATTATGTTTCAAGGTAAGGTTCTTATCAAATCCCCTCTTCCGCATACTTACTTTGAAATCTCAGTCCTCATTTTCAGTGAATTAATTTTAAAGTAGCCTTCTGAAAGTACACTAATGCAGTGATTCTTTAAAACATTCCTGCCCCCTGTGGTTAAAATGTAACATGACAGCTGCTGTAATAGGCAGGACCAGAGAGCAGGAGGGAGGGGAGAGACTGTGTACCTGTGTGGCTGGGCTAGGGCAGGATTCCCGTGGAGGGGGAGACACAGAAGCCTTTCCTGCCACAAGGCCCAGGACTTGGAAGGCCTGGAACAAAGCCTGTTGGTTGGCAGAAGTAAAAATTAAAAAATCAACTAATTCCTAAGACACTGGATCTAGTCTTTAAAGCCACCATGATCTGGCTTTCCAATATTAGAGTCCATTTTCAAAAGTTACTGTGATTCTAGGGAACCAAAGTTACGTTTCTCCATCGAAATAAAAGAACAACCTGTGATATTTTCATTTTATATTGTGGAAGAACGAGTAAAACTGTAACTTAGGTTTCAGGACAGTGCAGTAGTTAAGTGCCCAGTGTCTGGCCCACCAGAGTCTGAGTCCCGGCTCAACCACTAGTGGCCCCGACCCCGAGAACTGGGGGAACAGTTACTTCCCACCCCCTGCGGCTGCCGTGCGGTGGGGGGGGGTCACTGGTGACAACGTGCACAGGGATCACCTCAGTGCCGGGGCACGTGGAAAGTGCCCGACCAACATTTGGTAAGTCTTTTAAGATTCCAACAGTTACAGAAATTACTTCACCCCTTTGGGAGAATGCTCACAACAGAAATTCACACCCATGGGGATGTTTTCTTTATCTCATCTTGTTTCCTTTCTTATTAAAATTTTATTCATGGATCAAATTAAAAAGCACACAAAGGGCTCTATAAAATCATAACACAAAGACTCTAAATTAATTTATAAGCCCCAAGGCGCTTGCTGGTATATTGGGAAGAACGGCTCACTCCGAGCTAAGACGGGGCAGTACGTGCAATGGGTGTATGCGATTGCTGGCCCGGCCACCGTCTGCCACTCAAGACAGCGGTCTGGAATGTGGGTGGTGACAGCGTTGCTGCTACAGCGACTGACTGACAAAAGAGAACCTGCACGGGCACTTGTTCTAGTATTAATTTGTGACGTGGTATGTATGCCTGTGACACCCCAATTTAGATCACCTGGTTAAAGACCCCAGCCGCCTCTAGCCAACCTTGATGAGTTCAGTACAGGTTGGTCCCTTTCCTCCAAGGAAACTCAGTGACAAAACTTTCACTGTAATGAAGAGTAAGAGAAAATAATTTTTAAAAAATTACACATTTTACCCAGTCTATCTGGGACTGAATTATTATGGTAATTTCACCTATGTGCAAAAACTCACAGAACCTGATTAAGGTGCTTTGGGGTTTTTTTTTTAAGTCAGTAACCAGCCCCAACATACTACACGAGAGCTGAGCACCAAGAGCCCATGAACCTTCTTCACCCAGGTTACCGACTGTGTGTTTGTGTCCCCCTTGAATTCATGCATGGAAACACTAACCCTCAATGGGATGGTATCAGGAGGTAGGGCCTTTGGGAGGGAACTGGTTTAAGAGGGTGGAGCCCTCACGATGGGGTCGGTGCTCTTATAAGAGATAGGAGAGAACTTGCTTCCTTCCTGTCCGAGATGTGAGGACACAGCAAGAAGACGGCCATCTGCAAACCAGGAAGAGGGTCCTTGCCAGAAGCTGGCCACGCTGGACCCTGACCTCAGACTTGCCAGGAACCAGGACTGTGAGAAATAAATTTCTGTTATTGAAGCCATCCACTCTATAGTATCTTATTACAGCAGCCCCAACTGACAGCCAGAGACTTCGCATTAAGTACCTATTAACTGCCACTTTTCAACAGTTTTTACAAGCTCTGAGCACATCATTCCTCTCTTCAAAACCATTAGTGGTTCCTTTTTGCTCACAGAATAAACTGTAGGCTCTTTACCTTGGCACGGAAGGCACTCCAGGGTGTGGCCTCAGTTTCTTGACCATTTTCGCCCTTCCAGTTCTAACTCTCCATTGTCAAGCCCAGCGGAACTCCTTTCTGTTCCCCGGACACAACCTGCGAGTTTCTGCTCAGTGACTTTGTTTATGCTCCTTTGGACCCCCCCTGCCCACGAGCCTCCGAAAGCCCATTTCAAATGTTACTTCTTTCACAAAGCCTTTCCAATTCTTAGGTGAAAGGAATCTGTCCCCTTGGAGAATTGCTTGTATGTTATCTGTGCCATTCTTATGATGCATCACTTTTTCCTTTGTAGTTTAGAACAGTATCATACTACTATATAATATGTATAATATATTTTAATCATGCTATTTTAACAAGCACCATTAAAGGCAGGATTTATGATTAATTTACATGCTTTCTTCTCGAAGTGGTTAGTACAGGATTCCCCATGAAATATACCACAGGAGTTCAGTAAGTGTGTTGAAGACATGGGATGGTGTGTGCCACCAACACTTCATGCCAGAGGGAAAGAAAACACAAGACAGGTTTGTGCACGGAGCAGGTTCTGAACACGCGCAGCGCTGCGCGTGGTGCTCATGTGAGTATTTGCACCCACATGTAGCTCAGGGTCCTCTTCACTGGTTCTTTTTTTAAATGCAAATGTTCAATAACAGCATTATTTATTTTTTAGGTATTAATGTAGTTTTAAAAAGATTTTATTTATTTTTAGAGAGCGGGGAAGGGAGGGAGGAGGAGAGGGAGAGGAACACTGTGGTGAGAGGTAAACCTCGATGGGCTGCCTCTCACACGTGCCCCAACTGGGGACCTAACCTGCAACCCAGGCACGTGCCTTGACTGGGAATCAAACCGGTCATTTTCATTTTGCGGGATGATGCCCAACTAACTGAGCCACACTGGTCAGGGCTTAATATATTTTTTCTCTCAATATTATTTTAGATTGGTTTCAGGTGCACAGCATAGTGGTTAGACAATCACATGCTTTACACAGTGGCCCCCGATTATTTCCAGTACCTCAACTGGCACCGCACAAACTCACTGCAGTATCATTGACTATATTCCCCGTGCTGTACTTTACATCCCATGACTGTTTGTGACTGCCCATCTGTGCCTTTTAGTCCCTTCACCTCTTTCACCCAGTCCCCCAACCCCTTTCCTCTCTGGCAACCACCAATTTCTATCTGTGTCTATGAGCCTGTTTCAATTTTGTTTATTCATTCATTTTGTTCTTCAGACTCCACATATCAGTGAAATCATATGGTATTTTTCCTTCACTGACTGACTTATTTCACTGAGCATATCCAAGAGGGTATCCTCTTGGTCCGTCCATACAGTGGCACGTGGTGGGATCCTCTGCACTTGCTCCCAATCGCGGTCTGCCTCCCTCCTTTGGCAGACACTACTTGCAAATTGTGCCTCCTCACGTGATCAGAAAAGTAGCATGGACACAGGAGGAACAAGCCTTCTCAAAGGTGGTATTTCACGTGGACTGTAATCCAGCACTTGCTCAGTTCCTTCTTAGCCTGAACATCCTGGTTCCATTCCCTGCTCTGCATGGAATCTCACCGGGTGGTTAGCCAGGGAAGACCACAGCACATATTTCAGTTCTCGGGTAAACTTCTCCTTTGGGGGCCGTCTGGGGCTTCTCTAGTTCCAGTGTCCTCAAGTAGCTTTCTCCCTATGCATATTGGTTTATCCAGTTTTATCCTTTTTATAAATTAAATATGCATTGTTTAACTTACTGATCTTAGTTGTTTTAAATTAACTTTATTCCATCTTAGAATTATTTTTAAAAACCCCTGATATATGGTAAGTTTTGCCTTGCTCCAAGATGTTTGTGCTTCTAAAAACTGAAACTGCTTAAAAAATCCATAATTATCTGCTTTCAATTCAAACTATATTATCAATGCACATCTGTATTTCTTTAATGTGAAGAAGTAGGAAAGCGAGCATAGGCATTATAGGGGCATAATTATGTTACTAAAATGATAATAGCCTGGGACTAATGGAGTGTTTTATATATATGTTTACAATGAATTCAATTAACACTAATAGAACATTTGAGGTAACTGTCAGTTAAAATATTCTAGCTCTTTCCATTCTCTCTTGTCCCACAGGGAGAGTGGTCCCATTCCCAGGCCATGTCCGTTAAACCCACGGGAGGGCTGTAGCGTGAGGCCCCGGGCCACCCCGAACCTCAGAGAGAGCCTGGCATGGCAGCAATCTCCTTGAAGAGAGGTGCTTTCACTGTTGGGGTGCCATACAAACAATTCATTTTATCACCATTGAAAGGGCTCCAGGCTTATGAAGCCATGTTCTCAAGGACAACAAACAAATAAATGAACACACACATAAATAAAATCGACTGGTTAACTATGAACCAGAGTCATCACTGTAAGGTGAGGTGACTAATTCGACAAAGCTGATCCATAAACACAGGTCATCTTTTCCACTTTGAAACAGCCTCACAGTATTTATTTGAAATGCATTACAACTGGTGATGGACAAACGAGGGACTCAGTTACTCATTTCCCCCTCTAGGTCCATTCGATTCCTGAGGATCTTCCTGCACCTTCATTCCCAGGCCACCTGACCTGGGACCAGCGAGGGGAAAAACCAGTCACTTAGTTTGTATTAAGAGATGCAAACTGTTTGCTGGAATAACACATTACTGGCTAAGAACAATTAAGGAGGGCTTTGGACATGCCAGGCACTGTGCAGGGTACATTATGCCCATTACCTCATGTACTAGCAAAGCAGTTTCTGACATGCCAGGCACTGGCCTCCATGCATTTTCATTAGCACCGTGGAAGGAAAAGATACAACGCAGAGCAAGAAACTGGAGGCTACAGGGCCCAGAGTAACTCACTTATTAGAATACAGAGAGTGAGCACCCAATGCTGCTGGGGGGAAAGCGAAGGGCATGACATCTTTCTAAGTGATCAGCCTTTTCTCTCTGCAGGTCATCTGGGACTTCTGAGCAACAGGCCAACCCGATTACGTTCCTCCCGTCCTGGAAGCTGCCCGCTCTCCTGGTCTATTCCTGTTCTGTTCACTTACTGCTACTACTGAGGGAAACGCAGAGAACGATTTACAATCTCACAGGACTAGGAGAAGAAAAGGCAAACCAGTAAACATTGTTCTGAAGCCCATGGGTCCACCTACCTCGTCTTCCTGACACTCAAATTGGTACATCCAAAAATTCTCCATCTTCACAGGTGCTTTGGGGCAGCAGGGCCAGCTCTGGTGCCTCTGCTTATGAGCGGAGCCCAACTCCTGACCTCAGTGCCCGTCTGGTGGATTCTTTCCAGTGGTGTTAGATGCCCCAGTCAATAATGCAGCTTGTAACAGGAGCTATGCCCACCTCCCAGGGTGTCTGACCCGTCCCCATTAACCCCTCCCCGCCCGAATGGCGCACGCAGCCTCTCATGCATTACTGGTTGATCATTGTCACCTGATGTTCCTCCAGAGGGGCTGGCCTACCCCTTCTGGCAATGACACCTACTATTTCTGGGGAAAATAAACTCGGTTCTGAGGTGCTACCAGAAACTTTCACACATCTAAACTCTGCTATGTTTATAGAACTTGTGAATAAAAAGCACCCAGCTCATGTGGAAGGAAGGGGCAGGAGTTGTGAAAAAGATGCTCTCTCAGGACCCATGTTAGAATGCACCTGAGCATTTTAAGAGACCATTGTGGCCAGCAGGACCTGGGCTTCTGGGGACATGGGATGCTGGAAGTGGCCCCTCACCGCCTCCTCGTGTGTGCCGAGTGCCTCTGACATCCTTGCACTACAATCTGAATAAGGGGCAAAAAAACCAGCCACACAAATACAAAGAAGAAAGCTGTCCCCAGGGCGAGCATGGTGTGACCCAAACCAACGAGGAATCCCAAACTGGGCTCAAGAGCTGGACCATATCTGCTGGTCCTCAGCAGAGTAGAGGAGAGTCCAGAAATACAGATGGAGGGAAACTGAGGCAGGCAGGGTTGTTCTGAAAGCAGAGGACACGAGGCGGACAGAGAGATTCACTTTAAGAGTGAATCCATCTCTTAGAGATCTGTAGCAATGGAGAGTGTGGGGATGCGTGAAAGATGAAAGGCACAGGACATAAGAGAGACTTGTCCCCATCGAAGGCTTCAGCCTTCTCTCTCACCAAAGTCTCCACCAGCCACGCTGACAGGCCTGAGTCCACTTGTTTCGTTAATGAGTTGTGATAGTGTCAAAGGGTAGAAAAAAGAGAAGCAAAGAACTTGAACAACTGACAGCTGGAAAACTTCCCTGTGCTCGCGGGATGTCTCCTGTGCTGTGGACAACTGCAGGCCAGAGTGGGAGACAGGGTCAGAGGGAGGCTGTCCTCAGGCACGTCTGTCTCCCTTTTCGCTTGAGCTGTTTCTGACCGCGTTCCTGGCAGCTGGACTGCCCTACCACAACCCAGGTCCGCCCCATGCCCCCATGCAAGAACGCCTTTTTCAACACGGTGAGCAGGGCAGGCAGGAGGTACTCCTTCCTAATTTATAGCACTGGGCAACTCTCAAAACACTTTCTTCTTTCCATTTATTATTTAAAAGATAGAAAAATCTCTGAGCGTTGATTCTCAAATACCCAGACTGAGCATCCCCTAACATTTATTTCTCCCCAGCCCATGGGTGAAGACATTTCCCCCACTCTCACTCTGAAAATGTGGTTTGGATTCATGAACCACTCAGGACAGGCTGAAGCCATTATAATCTTCACTGCTGCTGTGGAAAGCTTGTAATTTTTTCAGTTATTAATCAGAGAGCCATTATAACACACAGACTCAAAATCACCAGAGATACTGCAAACACACACACACACACACACACACACACACACACAAACACACACACACACACACCCTGCTAGGCCTTCTGGAAAGTTACAGAAAGCATCTACACACAGTGTCCCTTTGGAGTCACAATTCAGAATTCTTTCCTCCCCTTTAATGTTCAGTCGGCACCTGAAACCTCTTTAATTATTCACCACCGCCTTCTCCATGCCTCATCAATAATGAATAACACCCGTGATGGAAAACTGCACCGCCACGAGGAGGTGGCCGAGATGGGAGCATAAAGAACAGGATCCACGCCCGAGGGAGAAACCAAGGCACCGAGACGACAGCTGGCCCCTGGCCCTGCTCTCTGTTGTTCTCCCTGCACCGTTCAGACCTCTTAACTCTGTGCCTCTCAGCCTCTTGTGGGGCACAGCACATGTCAACTGGGGAAGCTCTGGAGCCCCAGAAGAAGCTGTTGGAGTGAAGGCAAAATGCTGGGGGGCCCAGTCTGCCGCATTCCCACAGTTCAGGGGATCATCAGCACTCTGGTTGAAAAGTTCTGCTGCAACTCACAAATGAGTCTTTACAGCAAATTCCTTTGACACTGGCAGTTCCTTGAGAACAAAGTTAAAATCCTTGTTATGAAGAATTCACATGGACACGCTTGTTCCTTCAGGACAATCCCTCATCTTTCCCGTTTCTACAGGCCCTTCTGAGCCCCAACTGCCTTGGACACGGCCACCTGCCCCACCTCTGTGCTGGCTCACACACCTGGGCCCTTTTTCGCCACTCAGGCTTCATTCTGCCTGTCATTTCAGAGTCTGTGGATCTGCCTATTGTCAGCCAGACAAAATAAACACAGCCCTGGAGTTGGGAATGGCTGACAAGGCCAGCAGCTGCTGGGTCCTCAGGTTTTAAGCCCAACAGCTCTTTGCTGGCAAAGGTAATGACAGATACCAAACATGACAGGCAGGCTCCTCGGATGGCGTTCACTGATCTCCACCTCCCAGTATTCAGGCCCTTGTGGGAAAGACGGTGACCTCCTTCTTGCTATCAGACGCCATGGTCTTCTGGTCCTGCATGCTTTATTAAGTGAGCTGCCATGTGGGTGAGTGCCCATGCCTCTGGCCGATAGTCAGTAGGGAAGCCCAACAGCCCATGAGTATCTGAATGAGCACATAAGCTCGGGAGCAGGTCTTTCTCCAGAGGGGCCTTAGGATGACCATTGGCCACTGACACCTTGATTGTGGCCTCTGAGAGAACCTAAAGCAGAGAGCCAGTTAAGCCATGCCAGCTAGATTTCAGACCACAGAAACTATGTGAATTCAATGTGGCTTATTTTATGCCACTAAGTTCTGGATGATTTGTTATGCAGCAGTAGATAACTATAGATAAAACACCAAATAAGGCTTCAGATGAACGCCTCAGGCAGAGGAATCTTGGCGGTCTGGCTGAGGGCTCAACGATGGACGAGCCTAGAGTAGATCTTAGACTATGCCCAGCCTGTGTCTATTCTAGCCAGAGCCTAAATCTCAGTTGCTGCTCTATCCCTGGGGTCCTGGGCAGTGCCTGATTATTGGAGGAACTTGAAATACTTGATGAATGAGTGGGTGATAAATTGTGAGACAGACTCCCGGTTTGTAACCAGGGACAGCAGTCACAATTCCCTCTGGTTCACTGATGAAATGATGAACAGCGGAGCTCTGTGGTCAGGTCCTACTTCTTATTCACAGACAACGTCCTATATGTAATTGGTGTCAATTAAACCCAAAAGCATTGTCAGGGGAACGACTATTCAATATAACAATGGTAACAACTCAACCCAATCACTTTATGGTGCTTTGCATGGTGGGTGGTTGAGAACACATGTTATTCCTTTGATGTCATTCACTCATCTAAGGAGGGCTGTCCTATCAGTTTCTGAGGTCTGCTTAGTGACACATACTGGGGCCCATTTCTGCTGCCCTGACAACAGATCCTTTGTTTCTAAGGTTATGCTTCTGGATAAGCTTCTGGCATGCTGACCCGGACGGTCGGCCAGCTGACTTTTTTATACAAAGTCTGAGCCATAGAAGAGAACAAAGTAGGTTTCAGAGCCAACACTGGGACATCTACTCCTCCATAGGAGGCCAGGAGAACAGTCTGAGACAAGGATGCATGGAGTCTAGCCCTTTTCAGGCCACAAGCGGACACAGAATGGAGCTAACTATCCTAGATCCCTGCCCTCAGGTGCCAGGAATACACGCATGCCAACCAGGAACTGATCCACTTGGGGAATCATGCCTCCGCACAACATAAATTCATCCGCAAGTCTATCTACTCGAGTTCAGATCCCATTCCCATTTCATCTCTTGTTATCCACATCCCAGAAAAACTATAGCTGGCTGGAACTCCTTGAGGAGGGTGCATCCACAAAAGGAAATCTCTCAACTCAGAGTACCTTAAGAGGAGTCTTTCAAGAAATAAGAATCTTCCAGCGGTAAAGCAGTTCTTTTTACTCACCCTTTTAGGTTTGACAACACAACCCCAAGGTCAACAGGATGAGATGGTGCTAACAAGCCTTAATGAATTAGCATGTGGACTTGACCTTGGTCAATAGTTTCCGAGCAACAGTTAAAAAAACAACAACAACACGTAGGCTGATGCTGAATTCAGGGCAGGGGGGAAAGGGAGAGAGGGCAGGGAGGAGGTGACATTAAGGAAATGAAGGCCCAGAAGGAAGGAGGTTCCTCCACCCTCTTTATATCATCTTTCTCAAACTTTTTTTAAAAGGTGGGTACAAAAGTGCACATGAGGAGTGAGGCAGGTGTTAACATCAGGCCCTCACGTCCCAGGGTTTTGACAATAGCTCCTTCTCAGCAAGGCAGTGGCTGGTTTCTGACTAAGAAGTGCGAGTGCTGAGCTGGTTTCCTGTCTCAAAACACTTTCTCCAACTGGTCTTTAAAACTGGAGATGTCAATAAAAGGTAAATGTTATCTGAAGGGATCAGGTATGTTGCCATTATCACTAATTAGCTGTTTTGTTTGACTTAATTAGATCAGCTCTGGAAAAAAGGCTGACAATATATTGCTGCTTAAGGTGGAAGTGGAGAGCTCGGTCATTCGGAGCACATCACCGCGACTGGCAGGGCAGTAAAGCACGGGAGGTCTCTGAGCTATGGGGAAAGTAGAGAGGAAACAGCAGCCGGGAGAGGGGGACGAAGGGGTGCCAACAACCAACTCCCCTGAATTCAGTTTGCCATTGACCAGTCTGAAATATTAGGTAAGCTTTGACCTACTGAGCAACAAATACACCAAACTTGTGATTCTTACTTCACATGTTCATAGAGAACTCAGTATCTGCAAAGCCACTTTCTCCCACAGTCATCCTGGAAGATAAATCTTCCAGGAAGTAATTCATTCTAATGGTGGGGGAACTGAAACCAAGGAAGAAAGCAGCTGACCAACTCAACGTAACTGCTGCAGGTCACCTGTGGGGCAAATGTTTACATATAATGACTACTTACTGAGCATCAGTTCTGTGTGACTTGCTCCAATACGAGAGGATAAGACACTATGCCTTCAGTAGACTGACGATGAACTGGAGAGGCAATAGGCTAATGCATGTAAGGCAAGTGGATGGTAAGATAGTAAAGAATCAAGCATTCAGCTGGGGTCCACAGTTTAAGTTGGTGGTTACTGACTTTGACTGGGTCTCAGAAACACTGATGCCAGGATCCAACCTCTGGAGATGCTCATCGTGAAGTGTGTAGTCCTGGGATGCTCTATTCAAAGCAGGGCCCTGACTGTACTGCACGGTGGGATGTGATCTGGATGAAGGGGAGAGCCAGTGTGGTAAGAAATGTGGTATGGAGGCAAGTGGGGATAAGCAGAAGTGGATTTTGAATTTGTAAGTCCAAGGTCAGTGAGTAAGCTCTGTGTGTGTGTGTGTGTGTGTGTGTGTGTGTGTGTGTGTGTGGTCCTTACATGCCAAAGGAGCCGTATGGTCTCAGTCCGGTGGGGGCTGCCTAGACATACCTGGAATTATTACTTTCTAGGGAATCTCCTTATTTTTGCCTAAGACAAAGGGTATGAGACATTCAAAATGATGTGCCCTCTAAAGCTCTGTGAAATGTGTTAAAGACAGTGATTGGCCAGCCAAGACTACTGGGTCATATGACCCAGCTATTTTCAGCCATTCCACATGGGAAACTGAGGTCAAAATGGCCAGGTTGGCCCCAAACCTCCTTTGATCCATTCCCAGTCTGATTTAACTTGTTTTTGGTGTCCCACTGAAACACGGTCTGGCCAACTCGACAGGACAACCGGGCATGCCAAGCAGGCAATGAAGAGCCTGTTTCTCAATGAAGGAAAAATCAGGAGAGAGAAATTGCCGGTGGGACTCTCCAGGAAACTGAGGTAGCCTTTGTTGAAAAGAAACCACGCCCTCTCTGTGGCTGCTCTCAGGAAAGTGCCAGTGAAAACTGTTTTGAAGAAAGTGGCTGGAGAAACTACATTTTTGTATTAAGAATGTGTTGCCAGTTGTACTTGCAATGGGGGTATTTCTTCTCATTTTGAAGATAATCACATTTATACATAAATCACATTTCAGAATTCCCCAGGACTACATGGACCCAGAATTTAATTGGGTTACATATAGAATTCAATTATCTCTGATATATCTGTTCCTCTCCCTGTACCTTCCCTTCCTCCCCTGTATAACCCAGCCCACTTATCATAGAAAATGTCCAGAGCGCACAGTTGGGGGAACTGACATAATTTTTCTAAAAACTCCTGGGAAGTTTCTTGAGCCCCAACTTATTAAGAGAGCATGTCAGACACCCAAACTGCGGTCCTCTGTGCTGTGCTTCTATCTAGAAAAGTGATAATAAAATTCTCTCTGGCAAAATCATCCATTCTCCTCCCTGCTGCTTGGCCTGTCACTTCTCGGCAGTTTCACATAGATGCCAACTAGTGAGACAATCCATTAAAAAGTTGAGAAAGATTCCTCTTGGGAGTGGAGTCGGGTGAAGAGAAAAATTGGAGCCTAGGGGTTTAAAAAAAACCCCAATCTTTCCCATCACTTATTTTCATGCCACAGAGCACAAAGTAATCGCAGCCCTTGCCTTCTGCTGTGCAGACCATTACACGAGTTTGCTCTGCTTACTCCACCATGGCCACGTCCACGGACTAGTGTCAGTGGGGAGGGAACCAGCCTGGCCTTGGAAACAGTGCTTGCCTGGAGCTGAACCAACAGGCAAGACTCTAAAGGCGAGTTAACATAATCAGAGATAATACTTCAAATCCAGGAGGAGAGAGCAAAACACATATTCTCCTATTTCCTCTTGTTTCCTCATGATTGAAATGAATTATCTGCTCTCCAATAGAGATTTCAAGGTCAAGGCTTTTCCTTTTGAAGTTGCAACAGTAAGATCATTACATCTTCAAAAAGTTATGCTGGTCACACCAGGCCCTCACAGTTCTTAGAAAAATGGCTCATTTTTGTTGTTGTCATTAGGGACTACTGAATTCTCTTCTGTTGAGCATTACTCTCCATTGGCAGAGACACAGCAATTTACTGCTGATCCTAAGTTGCAGGATGGGCCATTAAATGTACCCTGGGGGAGGAAGACATGTTGAAAACATTTAGAGTAAAAAATCATTAACCTAAATAAGTATACAAACCTGAGAAGAAATGTATACATCCACGTTGGACTTCTGCAGGTGCTAGTGTCTTCCTGCTATCCTTCCCACCCCTGTTCAGTGGTTTCCAAACTGGAGCCCGTTTTCAAGCCCACAGCTCCAGAACATGTCAGGGTTTCATGCCAAAGTGTAAACCCGCTTACCAGTTAAGGTTCTTCACCTCCAGTGGAACGGCCCCCGCCTTGACCTACTTTTTACTTTTATACTCCTGTGTGTGTGATGTCAGCCAAATGGAAGTGTGTGCGCTTTATACACACACAAACATATCACAAAACTAAAATGGGAAACTCAGAGCATTTATCTTACCATATTACAATGAATAAAAAGTCATTCTTCTAAAAACTGTGCCTGTAACATACAGAAGTGTTTGCCTTTTTCTATTAAAAAAAAGACAGTAACAATGAAAGGATACCTCTGCATAGTGAGTGAAATCTAAAAAATGATTCCAACTTTTTAAAAAATATTTTATTGATTATGCTATTACAGATGTCCCATTGCCTCCCCTCCATCCCCCTCCACCCTGCACACCCTCCCCCACCCACATTCCCCCCTCTAGTTCATGTCCATGTGTCATAAGTTCTTTAGCTTCTACATTTCCCCTACTATTCGTGCCCTCCCCCTGTCTATT
>CM052540.1:43357811-43400159 GCA_028533065.1 Trachops cirrhosus | reverse complement strand
CTCTCTGAGTTTCCTGGACTTCCTGGAAGTCTATTTCCTTTGCCAGATTGGGGAAGTTCTCCTTTATTATTTGTTCAAATAACTTTTCCACTTGTTGCTCTTCCTCTTCCCCTTATGGCACCCCTATAATTCGGATGTTGGAATGTTTAAAGATGTCCCAGAGGTTCCTAAGCCTCTCATTTTTTTTGAATTCTTATTTCTTCATTCTTTTCTGTGTGGTTGTTTCTTTCTTCCTTCTGGTCCACTCCATTGATGTGAGACCCATCTTTCATTCCATCACTATTGGTTCCCTGTGCATTTTTCTTCATTTCACTTATTGTAGCCTTCATTTTTTCATCTAATTTATGACCCAAATCAACCAGTTCTGTGAGCTTCCTGATCACCAGTGTTTTGAATTGTGCATCTGATAGGCTGGCTATCTCTCGAGTGCTTAAAAGGGTGAGTTCTGGGGCTTTCAATTGTTCTTCTATTTGAGCCATCTCTCTCTCTCTCTCTCTCTTTTTTTGGTCTGGTTGCACCTGTTATGTATGAGGGGCAGAGCCTTAGGTGTTCACCAGGGTGGGGCAACCCAGTTGCTGGGTTGTGACGCTGTATGTGGGGACGGGGTCTGAGAGGGAACAATGGCGCTTGCTCTACTCTCTGCTGATTTCAGTCCCTTTCACTGTTTCCCCCAAGCAAACTGGGCCTTTCTGGTGCTGATTCCCATGTGCATGGGCTTGTGCACCCTGTGGGACTTTCCAATGACCTCTCCTGGGAGGCTGGGAGTCTCTCCCTGTGACTCAACCCCCACAGGTGTTTTCAATCAGCGCCCCAAAGCTCTATTTCCCGGCGCTGGGATCCTGGGCTGTGCTCAGTGCCTTGCTTCACAATCACCGCCTCGCTGGGTCTGCCGGTTGCCACCCCTCCTCCGGGGTCTGCCAGACGCTGCTTACCTGCAGGTCCCAACGTTCTTTGTGATGCACGACCCTTCTCTGCCTGGCTGCCTGACTCCGCCCCTCCTACCCATCTGGAGAAACGTGCCTATTTTAATGCCTTGGTTGTCTGACTTCCATACAGTTCAATTTTCTGTCAGTTCTGGTTGTTATTCTGTTTCTAAATTGTTGTCCCTATCTTGGTTGTGTGAGGAGGCACAGCGTGTCTACCTATGCCTCCATCTTGGCCGGAAGTCCAATTCCAACTCTTTTATCATTTTAATTTAAGGCAAAAAAATACAAGAATGTATTTTTAAAAGTCAAATGTTACTGCTTACTTTATGGCAATCAAGGCCCTTTTCCCTCCTCTCCGCTCTTAAGTCTTTGAATGTTTCTTCTGGTAGTTACTACGATACTCGTAAGTGGCATGTTTACACCACTCACGTCGATTTTTCAATTTTAGACTTGGCTTCTGCTATAAAAGACTAGGGTTTACTGCTTTTGTACTCCACCTTCCCTTACCCTCCCAGTGTTACGCTTTCTGGTTAATCAATATTCAGTGTTTGTAGACTGAAGACCGTGTACTTGCTCTTCCCTGCTGAGACAAACGCATTGTATTATTGCATTTTTTGCCTGTATAACAGTTGTTTTTAGTGAGAAAAAGAACTGAATTGTTTTTCCATTTGTTTAGTTTTCTGCATTTTAATTAATAATTCATGCCAAACACTCCTGAAACAACCTAAGATTCCCCTCAGTGCAATCCTATTAGGAAAGATCTCATTTCCATTATTTCTGGAAACCTCCTAGGCCACATGGCATTGGGTGTTGCCTTGGCCTGAGTCACAGGGACCTGTCACCTGGGATCTCCTTCCTCGACACCCTGGGGGGCCCTTGTCTCTTTCCCATGTTGGAGTGTTGGAGCACATTTCCTGGATCTTGCATCTTCTTTCTGATTTACGCTCCCATTTGTGGGTAGCAGCTGTCCAGCAGCTTCCTGAGAAAGGGTATATATGGGAGGGACATTTTCTGGGACCCTGCGTGTCTGAAAACACCGTTAGGCCACCTTCTCACCTAACTTGAAATGAGTCCGGGTCTAGGTCTCCCAGTTTTTTGAGAAATCCAACATCACAGTGATCCTTGATCATCTGTAACCTGCTTTTACATTTCTGAAAGCCCACGGGAGATTCTCTTTCTCCCTGTGTTCAGAAATTTCTGTGCGTCTTTTTTGTTTCATTGTTCTAGGTACCCAGTGAAATCTTTTAATCAGGAATTCTCATGTCGGTTGATTCTAGGGAACAATCTTTCATAATTTCTCCCTTTTTTCTATGCTCCTACCATTTTCCATCCTTTTGCCCTAATTCTTCCACTTGAAGATTTCCTCTTTGTCTTCTAACCTTCTTATTGAAGGGTATTTTTAAAACATCACCTTTAAATTTCTGCTGTCATATTTTTCAGTTAAAAAGTGTGTAATTTTTTAAAAATGGTATCCTATCCTAACTCAATGGCTCCCCTATCCTCCCTTTCCTTTGGGAGGATATGATAAGTGCTGGACAGTTTCCTTCTGCTCTGAGCACCGTCTCTACTTCTCTGAATTCCTTCTTTCATTTGCTTGTTTTTGGTGACTTTGTCTTTCACGTTAGAGATGTTTTTCAAATGTCTGGTGATGTCTATGTATATTTAACAGTGTGTCTCAAAAAGCCCACGTGTGGCAGTAACCTTTACTGAAGGGTGATGTGATGGGGACCCAGGTATTATGCAACTCCCCAAACATGAGCATCGTACGCATCTTCTCTAGGGCCCCTTTCCCCGGAGAGGAATACTCCAGTCTGCCGCTGGGCTCGGGGGTCGGGTGGGTTCTAGGTTTGACAGCTAAGACCCCAAAGGTGTCCCGAGTCCCACTGCTTAGCAGGCCCTGTGTTCCGCAAGGCTCTTCATGCCCAGTCTCAGCTGTGGCTGGTGTCCCCAGTTCCAGCGCTTCCCTGGTTCACCCTTTCCTTACAGCTAACCTCCCATCATCTGTGGGCTGGGGGAGCAGCTGTCAGCTGGCACATGAGCTGGACAAGGGATCTGGAATGCAACCTCCCCCGTGACAGACTTTCAAACAGTCCTTTTCTCCAAGCCATACTCTTGCCACTTGAGGTATCTGGTGTCTCAAATTCCCAAGCCTATCTTGGGGGTCCACAGCACAAATCCTTACAGACACTCAGCAGAGAAGACAAAACAGAAACCTATCAGGATCCTTGTCAGACTCCATCAGGCTATGCTATGGTAACAAACCACCCAGGTCCCCGAGGCTGGAAACAACAAAGGTGGATTCCTCTCTCACACTGCATGTCCACAGGATCCGCAGGGGGCCCTGTTCATCATGGTCACTTGGGACCCGTACTAATAGAGGATCTGAGTCCTGTGACATGAGGCTTCAGGGAGAGAATTCTGCCCTCAGTGGCTTCTGCCTAGAAGTAGCATTGCCTGTTATTGCTCCTATTGCATGGGCCATGGCCACTTCGAGGAGACGAGGAAGAGTGGTGCAGGCAGAAGAGGACAGCTGGGCATCCTGGGGAGCACTAATGTCCACCACAGCCAGTCACCACTTTGGTGATGCAAAGTTTTGTTGTTCAGCTTGCTGCTGTTTGCTCTGTCTCCTGGGGCTCGTGGCTTTACATATTTTTTTTTTATTTTACTGTCATTTTGGTCTAGCTCTCAGAGGGAGCAGAAATGAACACCATTTCAAGCTGTAGAACACACCACTCAAAGTAGCCAACACCCTCCAAATAATGCTGGGTGCCACTACCACCCATCTCTGATCCTACCGTGACTGTCCTCTACTCAGAATGTCTTTGTTGCCTAAAAAGAGATTGGGAGGCTATGGAACTCTTCAGAACTGGTCATTCATTTTAACAATATTTTTCAAGAAGGGCATTGCTAGGCAATTTTCAAACCCGTATCTTGAAAAAGAGAAAGTCTACTAGAAGCAAAGCACTAGTACTTTTTAAATTTTCAGAAAACAATGATTTCCTGCAGTGCTGAGCATCTAGTATGTGTTCAATAAGTTCTTGCCAATGAGCAACCCTATCTTCACACTCTGTGCAAGGCACCAGGAAGCAAAAGCCAGTTTGCCCCAAGTGAGGAGAAAAAGGCTGAAGTTCTGAGGAAATTAAAAGGACTGCTCAAAGCAGATTTAGCTATCAGCAGTTATCCGTGGCAAGTGGTAAGGTGGGCGTGTTTGACGCGCTTCACCAGAGCTTCTGGTCATGCCAATGGAGAATGAACGCACTGCTCTTGTAACAAGAACTGCAGGGTCACTTCCCCGGGTCTGCTGGTCATAACCACAGCAGGACGCCCCTGCTGTTAAAACTGTATGTGTGCTAATGAAAGTTAGAGCTCAAATCCACAGATATCATATGGGAAACTGCCTAGATGGCAGCCTTTTCCCCTTTAAGTCAGTGGTCTTAATCTTTTCTAAGCTTAATCACAGAGAGAATTTACAAAACAAAATGAAACAAAACCAGAAAACAAACAAAAAGCTCCAAACCCCAGATCACTGAGCCCCACTCAGGTATTCTGATTTAGAAAGAAATGGCAGTAATTTTTATTTTTAACAAGTACCTCCCAGACAGACTACAGGTCACACTGCTTTTAACAGCACTTCCCATCTTCTATGTGGAATGAGCATTCAGTAAGTGTTTTTTGATGCCGATGTGGAAATCAACAGAACATATATATTTATATTCCCCCCATAATACCATCAAAGAGGTAGCAAATGAAGGTCCTTCCTATCGATATGGCATGATGGAAAAACTGACAGGAGGAGTATTTTAAAGCACAGGTTAGGTTTTTGGCTTTGCTTTGTATTAACTATTCATAACCCGGTAAGCTTTACTCATCAGTTTCTTAGCATCAAGCTGAATTTCTGGGAGTCTGGGTTTCTAAAGCATCATCTAATATTCTATGATTAATTCTACCTTTGGAGTGAAACACTGCGCGACAGGGTTAAGTTGTCCTGGCATAAGTGAGTAAGAGCAAGCCTCCTGCCCTAGTGTAGGCTGTGCTGTGGGTTCATCGTGAGGCTGCTGGGAACACGTGGTGGAGCCGGTCATTTCACATGAGAAAGCTGAAGGAGAGACCAGCATCTGGACTTAATGCTCCCGTGGCTTTCTCCAAGTTTCTAAAAGAATATAGAACCAGGCCTGTTGCCAGCTCTTTACTTTTGAAAAGCTGCTCCATTTCTACTTCATTTGCAAAATGCTTGTTGTAATCCCCCGCTCCTAGCTGGGAGGAACCTGGAAACAGCAGGAGGTCAGAGGGAAGTCTACCTCTGGGCACACCTGTTTTGAACCTTCTGGATGTGAAGCCTGGAAAACAGAAGAAAGGCACGGGGCATTGTGGACCTAGCTGCCCCCTTGCTGGGGAGGATGCAGATCCTTTGCCAGCAGTTTTCCAGCTTTTCCTTCAAGGTGCCAGAGATAAAATCAGCTCACAGCAAATGTGGACTGTTACTAAAAGAGGAGGTGAGTGATATCTCCTGACCCACACAGCCCTTCCGGTATAAGTAGAATGAACAGCTTCCAATAACAGTTTCTTACTCCAAAGGATATATTGAGAAGTAGCCTAGTGCCATTGTAAAATGAAGAATTAGATGAAATTGAATTGAACCTCTTGGACCTTTTTTACTCCAAGCTCCCATTTTAACTGAAATTGCTTAAAAAATTTTCAAAACATGGGAAAGTGAGAGCCAAAGCAGAAAGGGAATCTTTATAACTAGGTAATGGGGCAAAGGTTAGTCTTCTTGATTTATTTTGTATAGATTGTAACACTCAAGCTTGACATGTTATCACATTTCTTAGGTATTTCAAAAATGAAAAATAAAATGTTGACAGGGACAGCAGTAGGTTTCTGTACCTCTTCACAAAGAAGCACGATTCAGTTTAAAGCCAAAAACATGTCTTTTGTGACATGAAAAGGACACCCTGGTATGACTGGAAGGGAAAATTAAGCACTTACTCAAAGCCACATTGAGGCACAAGTGGGTGAAAAACTGCAGAAACTCCTGGTGGAAAAGGGCTCTAAAATGTTTCCCCTGAAAAGGCCACACTCTCTGTCTCAAACCTCTCAGGGGTTTCTTTAAAGCAGTGGTTCTCACATTCTGGTCTGGGGACCAGCTGCATCAGCATCACCTGGGAACTTGTCAGCGACAATGTCGAACTTCACCTGAACCCTGTGAGCCCAGAAAATAGCAATGGTTAAGAGCCGTGCCCTGCTCCCCTGACCAACCCCTTCTGTGTTTTGGCAACAGCTTATCCCAGAGAACCCCCCATCCCATATGACTTAGATAAGACTCACAGGTGCCCTTGTCTACCTAGGACAAAGCCAGACAGACCCTCCACATTCCCATTAGCTGAACTTGGGATTAATCAGAACAAAGCACCGGCTAACCAATCTTTGGTTAAGCTTCTCTCCTTCCTCCAGGTCCTTGAACTTTGGCTGGTCTACAACCCCTCCACAATAGCCCTTCCTGACACTATGCTGGTCTCAGGTTAAAACATTCTCTCATCTGTAAATGCATTCAAACAAGCTTTCCTCCCACTTCCTCATACCTGTCCTTTTTGCCTACCCCTAGAGACCCTGCAGATCTTAGAGTCAGAGATTCTCCTACTGCTAGCCCCTGCCCCCCATTACAATAGCACCTTTCTCCCCTTGGGAATACTCCTTTCCAATAGTCTCTTCTTATTCAATAAAGACTTGTAGTGTTTTGTTTTGACATTAAAAATACAAATTCTCAGGTCCCACCCTAGACCATCTAAATGAGAGAGGAGGGTGGGGAGGCAGGGGGTGGAGGGTGCGCCTAAAAATCCATTTCTGAACAAGTGCTCTCCCAGTAGTTTGAGAACCACTGATTCACAGCAAGGCCTCTAAGGTCTGATTAGGGCATTCAACACTTCAACTCCCAGTCACCTGTGTTCCGTTTTTCTTTTCTTTTCTTTCCTTTTCTTTCTTTCTTGCTGGTGGCCAGCTGCTTTTTATTTCTATTTATTTTTAATTTTTAAATTGTATTTTTTCCATTACCATTTAATCCCTTTATACTCCCCTACCCCCTGCAATCAACACACTGTCGTCCAAGTCCATGAGTCCATTTTTCCTTTTTGCTGGACCCCTCCCCCCAACTTCCCTCCCCCATCCACAGCTGTCATCCTGCTCTCTTGGGAGTCTGTCTCTATTTTGTTTCTATTTTGTTTCACTCGCGCTTAAGTGCAAGCTATTTTTGAGGCTCTCGGTGAACACATTTTTAGTACCCCCACAGACCATTTGTCTTATAAAGTCACTTTCCAATGATAAACAAGACCACGCAGCACCCTTTGCCCCAACTGGCCACACGCAAATCCGAGCAGGCCGGAACCGCACGTACTTACATCTCCATCTCCCGGCCTCTGATCCTCACAATCTCTGGTGGGGCTAATATCCTGGCGCATGACCCAGATGGGCTCTTTGGGCTCGTCGGGGGTGTAAGGCGAACGGATGGTCCTGGTTTTCACCTCCTCGATGGCCTCCTTGATGTCCTTGATGGCCAGCGAGATGGCATCCCTCTTCTCCTTGTTGTACCGCTGCACCGCCTCGCCGCCCGCGGTGCCCGCCGACCGCTGCTGTCCTGCCGGTGCCTGCGGCCCGGGGCTGTCGGGGCGGCCCCCGCCGGGAGTGGAGGCGCGCTCCAGGTCCTGCTCGGCCTCCGGCATGTCCTCAGCCGCTTTGTCAAGACTCTGAGAGCTCATGCTCTGTTTGACCTCGGCCACGATCTGGTCGATGTCCTCCTCCTGCTCGTAGCTGTCCATGCGCGGGTAGGGAGCGAACTCGGCCTCCTTTTCAGGGCTGTCCGACTCGCCGTCCGAGCGCTCGTCGTAGTGGTGCAGCCGCGCGCCCAGGGCCTCCTGGCGGTACGCGGCCGCCTCGTCGCGCTCCTCCTCGTACAGCCGCAGACCATCACGCCCGTCCAGCTCCGGTGCGTCCCCGATTTCTTCGTACACGTGCTCCTGGAGGCCCCCGTAGTCGGCGTACGGCTCGGCGTACGGCTCGTCCTCGCCGCGGTGGAAGAGCCGGTGCGTGTAGACATAGCCCGAATAGGCTGCGTTCATGGCCTCCTCGTGCTCCAGCGAGTGGAAGTGCAGGTGGTTGGGCAGCGCGCGGCGGTGCGTGGCTTCCGCATGCTCGGCCTCCGCCTGCTCCGTGTACTCCTCGGCTTCGGGTCTGTACTGCACAGCGTAGGCGCTCTCGTCCTCCGGGTCCTGCCCGCGCTCAGGGTCGTAGGCGTCGCGGGCCGCGGCGATCACGTCGCCCTCAGCTGTGTCCGTGTGGTTGTGGAAGCCGCTCTCCGTACTGGCCGAGCGCGCCAGGCAGTCCCCGCGCTCTTCGTCCTCCTGCGGCCCAGGCTGGGCGCGGAGGTCCTCGACGGCGCGCCCGCGCGGGGCCCGGCCCGCATAGTGCTGCTGCTGCTGCTGCTGCTGCTGCTGCTGCGGCTGCTCCTCTTCCACCTCGGGGCGCTCCAGGTCGGCCTCCACCGACTCGTTCACCTCTCCGCCTGCCGCCTCGTCGGTCACCTCCACCTCCACGGCCCCCTCCAAGTGGTTCATGGTGGGCGTCGGGGACGGCTGGGAGAGAGGCTGGGCCGGCTCACTGCACTCTCATTTTGTCTCACCCGGCTGCAAAAACAAGAGCGGGAGGGAGGGGTGTTAGGTGGTTGGTTCAGGCTTTCCTCTTGAGCCGAGTACCAAGATGGCCGTAAAAACAGCTGCTATTGATCCCTTCTGAATCTTGGTCAATTAAAATAAATGATTGCAAATTTAAGCTCACTCTGACAGCCCATAGTTCATTTTCCTTGTTTCTCGTATTGTAATTTGTAATTACATATCTACTTGTTTAATTGCTCACAAGCTTTCTCCCTTACCCACTCACTCCTTCGGCTGAGAGCCTCACGAGAGCGTTAGTTCCCCACCGTGCTTACTACTAAGGTTCCATTTTCGATGCATATGAGAAAAGAGTACTACTAAACTGAATGGGTCGAATGACACATTTTCCATCTGCTGAGGAATAAATCTCTAAACTGGGATGCTAAATATTTTTAGAAACGATTCTTCAAATTTCAAGGGGAGAAAAATCTCAAAATGTTTGGAAGCCATCGCTATCAATACAAATAAGCGGCCATTCTGGGGGAGGCTCTTAACCCCACCAGTGGGCCATGGGCCTGCCATTACTGACTCTTCCTTCCCGAGTGGCCGCACTGGAGACTGGACTCATTTCCTGTAGCAGGGTGTTAATGGCTGTTACACAGGGAGAAGAGACTTAGAGTTGTCAGTTTGTTGTGAATATTCAAGGCGGTGGAGATACAGGATTCAGGGTTTTCCAAACTTGTTTGACTAGGAAACTTACCACCCCCCTCCCCAGGCCAGAGTTCTGACAAATAAATACACTTACAGAAACAGTGACTAGCTCACTTCCCCAGACATTCTATACAACACGTGGGCCAAAACAGGCTACCCATGTTTCCTGTATAAGGCCTCTCTGAAAAAGATAACAGATTAAAAACTATATTGCATACAACTCATAAACACAAAGCTAGTGTTCACAGAGAGGGGCACTAAACATACCACTCCTCCAGGCCCTACTGCTCTGTGGGTGTCAGCTGTGTGTGGACAGTGTCAGAAATACAGGGACAAGCACCCAAAGCGTCCAAATGGCCAACAGTTCATGATAATCACTTGTAGAACTAAACAAACATTGTCTTCAGTAAAAATATATTTTTCTATCTTACAGGCATTAAAAAGAAGTTTTAGTTTATTCTGTGTTAAAGTTGTATTTGACCAGTGAATGGTGCCCTCTCATAGCGCATTTATTGATTCAAAGGAAATGGGATTTCCATGCATGTGTGTACACTAAATCACGACAAGGGAAGTTGCAAGAAACCCATTCTTTGGGGGAAACACTGTTACAGTAATGTAGTTTGGGAAAGTGTAGTTTATATTCATGAGTGCATTTTCCTTACACCCCCATCCAAAGCCTAAGAGGAGTATTTATGCATAAAGTGTTTTTATTTCACTTATTGCCATGGTTTTAAGAATATCGTTTGGGTTGTGGTATTGACAAGTTACTTAATAACAGGCATTTATTTGAGGAATTTCCCTCGGGCAGAGGCAACTGGCAATTTTAAGAGATGGAGCTGACATTGGTGGTCATGTCCACAGTTAGCACACAAGGTAACTGCTCCCCATAAGGTATGTTCCCCATACCGTCGCAAAATTTGGGGGCAGTATTTACAAATGAATATTAAAGCTGTTTTTAAAGAATCCCAGGTTATTGAGATAATATGTATTGGTATAGCCTTTTTGAAACGCAATTTGGTAAGATGAATTAAAATCTCCAAAACATAACATACCTTTGCTACAGTAATTCTACATATAGAGGTCTGAAAAACAAAGCAAACAAAAAAACCCACCCTCAGATGTGGACAAAGATGTTTCTCACTGTATTTGCTTTATAAGCACAAATTATGAACACTACTATTAAGTGCTAACATTTATTAACTACCAATAAGTACCGGGCTTACTTAGCATGTGAGTTCATACTGCGATCTAGGAAGAGGCAAGTTTTCTTCGCTGAGGAGCTGCACCTGGACTTCCCACAGCACTCACAGTCAACCTGCCACAGCCGAACAAGTCCAGCCTCCTCACCCTCTCTCCCCGCCCTGGCTCCCAAGCCTCGCCCACCTCCCGTGTTTCCTGCTTGGGTGAATGGCACCACCAGCCACCCAATCACTCAAGCCCCATATCCAGGAATCATTACCTACTTGTCTCTTTGCCTCACTTCCTTCCCCAAACTGAGGACTGAGGCCATTGTCTTAATACCTCTTGTATCCTCACGGCCACTGCCTGGCCTTGGTGTGTCTTGACTACACAATTGCTTCCTTGACTAATTTCTCAGTCCCCTCCAGTCCAGCCTCCCACTGCCAGCCTGATGATCTTTCTAAAATACAAATCTCAATCCCATAATCCTGTTCCTCAAACTCTTCAGCAATTCTTCTCTAGAGCATAGTACAAATACTTAACCAACTATAAACCAGGCACTACTAGGCATTTTCTATATAGTGAGTCATTTAATTATCACACAAGCCTATGAAGAGAATACTGTTATATTCTCCTCATAGAGTATCATCAGCTCATTTAAAAATGAGGATATGGAGGCACTGTGGGGTGACTGTGTGGGTCACACACCTGGGGAGTGACCAAACTGGTGGAATAGTGTCTGACCTCGTTCTCTAGCTCTGCGCTCTGGGTGCTTGAGTCTTACTCCTGGCAAACAAAACCCTTGGGCTGAGTGGCTCCTCAGGCCTCATCGCCACACTTAACCTGCACCCCAAATGCGGATACTCTCCGAGTTCTGACACTAGCCCTAACTGCCTCCCCTAGCCTCAGCCTATGTTTTACCTATAACTTTTCTTTGGTGAACCTGTCATCTCTTTCCCAGAGCAAGTTCATACTTGATGAGTTCTATTGGTGAGGAACATATGCCGGCCTCCAGGCCATGTTCCAGGCACTGGGGCGGAGCAGTGAGCAAGCCAGACAAGCTTTTCTGCTCTCAGGAAGCCCACCATTCTAGTGAATGGGGGAGGGGTGAATGGAAAGGAGACAGAAACAGACATAATTATGTTATCAAACTGTGAAGAGCAGGACCAATAAAATGGCATTGATCCAATCAAGACAGCATAGAGTATATAAAAGAAAATGGAGTCACTCCTGTCAACTAAGATCACTGCCAGTCAGCCATGATACTTTGGTTTAAGAGGGAAACTACCTAAGTCATGCTAGACACATCTGGCAAGGAAACACATCTAAGATATCTGCACCTGTCACCAGAACATCCATGTCTGCAGAGTGGGATCATCCATAGACAGCCTCTGGGGGAAGTCCCTACTTGTCATCCAGGGAGCCAAGACACTTACCAAGAGACCCAGAAGGGTGGAGTACAGCACTCTCAAGGGTATGACTGAGGCAGGCTTTCAGGCCACTGCCGAGACAGCGGAGCTCCACACCCCAGAGTGCTGCTCCACGCCACACGGATCTCCCTTGGCTTTAGCCACTGGAGGCTCTGCCCTGCTGGACTGAGGACTCCTTCTGCCCTGCTGCCCACCTGGCTCTGGAGATTCTTCCTTGTAAGATGCTGATGGCTCCTTTGCCCCTGTGCTGTCTCTCTGACCTACAGACTGAGATTCTGGGACTCGGGTTTGTTATACCCTATTGATTCCTCTGTGTGTGTGTTATATTTGTCTTAGATCGTTAGAGTGTGAATAGCATATTAACATATGTTGATGTTCTATTTCAAGTGAACCTGCATTCAATAAAAACTGCGTGAATAGCATAGTTATCTTGTGTGACTCATCTATTCCTTGGTGCCAGGATGCTCAGCAGACAGCTAGCCAAGCAGTTGCCCGGCTGACTTAGAAGAAAGACTCTCGTGAATGTATGCTTGTGACATAAACGAACAGCATAACTTCAGATAGTGAAAAGGTTTATGAATAAAATAATACAAGGTAATGGCATAGAAAGTAAGGAGGAGAGGGGGTTATGTAGATAGTGGCCAAAGGAGGTGATATTTGCGCAGAGGCCTGAATGATAAAGGAAGAGGTGGCCAAGTAAGGTCTGAGGGCCAGGTCTGGGGGTGAGAAGGGACTTGCTGTGTTCAAGGACAGAAAAATGCTTGTGAAGTGAGTGAGGGATAGTGTGGTGGTGATGAGGACCGAGAGGGGAAGGGACTGGGCAGGACAAGGCCTGGCACATCGGGGTAGAGAATTTGGATTTTATTTCAAGTGCAGTGGCATGCTACTGGGGGTTTTTAAGCAGGGAAGTGATAGAGTCTGATTAACCCCACCCTTGTCCCCACTGTACTTGTCTTTCATTATATGTATCATTGTTATAGTACCTGTCATTCTGAGTGACAGTTCCTTACGCAGTCCTGGGGAAAAGAAGACCTGTCATTTATCTTTGATTTCCCAGTGCCAAGCACAGGGGGTACACAGTACATAGTTAATAAATTTTTAGTGGTTAAAAAGAAAACAATTATTCCCCCCCCCGTATCTGTGTCCTAGATATTGGCATGCTCAGCCTTCAGAGAAGAACTCTATTCATCTTTCCATCTTGAATCTTTGCTGCCTCATCCATCCATGAAATGTTGTTCACCTTCTGATGCCCTAAGTGCCCAAAGAACTCCAGTGATCCAACATTTTCCTACATTTGAGTGTGTTGATCCAGTTGGCATTTAGTAGACATGTACTGTGCAGTGTGCAAGGCAAAGGGGATACAAACGTTTCTGAACCATGGTCCCAGTCCTCAAGGGCTGACCACTTCAATAATAATAACACCTGGTGATCAGTGCAAAATAGAAATAGATTCAAACTACAAAAGAAGCCTAGTTAAAACAACAGCAGCAATGATACCTGGTTTTGTGAATCATAGGTTCTTACAGATTCTGCATTTCATGAGCTCAGAAGCATCCTAGGAACGAAAGTCTAAGAGAGGAGTGCGATCATCCAATCATTGTCCTCAGTTATGACCTGTGTACCTCTGGAGGCTGAGAGTAGAAGGAGCAGCCGGTTGAGAAAATTCCTCTACCTCTACAGAAGGCTGGGTGACCTGGAACGGACAGGCCAGGCAGTTGCCTCAGCAGGAGCCCCTACTTAACATGGAGAGCGGGTGCAGGGGCGTTGCGGCTGCAGGAGTGAGGGAACCCAGACTGTCAGTAGTGAAGCGCAGGGGGCTTTCTGACCTTTGGTGCTGCAATGTTCTGCCGCCAGCCTGGAGAGGGTGAACAAAGGGAGGGACTTCCGCAGCAGTGCACCATTTAGAAACAAAATGTTTCGTGAGTCGGCAGCTGGATCCAGGTATCCACAATGTTAGCTGAGGTTTGTGTTGGTTTGCGTTAATAGAAAGGAGGGCTGTGAATGACACTGGTGGGTCTGTCCTTAAGTAGTCACTGATAGGGATTTCAGCAGACTCTCCCTTTTAACACACTCAGAAGTAGTTTTAGAAGAAGGGTCTTACTGAAGACAAAATGCAATGTAAAAAAGAACACAATGAATTATACCAGGTTGTTAACACAAAGGGCACTGTGTGGGCTGGGGAGTGGAGTTGTGGGGTTGCAGCGATGCGGGTGTCGGGAAAACACATTAGGGGGCAGAGAAGTGGGGAAAGGAGGCTATACTAGCCACCCTCTCTCCCGAAAAATCTGGAATGAACAACATGATTCCATTTATATAAGTTTTTATACTTTTGCATATATTTAAGAAGTACAATCACTTCCCATGGATTTAATGAATGGTCTTCATCTCCCCCTGCTAGAGTTGGAAGTAAAGTCCTATTTTTTAGGACTGCAGCCTGTTCTAATGCACCTGCCCACACACTGTTCCAGTCAACATGATGTGTGCCATCAAGCCAATGGAGGGGCTGCCATTGACCCTGGGACTGTGGTGACCTAGTAATTTCCAAAGCAACAAACATTTGGGGTTGCCAAATAAGATTATGCCCTGGATGTAGTGTATACACACACACACACACACACACACACACACACACGTAAACTGTGTAGACTGGGATATTAATGTTTCTCATTTAAAAAAAAAAAAGGATGGCAGAATAAGAATGACCAGGTGTTCTTATCTATCTTCCTTACCCTATAAATGGTTCCTTTCCATGAAGTAAATCAATTGTGAAACATCTCTGGGAATCCAAAGGTCATCAGAAACCCCACTCAAATCATCAGCTTTTCTAAACATAATGCATCTATTAACAAGAAAGCGTAACATCATTCATTAAAGCTTAATCTCCTTTGATTCACTTGGAAGTTAAATTTAGTGATACTGGGTGGGAGCCAAGGTGGATATGGAACACACATTACTCCTTCTTCAAATCATTTTCAGTTTAAATAGTTTCACACTGTCAGAAAAACCCTCCTTACATAGCACAGCTTGCCTCAGCAAAATGGTATGTTGTTTCCCCTAATGTCCTTGTGCCTGAGATTGTAAAGCATGGCTTCACAGAGAGTATTGGTGATGGTTTCAGACTGAGTGGAGTTCCTGAACCCAAGGAAGGAATGTTGTTGAATGGCTAGACATCAACCTGAGGGAGGTCTCTGAGGTTGGACTTCAGGGCTGTGTCCTTGACCCTCTGCCTCTTAGATGAAGATGTCATGTTCAGTTTTCCCCTCCAGGTCCACTCTGCACCTCTTCCACCCTGCTGTGTGCCCTGTGAGGTGGGCCTCTTTGGGCTGCATCCACAGCTGCCTGTTCCTCTGGCTTGTGCTTAGGTTTGGCCAATGGGGAGCTCTGGTGGGACATCAGAAAGAGAGGTAAGCAACTGAGACTCCCTCCTACAAAATTGCCTCAGGCTAGCCCTGTCTACATGGTTTCACATGATGGCTCCCTCCCCTTCCCTTCAGGCTTATGGCTAGTAAAGGTGGTGGGATCCCACAAAGTCCACATATTTGTAAAGAGTCCCTCTATTCAACTCTTGGTCTCTCTGCATATTACCTAATTTGAGTGCCCTATCTATCCTCTGCTGGCACCCTACCTGATACCAAAGCTGTAATACTCTTGTTAGTAGATGACAAAAATAAATCGATAACTAGTCCGATTAAAGAAAAGTGAAAAACAAAAAACAGTACAGTTATAGCAAGAATCATGGAGGTGGCACCCTAAGGGGAAATAGGCTGTGCTGTGTCTTCCCAGACCCACGGCACTGGCTCTCCACAGGCCACCTGGCATTCAGGGAATTGATGGGGGGGAATCCACACAGGAAGCATAATGGGCATCAGAGCCTGCCTGTCTGCATGGCGACCTCTACACTTTCTTCTTCCAACAGCAGAGGCTACTTGACCCTCTACTGCCCTAGTCCATCAACTGTAGGCTCAGCCTGTTCCCAACCTCAATGCAATCCCTACATTAGACCTAGCTTTGCCTCTCCCTCAAGAATTAGGATCTGGACCCTGAACTTCTACCCTGTGACTTGGGTTGTCCCCCATGGAGATTGCCTGAATGTTGGCTGCATCATCACCTTGGGTACCCCGTTTTCTGGATCAAGAATGTCAATAGCTTATCTGGATGGCCACTTGTTGATGTTTGCCATATCCCTTAAACATGGTGAATAGCTTGCTGGACTACACTTTCATCCATACATGTAGCTGAATTTGCCTTCTAGCACCTGCTAAAGGACCTGGGTCTTGATTCTTCTCAACAAGCCTTTGTAGGTTCTCACATACGTGTTGCACTATGTACTGACCACTGCCTTATTGGGACAGCTTTCAAAGTTAATCTATGGGATTTTAAATTACCAGCAAATCATTCTCAATATTCTATAGTCATTTTTAGTTATTTTATTTTTTACCTCAAAGGATTAGCTCCCCACTTTATTTATAAGAGTGTGCCATGAATGGTGCTTGATAGTCTTCAAATACCAAATCAATTCCTAAAGGATCATCCAACCATCCACTATCCTCAGCGAGGCACTGCAATGGCTAAGGGGACAGGTGTGGGCAACCGACTGCCTGAGTTTGCTTCCTGGTTTCATCACTAAGTAGCTCTGACTTCAGATAACTTTCTCATAGCAAATGCTCCAATTTTATCATTTCCAAAATGGGGGTAGTAATAGTACCTACATCATAAGATTACTGGATGATACAAGTTTATATACACAAAATACTTAGAATAGTATCTGATACATTTTAAGTGCTATTTAACAGTCATTGATGCATTTTCTGCACACACCATAATTAGTATTTAACAGATACAATTAACATAGTCTTTTACATGGAAAAATTAAAACAATGTTCATGTAAGTGACTTGAGCATATGGTACATTTATTAATGCTACCCTTTCCATAATAAGGCTATGTAGGGACAGAAAGCAAGCATTTAATCTTCTTTTAATCCACTTTGAAATAAGGCTGGGTATAAACAAATCCATCAAATAACTATCACAAATCCTGTACTAAGTGTAGGCCAATACATACGGCACTTTTCATTCTAGGTTCTAACCCTCCCTACGGTCCCAATGGGAACTATTACCTCCACTTGCTAATTTTGAAGCAGAAGTTCAGACAGCTTAAATAACTTGTCCAAGGTCAGTTAGAGCTGCAAGGGGTGGAGGTAGACCCACCTGGTTCTCATTGTTCGTATTCTTCCTATTACATTTCACTAAGCCTGTAAAGTGACTCGACTGATTTTGAAAACAAACATCCAAATTGGTGTAATTCCTTTTAGACTAGTCACCTTGGCAGACTCTATACTAACATGTCCAGGGCACTGCTTTTGCTGAAAACACTTTGGTTGTTGGGGGCCACTCTGTGTGGTTTCAGAGATTGTAGCCCCGTGAGAGCAGGCTCTGAAAGGGGCTGCTAAGTCTCCCTGGAAAACCAGGTAATAATGCAGGTGGCAGGCATGACTCGATTCTAACACCAAGGGTTCCCCTGGGAATCAGGCCTAAAATGTCCATTTTTGTCCTTTGAAGCCGGCTCTGCCCAGCGATAAGCCCTGTCGGCATAACCCAGATGTTTGCGTTCCAGGCATAAGGAGTGAAACTCCCTGCTTCATGATCTACGCCTTTACAACCATCTGGCATCTGCATGTCTCACAGACCCCGATCTGAAAAGATTTCTGTGTCTCTTCAATTGTTATCTGCAGATAGTGTCAGCTTTTCCTGACTGTAACTTTTTGGACATTGATCAATAAACTATGCACATGTGCTGTACCCCCTTGTACTTCCCAACCCTAATAAAAGCTGTGTCAGAGAAGAGCTCAGGGCATTCTCCACTACAGGGAATTACCACTCCCTTTTCCCTCCAGAGCAACAGGACTGTGTCCCAGAAGACTCCTTATTCTCATTCGAGGTGGCCGGGAGAGCTCCGCTGGCCGGAGTTCCCCACATTTGGCCACTCGTATATTGGATTTGATTTCAAAGTTACTTTAAGGGTTTTGAAGCTACAGTTGGTCATTTTCAATATTGTATAACCATATTTAGTCATATTTGATTTTTAATCTCAAAGGGTATCACCCATTTTTATCACTTACCTTGTTTTCAATATTTGGCTGTGAATGCTGTTTGATGTTCCCCAAATATCAAACCCAGCCCTAAAGGTTGAAGATGTGCAGCAGCCAGGATTATCAATAAGATACTCGTTCAAGTGCTGAAGTCAATTTCAAAAGAGAGTTTTAAAAATTGTGTTGGCCAAAGGCTACATCTTTAACATAAACTTTTATTCTTGCAGTGTAAACAGAGGGACAGAGGCCATTTGGATGAATACATTCTTGTGTGATTAATACAAAATCAGGCTCATTACTTTCATCCACATTGAAATCTGTATAATTGTGGCTAACACTTAACTAGGCAGGAAAATTAATTCCTCCACTTGTATTAATTCAGATGTGCTAACCCTGAAGCTCTGATCACAACCCAGCCTTTGATTAAAGAGAAAATTCTGAATTTATGCAGAATTCCTTATTATCTGGCTCTTTGTCTAGCACTTCAACAATCAAATCATTCATTATTATGATTCCAATAAAATACATGAAATAAGCTTATGGCAATCATGGAAAGTCAGAGGGGAAATCTTGCAAATTTTATAGAAAACTCAAGGGGTATTCTCTGAAAATCAAAACCAATTAAAAGTTTATCTGAGTTTTTGTGAAATGTCCCTGGAATAAAATTAAACATATCTACATAATCCATATTTATCAACAGTTACAAAAACTTGGTATTATTTCTTTATTTCTGGCATTTTTTCTATTAAACCCCTTTCTTCATGCCCCCACACAACTTTCTTTCCTCACCCCAACACATTTATTTTCTTTGTTGCTACATTACTACTCTTAGTTCAGGACTACTAAATCACCAGTTACAATCAATTTCAACCATTTTCCTGATATTTCCGTTATTACACAGAAAGCAATATACACACGACACTATAGGGTTAAAGACAGTAAATCTCTAAAATCAGTTCAGCTGTTAATTTTCAGAGGCTCATTACTTCATCCTGCAAAAGGAGATGGAAACAGGGGACCATCTGGCTAAGGATGAATTGAACACTAATTCATTAAAATGTACTCTTTCCTTTGAGACCACAGCACCTCAAATTTACTGCTATTGTTACTTTGACAAATTATTTGGCTCATTAGAAAGTCAGTTAACTTGCTTCTTTCTATTCCCTCAAGTTTTCTGTAGCTTTCTCTAGCATTTTCTTTTAAAATTCACACCTGAATGTCAGCTACGATCCTGATTATGAAGCTTCAAATTCACTTCTTGTTTCCAAGCTTCTTTTTCATTCACAGGTCAAGAGGGCAGCATAGGGTACGCTGGCACAGCCTTCAGACGTTTTTCAGTGAGGCCCCAAACCCGATCTACACTAGATGAGTAAACACAGCCATATCCCCAAAGGTTTGCTCCCCGACAATGCAGCTTCCTGACTCCCCAAATCTGTCAAGCAACTATCAGTTAACAATGCTGGCGATGACTTAAATTTCAGTTTCATGAGCCAGAAACTCCATATTGATTCGAAGCCTCCACAACCGTCAACTCTCTCAATTCAATCACATCAGCAAAAAGTTAACAGGGAAAGAAACTGAATGGAGGGAAAGAAGAAAACTATTTTCTCTTAAAATGATTCATGAATAGTCTGGAAACCCTTAGGAGTTCATTGGACATGCTAACTAGAATGTCCAGAGACAGGGCATCTGCCTGCTACACTCTTCTAGTTAACTGATCCATCCAGGCCCCAAAGACGTATGGGTCAGTGAAATTCAAACCCAGTTTTCTAGGACCCACAACTTTTCAGTCACCTTGAGGGAAGACATGAGCTTCTCCAAAGGAAATTCTTTTTAATCTGCTTTATTAAAAAACAGTGTAGATTTCACTGAAGGTTTCAGAGTGAAGACTGAGGTGAGAGGTTACGTTGCATATCACACCACCACCGTCCAAAATAACCACACTGGTCAAAGTTTCCCACATCTTTCCTTTCAGTCATTGGCCACAGGGCTTCTTTCTCTTTCATGAACCTTCCACCTTGTTTCTGAGTCCTCATGGTTCTTGTCCCTTCCTTCTGGATCGTTACAGTCCAGTAGAAATATCATGTGAACCACACACGTAATTAAAATTTTTCTAGTAGTCACATTAATAAAGGCAAAGAAAGTACAATTAATTTTAGTAATGTACAGTTGACCCTTGGACAACATGAGTTTGAACTGCATGGGCCCATTTATATATGGAAGTTTCTCAATAAATACATAAGCTGCCACAAGTACATTTTTCTTCCTTATGATTGTTTCTTCTCTAGCTTACTTTGTTGTAAGCATATAGTGTATAACACATATAACACACAAATATGTGTTCATTGATTGTTTACGTTATCAGTATGGCATTCCACCAATAGGCTAATAGTAGTTAAGTTTCGGGGGGAGTTAAAAGCTATACATGAGTTTTTCGACTGCAAAGGGCCAGCATCCCTAAACCTAACATGTTCAAAATATCATCTCAACATATGATCAATGTAAGAAATTATTACTGAGACAGTTTCCATTCTGTTTTCCCCACTAAGTCATCAAAATCCAATGTGAATTTTGTACTCACAGCACATCTCAAGTACGACTAGCCACATTTCGGGGGCTCAGTATCCACACATGGCTAGTGGCTACCACACTGGACAGTGCAGTTCCAGGGTTTCTGTTTAGGCTTCCTGAACACTCTCCTTTTCTTTTTGCATAACAATTTAGCCGTGTTCAGGCTCTTCCAAAAGTGTATACCATTACCCTCCTCCATCACCCTGTTCAATAAAGGAGAGACCCTCCAGTCATCAGAATTTTCTCTCCAAGTAGCAGAATATGAATAACAAATTAATGAATGAATGAAGAGGCTGGTTGTTGCTGTGACTCAGAACCAAGTCATATGCTGTCTGGTCAGCTGTCTCCCGAGGGAATCGGACCCATATTCTTCCCTTCCCCAATCTTCACCATTGTCCTTTAATCTCAGATGTCTTTGGAGCTGGAGTCATGTCACTGTCCCTGCTCCTTTCCCCTCTCAATTATGCCCAGCCTCGCCCTCCCTTGTCCCTTCTGTCCCCCTCACCTGTAACCCTCATGCTCATGGCTACAACCAACCCACAGCTCTTGCCCTCTGGCTCGCAGGGCTCCTGCTGTAGAGAACAGCAGAAGTTGCTCAGATTCCTTGAATAGACAGTGAGGCTAGGAGGAAGCCAGGCAAAGTAAGGACAGAGAAAATCCTTTAATGTCACCTGGAGGAGGAGTGGGAAGGGGAAAGTGAATGCAAGAGACTGGGGAATCAAATCAAAGACAGTATAGCATAGTGGTTAAGAAACACACACTGAATCAGACTGCCTGGTTTCAAATTTAGTTCCAACCCTCACTAGCTAAAGTTAAAGTCATTTAACTTTACTGTGCCTCCATTTCTTCTTCTCTAAATGGGGTAATATAGCATGTACCTCATAGGGTTATTGAACAGTTAAATGAGATAATAAGACACTAAGAACAAGAATTAAAAAATATGAGAGGGGACCCTCCCAATAAACAGGAATTACATTCTGGAAGGTGGGCTTCTTGTAGTACAGGCTTCCCACCCACTAAGTGAGTGTTCTAGGAACCCACTTGCATCAGTGTACCTGCTGGGGTTGTTGTGAGAGGCTATATTTGGCATCAGAGAATGTTTTTTGAAGACTGTTCAATGGGTTTGTCCATTCCATGCTGGATTATTTATAAGTGCACCTGCCCACACGCACAGAGTGTCCAGCAGTTTTTGAAGAAAAACAGCATGACTCCCGTGCCCCACCTTCCCTATTCACCTAATCTTGTGCCAAGCAACTTTTTGTTTGTTTGTTTGTTACCCTGGATTAAAAAAGTCCTCAAAGGGAGAAGTTTTGCTGATGTGGAAGAAGTGAAACAAAAAATGGCAGAAGCACTAAAAGGCATCAAAATTGATGAGTTCAAACACTGTTTTGAGCAGTGGAAAAAAATCTCAATAGGTATGCTGCATCAAATGGAGAGTACTTTGAAGGTGACTGAAGTTTGAGCATGTAAGAATACATAAACAATTTTTTATAAATAAATTCTGTTTTTGTTTGGTCCCACTCCCCCTGCCCCCATAAACTTGTCACCCCTTAGAATGCAACACCAAGAATAAACACTAATGTGAACGGTGGACTTTGAGCGACAAAGACCCGTCAACGTAGTTTATCAGCTGGAAACATTCCCCAGTCCGGTGCAGGATGCTGAGAGTGGGGAGGCTGTGTGTGCGGAACAGGGGCATGCGGGGACTCTGGGATTTTGCCTCAATGTTGCTGTGAACCTAAAACTGCTCTCAAAAATAAAGTATATGGAAAATGTATATATTCTATTATTTAAATATGTATTTAAAATGTACTTTATACTGTACATGTTGTATATAATATATAGGGGTGGGCAAAGGCAGGTGTACAGTTTTGAGTATGTGAAACAGGGTTATTCTTGTATTATTATTTAACAATTATTGTATTATTTATTTATATTACACTGTAAGCCTACTTCCCCCTTGTATACTATATAAGTTAAAATGTAGATACATAGGTATATATTATATAAATATAATACATATAAAGAATATAAATATAATATATTTAAACATATATGTAAATTATTTAAATACAAATAATAGAAATATATTTAAATATATTCTATATAACATGAACATGAATTATGTATTACATTTGAAGATATAAATATATATCTATATTTGCTTACTTAAAATATGCAAGCAAGGCTGTTCCACTTTAAAAAACGAGCCCACTTCCCCTCACCAGAGCTTAGAGGACACGTGGGTCGGCCACACTCACTGCCCCAGTTCTAACGCCCTCTGCGGCCAGGTGTGGGCGGCAGGAATCCGACCAGCACAGGGAGTCCGGCTCAACGGCTATTTTGTGATGCGTGTGTAACTGCTATTTCTGGAGCCTCTGCTCAAGCTGGTGTCCACACCCTGGGCTTCTGGCCCACAAAGTGCTAGCTCAGACACTGGCAGCGCTCGGCTTGCATCTGCCGCTGCGCCTCCCCGCACGCTGCCGCCTCATTCTTTCAGCCTGCGCTTCGGTGAGCTGCAGAGTCGCTCTGCTTGCCCACCGCACAGCTGCCCGCCTCAGCTTACCACTTCTCCGACCTTGCGTTACCCTCCCCCATCCAGCTCCGACTCAGGGAAATCACACCTGTGTGCAGGCAAGCTGTTTACAACCCTTGATTTGCAATCAGAAATTTTTAGGACCTGTCCTCATCTAGAAATGGGTCAGTGAAGGGTAATTTGAAAGTATCTATCAAAATTACCCCTCTGAGGAATTTACATCTACATTCATACAGAATTTGTGAAATGACTTTTGTTATTTAAATTACGAAAGCATAGCTTGTGTTCACAAAAGACTTGAAATGACTAACATGTCCACATTAGGAAAGTGGTAAAATAAGTTATACATAGAGTTCTATAAAACATAAAAGGGTAATCTTTATGTACAGATAATAGAAAGAACTCCCTGATACATTAAATTAAAACAAGGTCAGAACAGGGTATAATAAGTATCATCACAAATGTGGAAGAGGAGGGAAGAGGATGTATATGTGGAAAAATCTCTGAAATGACAAAAAAACCTAATACCAGCAGTCATTTCTTCTGGAGGAGGGGAGGGTGAGGAAGGAAAACTGGGGGGATGGGGGACTAGGGTGGGATGAAAGCTTTTCAGCCTCTGCCTTTTTGTACTTTTTGATGTGTGAACCATGACCCTATTTTTTAAAAAGTTAAATATGTAACGAAAATAATAACCTGTTCTGCCTCTCTCCTGGGGATGGTGGCTGCTTTATGAACTGTAAAGTGCCTGGGAAGTTCATCGCCTTTCTCGTTGAGGGGGCACTATAGTGGTGCCCTGATGCGCGGAATCCCTCTAAAGCCTTTTCCTTCTGTTAAGGATGGAAGTTCTCACCACCTGCCAGCTTTCCTACTGCCAGGCTGTGCGTCAGCCTCTGTTTTCTTTGAGCCCCACGACTCAACAGTGACGTCTCTGCTGGCAGACTGCAGGGGTGGCCCCGAAGAGCCACTCCGCTTGTGTAGGAGCTCCTGGGCAGGCCGTGGTCACTCGCTGGCACCCCGGAAGCTGGCACCCCGGAAGCTCAACTGGCGCCAGTTCACTGATGGACGGAATTGTAAAGTAACACACAGGTAGAACTGAGAGGGTTGGAAAAGCCCAACAAGCCCCCTATTTTACAGGCAGGGACCCCAGAGAGCGGAGCGGTTACGTGGCTCGTCCAAGGTCACCTGGGTGGTAATGGAGCCAGCACCAGGGAGCAGCGTGTGGGCTGTTCTCTTTTCACTCCTCCCGCCACTGTTCCACCGTGATGCCAAGTTACTGGCCGGCGAAGAGGGCTCGCTCCCTAGTTATGTCACAAAAGACAGATCTACTAAATAAAAGAAAACAATTACAAAAAGACCCATAGCTAAACGATATCGGAGCAAGGGAAAGGAATTACAACTATTCAAACGACTTGAAGCAAATCTGGTCAACGTGCCATCCTTTCTATCGACAGAACACCTGCCTTTCCAGTGTCCGGAATGCACATGTCCTTTCTGAGGAGAGAGACATTTGGATAGAGAGTGTAGCAGAAATGGTTTGTTGCTACCAAAAATTTGGGCTCACCCTCCATAAGGTGAAACTGTCCCCAAGATCTACATTTCCAAGCCCTCCTTACATCCAGATGGGGCCAAGACTACTTCTCTCCACAGGGATGAAAGTGGAAGTGAGGAGTCCTGTCTGTGCTGGGTCATTTAAGAGGTGAGTTTGCCTTTCCACACTCTCCTTCCCCATCCACAGGCTAAACGCCAGTCTGAGACCTGCAGGATATCAGAATCACAAGAAGGAAACCGCCTGAATCCCTGAATCAGCCACAGGGAGGAAAACTGCCTACTGACCAGAAATAGCCTGCCCTGGACTGCTGCTGTTAGGAAATGAACTTTTAATGTGTTACTACAATAAAATGTTGGAGCTGGTTTATGTATTCTCATCAATCAGTGCACAGGAACATTTCAGTGGGGCCTCAAAACAAGTCATTAACTCTCAGCTTTAAAAAAGAATCATCGAGTAACTGGAGAAAGAAATATCCCGTTTCTGCCTTTAGTTCCACACATAAGTCTACACAATATGTCACAATTTATTTACTTAATTTAGGCAATATCTATGGACTTCCTGCTGTGAAAGATAATGAAAGATGAGAATTTAGCTGACTTAATCTCTCCTTTTCCATCTCCCAATGTTTAATAAATATATATTTATTGGGTACGTTTCTAATTTTAAGTACTAGCTTTTTTTTTAAAAGAGCACTTCTAGAATATTTTTAGCTTTACGACAACATTGAGAGGGAGGTACAGAGGCTCCCCACATACACCCTGTCCCCGCACATGCACCGCCTCCCCCACTGTCCACATCGCTCACCAGAGTGGTACGTTTTTGTACTTTGTATTTTGCCTTGAAGTGCTTCGATTCTACATCCACTTGATCACTGCACACAGAATTAATTCTATGTTCATAACACGTGTTTTCCCATTATGGAGTCATCACCCTTTAGGCTGTCACCTGTTCACATGCATAAGAATCCACCTGGTGATTGTAGTAAAATGCAGATTCCGTCTGGTGGGTCTGGGGTGGGGCCTGAGATTCTGCATTTCTAATGAGCACCCAGAAGACGATCCTGCTGCCAGTCTGAGGACCAGGCCTGGGCAGGGTTTGCAGCATTCCGTGCTGCTGCTGCGAAGTCTCTATTAGCCTAAGTCACACACTCCTGCAGTGTTTTTCTCCCTGGTATCTTTCGACAAACTGTTCCCATGCTTAATGTTTGGGAGGTTCAAGAATGAGGCTTTAACTGTTTTGTTAATCTTTGTCTTCTGCATTCCGTAGACCACTTCAATCTGGAGATCTGCGTCTTGAATATTGCATTATTCCCTTGATGATTTCCTTCCTTTTCCTTTCCCATTTTCTCTGGCTTTACTTTCTGAGACTCCTTTTGGTCACATGTTGGAATCCTTTCTTTTCCCGGCTTTTCTGGGATGTAACTGACCTATAACACTGTATAAGTTTAAGGTGTACAACACGTCGATTCGATCGATACACTTACATATTACAGAACGATTCCCACCACAGCGTCAGCTAACACCTCCATCATGTCATATTACTGTTTCTTTTTGTTGTGGTGAGAACAGGTAAGATCTAGTTGCTTGGCAACTTTCAAGTACATAGCACAGTAGTATTAAGTATGGTCACCATGCTGGACATTAGATCCCATAATTCATTCACCTTGTAACTGCAAGTTTGTTCTCTTTGATCAACATCTCTTCATTTCCCACACTGCACAGCCTGGTGGGTGCACCAAGTGCCCCTGGTGACCACCATTCTACTCTCTGTTTCTATGAGTTCAGGTTTTTTAGTTTCTACATGTAAGTGATATCGTACAGTATTTGTCTTTCTTGTCCTGGCTGATGTGAGTCAGTTGGTTGAAGCATCTTCTCATACACTGAAAGGTTGCAGGTTCGATTCCTGGTCCAGGCACATGCCTAGGTTGTGGGTTCAGTCCCTGGTCAGGGAGTGAACAGGAAGCAACCAATCGATGTGTCTCTGTTACATCAATGTTTCCCTCTCTCTCTCACCCCCCCTCTCTCTGAAAAAAAATGTCCTCAGGTGAGGATTTAAGAAAAATAAGGTGGTCTCTTTTTCAAAGGCTTATTGGCCATTGCATTTCCTTTTCTTTGAACTGCCTGATTTTCTATCAAGTTCTTTCAAGTCTTTCTTCATCACATATCAGAGACACTTCTTTTTAAATATTAAGAATAGTATTAACTTTTGACTGTCACACTGTTGTGAATACTTTCTCCCAGTGTATCACTTGTCTTATGCCGTGATATATAATTTCTCTTTCCATAGAGAAATTTAAGGATTTTATTTAGCAGTGTCCTTCAGCAAGGATGAAGGCTGCTTTCTTGAGATGAAATACAACAGGTTTTTGGGCATTCTGGGTTTATTGAAAATATGGTATAAGCATATGGTTTATTGAAAAAGGAGTAAGCCACCATTATTATTATATTATTATTATCATTTACTATTATTATTTATGCAGTAAAAAGACATGCTATAAAAGGTTTTTACTATTTTGCCTTTGTTGATGAGAGTAATCTCATTAAAGTGTACTAGTAGTTCCCCAGCCTATCCTTAGGTGATCTGGCCACTTACATGGGCAGAAAATTGTAAAATCAGTTTAAACAGCTTGGGAAGTGAATGAGGTCACTTCAAA
Organism: Trachops cirrhosus; assembly: GCA_028533065.1. Taxonomy (NCBI): domain Eukaryota; kingdom Metazoa; phylum Chordata; class Mammalia; order Chiroptera; family Phyllostomidae; genus Trachops; species Trachops cirrhosus. The sequence continues at coordinate 43,372,874 of CM052540.1, read as the reverse complement.
TGATTTTAATCTGCTGCTCTAATTGCATAAGAAGTGCCTGCACACAATTTCTCTCAATTTAAAAGTCTAATTAGGGGTTGACATCTTTATAATACCTTGGTGATACACTCTGAGAGGTTGGGAAATCTACACTGATTTTCCCTCCTTAATCTGTAGGTGAAAGGATTTGCTTATATGCCTAATCCGTGGAATTCAAGGATAAGGAAGCACTTAGAGCCTTCCTGATCCAACCTCCCTATTTGCTAATAAGGAGAAGAACTAAATGTTTCACCTCTCTTTAGGAGCCATCCCTTCCTTAATTTCCCTAGTCTGGGTCAATGGTCTTTGTTATTTATCTCTGTAGCCCTCACACCTACCACTGTGCCTGGCACACAGTAGGACCTCAAATTTGTTGAATGATGAGTTTCTCAAGGTTACATAGCTAGTAAGTGTCAAAGATGCACTGACTCCTGGTCCAGGACCCCCTCCCCTACCATAACCTGTCCAGAGATTGGAATAAGAAAGATCTGAATTAGAATCCTGGCTCTGCCACATACCAGATGGGCTCCCATCGTGTACCTAAATGCAGGTCTGGCTGCTGGCTGCTTAGAAAGCCAAACACGAGAGACAGGTACAATGTAAAGGATGCGGTCTATTCAGATGCTGGCCGTCTGGAAAATGGGGGACTAATGTTTCAAAGCCTATGTTAACATTTCAGTGCAGGAGAGGTTTTGATAAGGAGGGAGAGGGGAACAGAACAAAGAGATCGAGGGAAGGGGTTCAGAAGGTCTCTCCGTGCAGACCAGCACAGTCCATTCCAATACAAGTGATGGTCTTGTGTGAGTCATTCTGGTGTAGTCATCCTGGCTCCTCATCATCCTGGCTGCACGTTTGAAGGTCAGCAAGTCTTCTGGAGCAGCGAGGCCTGAAGGTCAGAGTCTGTGTCTTCTGAAGTTACTTCCTAGGATTCTTGTACAAACAGGCTGTTCGTCTGCAAGCTACACAGTCAGCATTTCCAGAAACAATGTCAGAAGAAGGGCGGGGTGCATTACGGTCCCTGGCTGTTGCCGTCTGAGCCTGTCTCTTGGTTTCTCCTTCCTCTTCTGCTCTGTCTGAAGCCCGTTACAAGTGGGCTCTCATCCCTACCACTCCACTGCACCAGCTTTCATCCAGGGCACCAACACGTTCCATATTGCAAAATTTGGCAGTCACGGGACATGACTGTGGGTGGAATTTGATACAGCTGATCACACCCTCTTTCTCTGAGTGCTCTCCTCTCCTGCCTCCCGGGGCACCACTTTCTCTGGCTCCCCTCCCTGAATGCTCTTCTTTATGTCTCCGGCCCCTTCCCTTTGGGGAACTCAGTTCTCAGGCCCTTTCTGACAGGGTGTCCCACTTTTTGGCGTCTCTGGGCCACACTGGAAGAAGGGGAGTTGTCTTGGGCCACACATTAAATACACTGTGACATGTAGTCACAAAAAAATCTCATGATATTTTAAGTAAACTTATGATTTTGTGTTGGTCCACATTCATAGCCATCCTGGGCCATGTGTGGCCCGTGGGCCACAGGTTGGACACCCCTGGTACAGTGTCCCCTCAGGTGATCCCATGCAGACACACGGCTTAAAAACGATCTATATTTCAGTTCAGAACACTCCCCTGAATGCATCTTGACATCCATCTCAACCTGGATATCTTCCAGGTACCTCAAAATTATGTCTAACAATGACCTTCCAATCTTCCCTCCTAGACCTGTTCCTCCCATGGTCTTCCTTGCTGTGCTTCTTTCAGTTGCTCAGGCAAAACCTTGGTGTCTTCCTTAAACCTTTCTCTCATACCCTATATCAAATCTGTCAGCAACTCCTGTGCTTTCTACTTTCAAGGCAGATCAAGAACCAACCAAGCACTTCTACACTTTCTACTGCCACACCTACCAGTCTTACAGGGGCCATTTCAACAGCTTCCTAATTGGTCTCCCCACAATCTGGCCAAAATATAAATCAGGTTGTGTATCTCCTCCAGAGATTCCCTGTCTTCCACTAAGCAAAGCCCCAAATGCTCACAACGACCTAAGGGCCTCATCCAACCTGGTCCGCTCTGCCTAACCTCCCCCACACCCCTCGACCTAACCTCCCCCACACCCCTCGGCTAACCTTTGCTCAGCCACGCCAGCTACCTTGCTATTTCAAAAATGCCTTTGCACTCTCTGTTCCCTCGGTTTAGAATGATCTTCCCCCAGATAGTCACATGGCTTATTCTTGTCTTTTCCTCATGTTTCTCCTCAAGTCTCTCAGGCAATCTAAAATAGCAGTCCCCCGCACTGGCCAGGTGGCTTAGTTGGTTGCAGCCTTATCCCATGCGCCAAAAGGTTGCATATTTGATTCCCAGTCAGGGCACATCCCTAGGTTGTATGTTCAAGTCCCGGTCAGGGTGCATAGAGGAGGCAATATTTCTCCCTCCCATAGATGTTCCTCTCTCTCTCTCTCTCCGCCCCCTTCCTCTCACTCTAAAATCAATTTAAAAAATGTCCTCAGGTGAGGATAAAAAAGAAAAATAGCAAACTCCATCACTGTCTGTTTACATTTATTTTTTATTTCTTTTTCTTCATTTTATTTAATATTTCTAGATGTCTTACTTTTATTTCTTCATAGCACTTTTCATCTGCAATATTGTGTATTTATTTATTGTCTTCCTCCCCACCACCGCTGTGTTCCCAGGGTCAGAAACAGTGTGATAACTGACAAGTACCCTATACATATGTTTGAGTGAATGAATGAATGAATGAACCTCTATTTAGTAAGGAGTAAATTGATGTATGTAAACCAATGTCACCCCAATAAATTCCATAAAATAAATGAATAAAAATATTAAAAATGGATCTATGTAAAGTACTTAGTAGAATATGGGTACAGTGTGCGTTACTTAATAAATTAGTAATAAAAACCTAGAAAAAAGGGTGGAAAGTCTGATAGCATATGTTCCCAAAAGAAGAAAAAATACACTATAGAGAAATAATTTATTAACAAGCATGCTAACTTTTCTCTTCTTAGTTCCAAATCAGAGTATGTTGCTTTAGACTGATGATACCTGATCCCTGGAACAATCCCAGTTTATACTTTTTTTTTCACTTTTATAGAAATAATTTTAATTTTGAAAATAACTTTGAAATGTATTTATAATAAAACTGATAAATAAATGTATCAAAATAATATACTTTTTAAAAATATACTTTATTTTTTAGAGCAGTTTTAAGTTCACAGCAATATAGAGCAGGATGTATACAGAGTTCCCATATGTCTCCCTCCTCCCCGGCCCCACTATTAACATCTTCCACCAGCATTACATATTTGTGAAAACTGATGAATCTACATTGAGACATGTTATCACCCAAAGGCTATAGTTCACATTCGGGGTTATATTTTGGGTTGTACATTTTCACTATGTGTTTTGATAAGTGTATAATGACTTGTATTTCCCATTACAGTATCATACAGAATAGTTCCACTGCCCTAAGCTTCCCATGTGGTCTGCCTATTCACCCTGCCCTTCCCACATCTCTTAGCAACCACTGATCTTTTGCTGCGCCCACATTTTTGCTTTTGTAGAATGGCGAATAGTTGGAATGACATAATATGCAGCCTTTTCAGACGGGCTTCTTTCACTTAGTCACATGCATTTAAGATTCCTTCATATCTTTCCACAGCTTGCTAGTTCATTTCTTTTTAGTGCTGTGTAATACTTCATTGTCTGGATGTACTACAGTTTATTTATTCATTGCATCCAAGTTTGGCAATTATAAATAGAGCTGCTGTAAACATCCATGTTCTTGCTTTTGTGTAGACATAAGCTTTAAACTCCTTTGGGTAAATATCAAAGGACACAATTGCTGGATCATATGTATAGAAAGAGTATGTTTAGTTTCGTTAAGACACTGCTAAACTGTCTTCCAAGAATATTTATATAATTTTAAATATACTTAATGTCTGAGTTTGGGTGATAAATTGGATGGTCACCCTACTTAAGACAGATAACCTCTCTCGAGTTACAGAAAAACAGTTTATCAGTCTAACATTTCCACAGTCATAGTTCTTTGAATCAAATCAAAATGAATCACAAATAGCAACTAACCTCGAGAGGGCTTCTGGGAGGAAGGAGCGGGCAAGCGAACCGGCTGTCATCTTCCTTGCAGGGGAGAGAGCATGCGAGGGTGAGAGGCTTCTGCAGGCCCCAGCCAGCCAGCTGCAGGGCGGAGCCATCCGATCTCTGCAAACTCCACTAGACCTGCCACCTCCCTAGACTACAGTCTTCTTTCATTGTCCAATTAGTTAGGGTTCTTTAGTTTCTAAGAATGGCACTTGACGGAGTTAAACTGGCAGTGTGTCAGTCCTGAGAGGAGCAGTGGCCGCTAATTGGAAGGACGCCCGGACAGTTGTGGGAGCCTGGGCTGCACAGGGACTTCCCACCTGCCCTTCACAGGCCTGCCCTTCACAGCCTGCACTGTGCCTGGGGCGCTGGCAGCTGTGCGTGTTCCCCACCCATGGGCAGGACACAGAGGTCTGCAAACCATTAGAAAGCAGGCAATCAGGGGCTGAGCAAGTACTTGATGCTGTGGCCTGCTGCCGTTCCAGACTGCCCAGTGCTGGGGCTGCCGGGCTGACAGGACGAAGGCCCTGGGCCGTGCTCACACACCACGTGCACAGACCCCAGGCCAACTGAAAGCACTTGGATGGCATTTCCTGTGTTCCAGGGGTTATTGCACACACCTAAATATTATGAGTCCCCACGGCAAAGCTATCGTGGTAGTTGTCTTCAACTGAAAGTGGAGGAAACCAGGAACAAAGAAGCTGAGTGCCTTTCCCAAGGTCACAAAGCAGGTAAGTGGAGGAGCTGGGATTGGAACTTGCAAGTTCTTTTTTGTTTCAGGATCTGGCCTTGATGATGAAGCTATAGGTCTCTTCAATGGGCCAGCTATGTCTGAACTTTTCCCAGTTAAGCTAATGGGTTAACTGGATCTCTCTGTCATCATTTCTTCCATTTAAGGGAGTATTTTACGAACAGCAAAGGCACATTAATTTGGATCTAAATAATTTGACATAAATTGCAGGCCTCTCTAACTCAATTTCCTTCCCTATAACAGAGGTAGATATAATATTGACATTTGCTTTGAGAACAAAAGATATTTATAAAGTGGGGAGTCTTTGTATCAAGAAACTGCCACTGTAATACTATCTTCTACCACTATTATTTTGTCGTTACTGTTAATTTTAGGCTGCAATGGAACTTTCCCTTTGCAATATCCATGAAGAGAATTTGTAAAATAGTGCAAACAGTGTTTTCAGTATTTAAGGTACTTTAAGGAATATTTTAAAACCCTTTAAAAGCATTTGTTCATGCGTCAACAACCACCACTCGAGTTACAAGTCGTGCATTAAATTCCTTATGGCTCACGGCAGGGCCTTTTCTTACCCGCCCTCTGTTGGCTCCATTCCTGTTACTGAATGGAGTCAAAAGTAATATGAAGTTGGCTGAATATTCTCTGCCATTCAGAATGTGCTTCCTACCAATTTATTATGTTTATGCATACACTTCCTTGCAGTAAGACAGCTATAGACAAATTCACACTTACACGAGAAAGAAAGGGGAACTAAGAAAGTCAAATGCACGTCAGAGCCTCCCACGGAGCTGCCAGCCACCCTCCCGGCTCCTCACCGCCGCCCAGTCCACACCCCCTGTTATACACGGGCCCTCGTATCTGGCGCGAAGAGGACGCTGACATAAGGACAGCTGTACCCTCAGTGTCCAGAGACTAAAAAAGATAGATGATGACTAAAAAGACAATTAATTCGCTAACACATTAAATTTTTTTAAATTGTGTTAATTATACAAGTATTTGCATACAGCTGGAAACCACGGACAGCCCCATGCTCAGGTGACACTGTTTATTCATTCAGCCTGTGGAGAACGTGCGTTATCTGTTGCTGTCTGTGCAGACGGTTTCAAGGACAGGCCCCCTTGATGAATGCCTCTACTCTCCCACCTGCCCTTCCCCACTCGGGGCCTCGGCCCACAGCTGCAAAACCAGTGGTTTGCTCTTCAGTCGGGCTGGAAGATGCCTTTTGGGATCTCTGTGCAGCTTATCATGATTCTGCCTTTTCTGGAATTGCTTTCCTATCATCCACATGATGCAAGGTTGGGACCCTTACCCATGTTTGCAGAAATTTAGAAATGGCACTAAGGGATTTCGATTCTAACCTGGGCTGGCTTCATGAGTGGAGAAACAAAAACCATTCTAGCCAGCCTGCACGGAACAGGCCCTGGGAAGATGTGCTAACTGCCACAGAGACACTGAGATGGAGAAATAAAGGGCAGACGAGAGAGCGAGCGCGGCAAAAGCAAAACACCGGTCTGGATCCTGGCTAGCCTTCCGGCCCCTTCGCTGACTGACTGCGTTTTCTTGGCATCCATAAGACACTTACATATTCTTTAAACATGTCTTCTCTCCACTTTCTGCCCTTCTTCATCTAGCTTGAGTTGGTTTCCACTACCTGCAGCCGATCATTCTAACCAACACAAACACAAACGCAGGATCGCGTGGGGCAGGAGGCATCTACTAACTCAGATGAGAAGCTTGCAAACGGTCGTACAGCACTGAGTCCTTTTGTTCTTATTTCTTATTACGTGTTTAGTCTGTCTCTCCCTTTAGGTTCTAAATACATTGCTGGCAGAGACCCAGCCTCTGCTATAGTTAGTGACCCTCAGCTGCCTTGTGTAAAGCAGGAGCCCCCTCTGTAAATGTGCATTCATTATGATGATTTTTCAGTGTCCTGAATCTTACTATTTGCACTCAGATGTAATTAAGTCAATCAATTCTCTAATGAACGGCCTTCAACATGGAAGTTTCAGGTCAAAGTTGTTGCCTCTCCAAAGAAAAGGAAGACGTTTGAAGAGCCCTCCTGGTCTGGCTGGCGAAACACCCTCTTCTGTGCTCCTGATGAGTTTACGACTTGTCTAAAGTATTATGATCTTTGAAATTACACAAGATCACCACTGTGAACCTGCAGTCCTGGTTTGGACTGAGAGTTCTCCAGTCCTTTGGGTGGATAAAGGCTTCTGAAAATGGGTGCCATTGCACTTTTTGACCTAGATCCCACCTCATCATCATAAAAATCCATTTTGCATTTCAGGTTAAACCTGAGACTTAAAAAATCTGAAACCTTTCTGACTGGACTCTAGTTCACTGCCATAGTAGATAGAGTGAGACATTCTTATTCAGCGGTCGATCTCCTCCAGTGCTGCGAAGCAGCTGCCAGGGACCGGTGGTGGGGGCCTTTTCTGTCTCCAATTCTGTTTCTCTAGGAATCATGCCCACCCGGGGACTCTGCTGAAGGGACAGCCCCCGTTGCCTGGTTTAACCAGAGGAGACCCAGCAAGCTGGAGGGAGAGAGAGAACCCAGAGGGCAGCGCTCAACTGTGGCTTCCAGAATCGAATGGCCCTTCCCGGGGCATGGCCACCCTCATTCGTATGCAGTCCCACTGTGGGTGTGGCCACCCCCTCCTTAATTAGCACTGGCTTGAGTGGGTTGTGGGCAGGCAAGCCTTGAGAAGAATAATCTTTCAGTTTTTCCGTATTAAATACACATCACAGGCAAAACATAAATATGTATCATAAATCATTGGATCTTTTAAAACATAACATTAATGCCCTGGCCAGGTGGTTCAGTTGGTGGGAACATTGTCACGTACACCAAAAGATTGCCGGTTCGATCCCCAGTCGGGGCACACACCTAGGCTGCGGGTTCCATCCTCAGTCGGGGTACATACAGCAGGCAACCTATCGATGTTTCTGTCACATTGGTCTCTCTCTCTCCCCTTCTCAAATCGATAGACATATCCTTGGGTGAGGATTAAAAAATAAATAAAATAGAATAAAAACAAGATATTAAGCCTTAAGGAATAAACCTTAAAGTGCAGAGCAGGAGAGAGCAAATGGTTTAGAATCAAATGATATAAATAAGAACATGGGATCTGTAAGAGGCTGTTAAAGGCCTTTGTGCCTCTGATCCCTGAACTCCAAATGAAAGCAATGCCAATGTCTGACCACTTGCTCCATAGGGTTATTCTGACAATAAAGTGAGATAAAGTATGTGAAAGAACTCTTGCAATTTAAAAATGTTATACAAACAAAACTGCCTTTTTTGAAATCACTTGACAGAGTTAAAGTCATTATTGAGAAAATGTTATTTTTCATAGCTCAGTTCCTGGAAGACACTTTGGAATCTTGCGCTAGTCTTTAGAGTAAAAATCAGCTGTAAGAGCCTGGAGACCAGTGAGGAATTAAATCCAGATGCTTAGCAACAGGCAGAGTATCCCCTGCTTCCTCCTCTCGCCAACTCCACTATCAGCATATTTTTCTCTCATAAGAAAGAACTCCAGAAGTGAGTAGTCCAGGGCTGGGATGGGGGTTCCACAGGGTTGGCTCCTCCCACCTCTCCACTCTGCCATCCTTAGGGCTTGACTCTCATCCTCACACTTCCTACATGGCAGCCTGAGTGCTGCCATCACATCTGTATTCCAGGCACGCAGAGCAACCAGGGCGTACAGCAGGAAAGGGTGTGTATCAGCTGAGTCAGCTCTTTTCAGAGAGCTTTCCTAGAATCCCTATCTGGTGATTTCCACTTATATCTCCTCAATCAAAGTGGTGTCACACTGACTACCACTAGCTGTAAGAAAAACCCAGAACCATAGATTTTTTTTGTTGTCTTTTTTTTTTTTGCTAGACACCTCACTACCCCGAATAAAACCTGGGTTCTCTTTGTAATTAAGAAGGGAAGAGTAAATATTGAGTAGGTCCCTGTTACACCAGTAATTAAAAATTCAGATTAGTAGAATGTTAGTTAATTTTTGTCATTTTCAATTGCTAAGATAGGTTAAAGAAGCTGAACATCTTCGCAATATCTTAAAAAACAAGACAAACAAATCCCCACAGCTTTAGCCAGGGTCATGGCTGCAGGGCCAGAATGAGATCCAAGCTCTCCCCATCCCTACTCAGGTGCTTTACTCAGTGACCACCCCATGTCTGGCTTCAAATACAACCATCCCAGGGCTGGGATCAGTGGTGCGGTCCACAGCATAACAGCCCCCAAAGACGTCTGCACCCTAAGCCTGGAACTTGTACAGATGTTATTCTCTTACACGACCAAGGGACTTTATAGATGTGATTAAGGTATGGACCTCCGGATGGAAAGATTATCCTGGATTATCTGGGTGGGCCCAGGCTAATCCCATGAGTCCTTAAAAGTGGAGAATCTTCTCCAACTGTGTCAGAGAGATGAGGCTGAAGAAAGAGGAGCAAAGGGAAGCATCAGCCGAACTTGACCTCCCCACTGCTGACTTTGAACACGGTGTTTTGTCGTGGTGGTGGTGGTGGTGGGGGCAGTGTATAGGCCAAGGAATACAAGTTGCCTCCAGAACGTGGGATCAACTGTCAGGTGACAGCCAGTGTGGAAATGGGGACCTCAGTCTGACAACTGCAAGGTACCGAATTCTGCCGACAACCCGAGTGAGCAGAGAATCGGACCCTCCCCCAGAGCCCTGCCCACACTTTCATTCCAGCTCTGTGAGTCCTGTGTCAGCTTCTGATTTATAGAACCATAAGAGAACACATTTTTGTTGTTTTAAGTTGCTAAATTTGTGGCGATGTTATAGCAGCAACAGGAACCTAAGGCAAGTGGATTGACAGAGGCTGAAAGCTCTTCTGGAATGTTTTTTATGTTTTAAGCAAGCTTATCAGCGAAATGTCTCCTTACCTGCACAGGAACAGCTTCTGACAAATTAAAAGGTGAAGCCATGAAAGGGTGAAAGGCAGTCAGGATGCCTGAAAGCCAGGTATTGGCAAAGCCACACTTTAATGGCAAGATAGATCAGCCTCGGGCCCAGGCGGGGGAGTTAAGTGGATGCAGCTGGAAGTGGGAGGCTGTTCAGTAGCGGGGTCCTGGCATGAACTGGGCAGTGCATGCCATGTCCAAAGGCCTCCAAATGCAATGCGAGTTAAAACACAGCACTAGCCAAACAACCCACTGAAGGGTGAAACCCTGCTGCTGCATCACCCCCACTTTCAGTGAGGCCCACCAGAGGGCGCAGAAAGCAGCGAGATGACAACAAGGGACGACGGGTAAAATGGGAAAGTGGATGAAATGGGGTAAGAAATAAGAAACACAAAGGAAAGAATGGGCATAAAATGAAACCCTGGAAGAGAAAGAACAGCGTTGTAGGCTGACACAGCTGCCTGGTACCAGCAACATCGGGCCATCAGTGCCCTCAGGGCCAGTCTGAGAAGCTCCAGCTGGAACATACTGCTAAGTGGAGCCCCTCAATGTCCCCAAAGCCTGTTGGTTCTTTTCTCAGAAGCAAACAAGGTCATTTGACTTCAAGTGTTACCTGGAGTCAGAGCAGCTGACGTCTCCTTTGTTACAGGAGCTGCTGAAGCAGCAAGGCGGCTGAAGCTCTGACTGCTCAGGGCGGTGGTAACAAGACCTCTCAGAGCAGACAGGGCTCGTCTTCATAATGGGCAGGGTGAAAGAGAGAAGACAGGGAAATCACAGGGACTGAACTCAGCTGTCTACAGCGACACAGGTAGGTGTACGAAAAAGCACATTGTAACTGTTACAAAGCAGCGTGTAGGCTGACAGCAAACCAACCCGGGTGCCGGCCATTGCAGGCTCCGTTTGCAATCTCATCTTTAAAGCACAGCATGGAGAATGTTAGCGGAGGCGGGCTGTAGGTCACCCTGCTAGACTGCAGGGAAGAAGGGGCCATGCACAGTGCCCGGGACCGTGTAGGTGTGTGGGAGCGTTTGCTTAAGCACGTAATTCTGTTGAGAGTCATCATAGCCAGCTGAGGCTTCTGGACTTTTTGTCCTCTTGTATTCTGCCATTCTCTTGTACAAGGGTGTCTAAAACCCACACATATTTCACTCCCTGCCACCTTGATCCAATGAGTCATCCACACCACACCTTGACAGGCATCATGACGTGGTGTATACATTTTAATTCCCAAGTTCTTTTACAACTACTTATAAACCCCCAGTGGTCTTGGCCTCGCTGGCCTGTAAGTGACCTCTTGTGGTAAAAGGGCGTAACTGCAGAGCTAAGTACCTTTAAATTCAAACAATGAGATTCACATCAACTCAATCAATAAACACAGTTATCTGGGGAGGAGAGAACTGAGGGGATTTTTAAAATAAGTTTGTAATTTTAAAAAATGGAACAACTTGATGAGGATATCAACATGAAAAGGAGTCTTACATCAGGACAAAGGAGATATATTTTCTAATTTGTGTAACTTGCTTCTCAGGATTGCTGCAAAGTTGGAACTGAGTTCTCCATCACGTATTTGGATTCTAAAGGTCTGGTACCAAATCTGGAATCTGGTATGCATAAGATGTATGAATGCGAGGCATGCCTTCAAAGTCTCTGAGACTCAGTCTCCACATCTGAGAAATGGAAATATAATAATTCTGCCTGTCCCGCTGACATGGTTGTTACAAGGCACATACGAGATGAGGCATGGATGGTGTTTTCCATGTTGGAGTGTGTAATCCTTGGGTCATCATATACTCTCATTATTAGTCTTCACATGGCCTGATTTGACTAATTTACCCATTTACTTAGTTATTTCAAAATGTTATACACTGTACTTATAACCAAAAGTGCTACACAGACATTAATTTCTCAGGAATTAGGGAATAAAAATAATAAGCTCTGCAATAAATGCTGCAGTGTCTATCCAGCTGCCATTTTTTCACAATATAAAATGGGGCAGGCTGATTTCTTCTTCCTCCCCTCCTTTTAAATGCTCTCTGACATTGTCTTCCTCCTCTTTTTCCAATTCAATTTGAATCATTCATTTATCTTATTTATTTTTTTACCTCTTCTGTACTTTGATCCTCTATTGTGTTGTAAGTGCTCTTCAATTAATTCATGAATATGGGTTCTTATTAAAAATGATACAAAGGAATTCATGTGTATGGTAGATGGTTGGACCAAGTGACCATTCATTCATTCATTCATTCATTCTGCAAATATTTAAGGAGCTTCTGTTATGTGTGTGGTACTGTGCCAAGCACTAAGGAAATAACAGATAAGATCCTTGCCCTTGTGGATCTTATATCAAGCAGATGATGGTACAAGTGACCAAATATATACCGTGAGTACTGAGAAGGGCAGTAAAGGGAGTGACAGTGAAGACACAGCAGACAGGCAGGTGAGCGGGCAGTGACGGAGGGGAAACGAATTTCAGAGTGAAGAGCAAGTTCAAATGTCCTGAGGTAGGAGAAAGGAGGGACATTATACCGCCCCCCACCACATGGGAAGAATTCACTGGGCATCTCCCACAGATGAGTAGGTGCACTCTACTGATGTGAATACAGATATAGGTCTAAATATATGTGTTCTGTAGATATTATATCTGCATATATGTATAAATACATATAATTATATACACGAGTGTCTTAAAACCTCATTAGAAGTAGTGTTAAATTCTCAGGTATGAGAAAAATAGTGTTGACATATTCTGCCTTCCGATAATGTTCATTAAACATACAGCTTTGTGAAAAGAAAAATGTTTGGAAAACTAATTCAATGGAATCTTTAGGATCTCTAACCAGCTATTAGATCTTGGTGACAGGTTTTAGGTGGTGAGGTCACTGGTGCTTGTAATGCCGCCAAACACTGGTCCCCAGCAGACTGGGGGTGTTTGAATGTAACATTAATATTTTTAATATAATATAATCTGTTTATTTATTTTATTCAATAGCTTATAGAGTTTCAGAATCAAGCTTTTTTGTTTTTGTCTTTCGTTTTGCAACTGTGAAACTATTTCATTACAAAAATAAGTTTGGGTAACCTTTTTTGTTCCTGGAACAAAAATCTTAATTACATGCTATTATGAAATTTTGGAGGCAGGGAGAGACAAGGCTTTTGAAAGATTCCATGAAATCTTTATTAGGGCAAAACCTGTGTACCATGAAATGGTAAATTTGAACTATTTCAGCTTTCCTTTTAACCTTTGCTGTTTAGACAGATGCCAGGTCTCTGGTCCGTCCCTTGTCTGCAAACTCGGGATGCCCGCCCTGGGGCAGCATGGTTCAGAGGGGGGGCGACGGGGAAACACGAGCAGGGAGAAGCGTTCTGTGCCGAGAGGCCCAAGTGGGGTCCTTCAGAGACTTTTAATAAATATCACATAGTTCAGACAATCATATGCTTACAAAGCATCCCCCCGATATTACACTACTCATTCCTGAAACCAATACAACATAATACTGAACGTAAACTCTAATTGAAAAGAAAATTTTAAAATTAAAAAATTAAAAAAGAGAACTATCACATAGCTCCTTGTAGACAGAAACCTCAGGGTGGGGGTTCCTGCAGAACAGTGGGGGGAAGTGTCTAGAAGGACTGAGAAAGAAATATCATGGAAGGCTTTGAACACTACAACAAAAGAGGTTGTTCACAAACTCCCCAACCATCATAAAGGCTTTCAAAGAAGAAGGAAGTGGTAGAGTCAGTGTTTGTCTCCCAGATGATTTTCATGAGTTGGGTGATTACCATTTTTAAACCTCACCTAGATACCTTCCCCCCTTGACTGATTCACCGTGTTTTTGTCTTCTGGTCCTCGAAAAACATTCCACTGAGCAAACAGAGGAATCAACAAATGTGTCATTCTTTATGCGTAAAATGAGGTCGTAAAAAGAGGTCCTGTGTGAAAATTAATTTACACTGAGTTCAAACACACACTTGTATTTGACTCTCACTAATTTATCCTCCTGTTTCTCCCACGGAAGAGTTCAACAAACCCAAGATGGGAAGACGAATTTACAACATAACTTGTTCTTTTCTCTGAAGTATTAATGCATACAAAGAGATATTTAATGTCACTTTTACATTCAAAACAGATATGCTTTCCAGCATTTCAGGGCTAGAACTAACTATTAAAGCAAGTACTGTTTATACTGTTTACTTTGTTTCAGAGCTAAAACTTTAAAAAGTTGGGATCCAATTCATTTGTCTACTGGGACCCACCCCGATAAATTTTTAGTTGTAAAATCAGAGTTAAAGGATAGATTCAGAAGATGGAGGTATAGGTAGACACACTGTGCCTCCTCGCACAACCAAAATAGGGACAACAACAATTTAGAAACAGAATAACAACCAGAACTGACAGAAAATTGAAGTGTATGAAAGTCAGATACCCAAGGAGTTAAAATAGACACGTTCATCCAGACCCGTAGGAGGGGCAGAGTCCGGCAGCCGGCGCTGTTTGAGGAGCAGAGAGCGTAGGGACTGGACGCGTAAGGCAACCCAGGTGCGCAAGTGGCGGCTGGCAGACCCAGCGAGGCGGTGATTGTGAAGCAAGGCACTGCACACAGCCCAGGATCCCAGCGCCGGGAAATAGAGCTTTGGGGCACTGATTGAAAACACCTGTGGGGGTTGAGGCGCAGGGAGAGACTCCCAGCCTCACAGGAGAGGTCGTTGGAAAGTCCCACAGGGTGCACAGGCCCACCCACATGGGAATCAGCACCAGAAAGGCCCAGTTTGCTCAGGGGAAGCTGCGGAAAAGACTGAGGTCCCACGGAGAGCAGAACAAGTGTCACTGTTCCTCTCAGACCGCGTCCCGACATATAGCACCACAACCCAGCAACTGGGGTGCCCCACCCTGGTGAATACCTAAGGCTCCGCCCCTCATACGTAACAGGTGCGACCAGACCAAAAAAAAAAAAAAAAAGAGAGAGATGGCTCAAACAGAAGAAGAATTGAAAGCCCCAGAACCCATCCTTTTAAGCGACCTAGAGATAGCCTACCTATCAGATGCACAGTTCAAAGCACTGGTGATCAGGATGCTCACAGAATTGGTTGATTTTGGTCATAAATTAGATGAAAAAATGCAGGCTACAATAAGTTTAATGAAGAAAAATGCACAGGGAACCAATAGTGATGGAATGAAAGATGGGTCTCACATCAATGGAGTGGACCAGAAGGAAGAAAAAAAATATACAACCAGAAAAGAATGAAGAAATAAGAATTCAAA
>CM052540.1:43263226-43357311 GCA_028533065.1 Trachops cirrhosus | reverse complement strand
GGCAAGAAGGGGCTGGAAGGAAGCATTACAAGTCATGAAAGACAAGGACCTACATCCCAGATTGCTCTATCCAGCAAAGCTTTCATTTAGAATGGAAGGGCAGATCAAGTGCTTCTCAGATAAGGTCAAGTTAAAGGAGTTCATCATCACCAAGCCCTTATTGTATGAAATGTTAAAGGGACTTATCTAAGAAAAAGAAGATAAAAAACATGTATAGTAAAATGACAGCAAACTCACAATTATAAACAACCACACCTAAAACAAAAACTAAGCAAACAACTAGAACAGGAACAGAACCACAGAAATGGAGATCACATGGAGGCTTATCAATGGAGAGCACATGGAGGGAAGTGGGAGGAGGAGAGGGGTGGAAAAGGTACAGAGAGTAAGTAGCATAGATGGTAGGTAGAAAATAGACAGGGGGAGGGCAAGAATAGTAGGGGAAATGTAGAAGCTAAAGAACTTATGACACATGGACATGAACTAAAGGGGGGGAATGTGGGTGGGAGAGGGTGTTCAGGGTGGAGGGGAATGAAGGGAGGTAATGGGACAACTGTAATAGCATAATCAATAAAATATATTTTAAAAAAGGAGAGATGCATTTTTATAGAAACAGAGCTTAAAAATTATGAACCCTAGAAACACTGCTATTTTGAGAGCTAATCTCTTTCTACTATCATCTTACTTTCCCCAGATGAAATGATACCCTAATTTGGATACTTTTTAAAAATGTAGCTATAACTTATATATTGTATATGCACAAATTTTAAGTGGATAGCTTGAGGACCGTGTATGTGTGCATATACATATCTCGTATCTACAAAATATAGGACATTTACATCATCCCAGAAAATTTCCTTTTGCCCTTTCCCAGGCAATATCCCCAGAATTAACTGCTATTCTGACTTCTGTCTTCACGGATTACATTTGCCTCTTCTTGAACTTCACAAAAATGAAAACCTTACAGTATATATTCTTTTGTATCTGGCTTCCTTGGCTCAGCATAATTCATTTAAAATTCACCCATACTGTTGTATCTATCAATAACTCAGAATCTTTTATTGTGGAGTAGTATTCCATCGTATGAACATACTACAGTTTGTTCATTCCTTCTCTGATTGACGGGTATTTTTCTTGTTTCCAGTGTGGATGCTGTTTTTGACAGATCTTCCTGGGGTTTATGCCTGGGTTACAGAAGCATAAGAATTGAACTGAGAATTCTAAGTTATAAGCACAGGTTTTTTTCAGATTGTTCTGGATACTTTACAAGTTTCTGGCAGAAATAGAACATATCTTTCTCACATTCCATATAGTGTCTGAATCAGAATTAAGCATCCAATTAAAAATATTCGGTTCAGCATGGTGCTAATGAATATGGAAGTGTGGACTGACTCCTGTATGGACCTGTTGGATTTTCTGGTGCGAAGACTCCATTCCAGGTCTCCGACAACAGCAGGGAGCCCCCGGGCTGCTCACCAGAGCACGCGATGGAGCCCAGGGTTAGTGAAAAGGGTTCACGTATATTCACCTGGAAAAACTCCACCCAACTAGACATGCAACCCAAAGTGCATCACGGTCAACTTGGGTGAATTATAAAGTCATCTGAAATGCATCTTACTTAAATATGTACTTATCCAATTTTAATAAAATGCTTGAGAGTATTCGTGGTAATTAACACATGTTGATTCTCGTGTATTATATATACAGGGGTGGGCAAAAATAGGTTTATAGTTGTAATACAAATAAATAATATAATATTAATAAATAATAATAGTATAAGAATAAACTCTGTGTTTCATGTACTCACAATGATAACCCTGCTTTTGCCCACCCCTGTATTATCTTCAATCCTCACAACTCTGCCCAGTGAGTGCTGTTATTCCCACATTTTGGGTGAGGAAACAAACTCAGTCAATTAAGGTCATGTGGTTAGGATCTAGCAGAGCCAGAACTTGACCCCAGGGTGTCCCATCCGAAAGCCCACCCGTCCTCTTTACACTCAGTCATCTTTATAAAAGTCACAAGCACCATAAATCCCAAACTTGAAGAAGTTAGATGTAGATGCAATTGGCTCATGTGTGATCCATCCATCATTTTTGACGAGGAGGAATCCTAACCTCATAATTTAATCTCTCTCTGCCAAAAGAACTGGCATGCAAACTGACCCCAAAGCTTCCATCAGCACCCAGCACTTGCAGGGAGCTTAAATATTACACAACAAAGACTTACTGATATGCTTATAAGAACAGCTTTCATCAGTGCTTTGGTGCCATGCCAGTCAAAACATTTCATCATTTCTGATTTTTTTCTACCTTACAAATAAAGTTATTTTGATTGTGAGATTTTGCTACTGCCTCTTAAATAAGGCACACCCTTTAAAAATAGCAGAGAACAGCAGATATTTTTAGGTTAAAAAACATACACATATGATGATATCTCAGATTCCAAAGACAAGTCTCTGAGAGCTTTCTCTATCCATTTTGATTCAGTAGTAAGAACACCTGCAGAAAAATCATCTCTCTTCACAAAACAGCTTCTTAAGTATTCGTCACAGGCATAAACAGTTGATAGGATAGAGAATAAGCTAAGAGAGCTGAAGAACTACAGCTGATTCTGACGTCTCGCACGGGTCCCGAGAAGACAACATCCCCATCATTTAAGTGCGTATTCAAAGCAAGTGAATCGCTGCAGACATTTCAACAACAGAAACTCATTTGGCTCGGAGACAATCCAGTTTAACCATGGACACAGGGTTTAGTATCTATACAACTTCTCTCCAGTGCCTGGGAGAAAAGAAGCCGGATGGTTTCACCAAAGTCTGAAAGATCCCCGAGGCGGTGTCAAGTGGGAATGAAAGGAGCGGGTGACCACCCTGGTAGTCAGGGGGTGCTGGGCACCACACACCCCTCCTCCACCCGAGGCCCTATCTAACTGTGTGCAGTGTGGGGGCTGGGACGACTCACAGTGTCACTGGTCCTTTTCATAAGCATCTCTTCTGCGTTATGTAAACACTTCATAAATATACATTTAATGCTGAGAGTATCACACCACACAGTTGTGCAGAGATTTGTTCAATCGCTGGCGACATGTTGAAAAGGGATCCTCTTCGTGTACACAGAGTGCAGAGACACAGGCGCCTGCTCTCTCTAGGGGCATTCTTGGGATTGTAATTGGTACAACAATTTGGCAAACATTCTGCAATATATCAAAATTTAACAAGATGACATCCAAGTCCTTGATGCTTTTTATAATTAAAATTTTGAGAAGTAAGTAACCTACCAAAGCAGAATTTCAAAAATGAGAAAGGATGCTTCATGGTTATTTTGATTGACATTTCTGTAATTACTAATGAGTTCAACAGTTTTTAAAATGTGCATGGGCCATCTGGATTTTCTCTTTTGGGAATTGTTTATGCCCTCTGCTCACGCATCTATTGTGGCCTTAGTGTCATTCAAAAAAATTATGTAATCTATTTACATAATGAGGATACTACCCATTTAGTTGTCAAATTTCATGACTCAGGTGCCTGTTTTAATCTCAGCCTAAAGGAGGAGCCCCAAACAAGGAAGCGTTAAGTGGGGAAAAAAAGAAAAACCAAACCACTTTTGTATTTATAGTTCAACATAAATTGCCACTTGAGCCTAAGTCGGAAAAGCATTTAGGTAATTCTCCAACTAGGGAGAATGAAGTGAATGAAGCCTTTTTACAAGAATCCTTAAAGCACAGCAATTAACGAACATCATCCACAGAAATCTGTTTCTATCACATTGACATGTCCGCTCCCCACCATTTTACCTCAAGTGGAAAATATAAAATCCATCCGAATACACCTGGGTCTGAAATAAAATCAGGTTTCCTTTGGTCAGCAAGAACGAGCTAAAGCATTTACGTACTGGTTCAGTCCACACGCTAAAGACTTGAATCTTAGGGGTAAATATGGGAACCCAGAGGGATGCTGGGCCAGACACTGAGATGGAAAGTCTGTGGGTATGGCTGTGACGGACAGCTGTCAGACCTGACATGGACACAGCTGGCCACAACTGTGGTCAGAAATCTGATGGACTTGTGACCAAGTACAGTTGTAGTTTATTACACTGGGCAGAGGGACCGATAGTTGACTTGTCTGGAAGAATGCAAACCTGATCGTTACTTATTCCTTAGAGCTAGGGGTGATACCCACTCTCAATAGTTGCTTTAGTTCTCCAATTATACTGTAAAATTAACTGTGACAAGTTGTTTTATTCCTCTTGTGTCAGCTGAAAACACCCAGAGGATAGATAATGTGATGATCAAAGTCTTCACTTAAAACGTTAAGAAGGTTTTTGGAGACAGACTGATATCCAGTGTGCAAAGGCAGAGCAGAGAAGGAAATTAGCAAACACCCAGCTAAAATGTTCTCAAGGGCAGGGATACATGATAATAAATGGAATCACTTCAAGCTTGAAGGAGGTTACCTGTGGGAGACTGTACGAGTCGCTTCAGGGATCACTGCCTCTCGTCAGCCTAAAAATGCAGCTGCCTGTAGAATTTCTAGGTCACAAAAGATACAGAGGAGATACTGAAACCTAACAAGATGAGAGGCTATCATGAATTACTTATGAAGGGTTAAGAATGCTACAGAATTATGAAGGGTTAAGAATGCTAGCAAATTAGGAGGATACAAACCAAATCTAGGATATTATAACATCATATTAAACAGTATTATTTGGAAACCATGGATAAAGGTGAGACAATTAGATATGTAAGTGACGTGCTATACTGTTCCTGATAAATCCTGTGCTCACCCAACTCACTAGGACCACCGAAGTCCGAGTTGTCTCGGGCCCCCATAGTTCTTTCAGCCATGACAAAGTGTGGACGCTTATTAAATGTGTTCAATAAAGAAGGCACGTCTTCACTGTACCCAGGAAGAAAACCGTCCATTCTTCAACGTCTTCAGAGAAAGACATCATTCACCCTCCCTTTGAGGTGAACTTCTGAGGACCAGGGACAATGAATAACCCAAAATTTACAGAATCCTTACAACTAATTTAAGATAATAGCCTTTTCCTCCCCTTCCCCGGGCCCCTTTGCCCTGTCATCCTGAATCAGAAGTATTTACACTCTAAAAATGACTGGTGGGGGGATGGCCTTCTTCATGGCTCACACCCTTCCCTTCTGTGAATGCAACTGTTGACGAGTTGTCTGGTTGTCAAAGACCAGAGAGTGGGCAACCAGATGCAAGGCCGCAGAGGTCTGTGCTGGGATGATGTGAGACAGAACAGTTCCTCAGAAGTCTCCAACCAGAGGCTATAATCTGAAGGGTACTTTTATTTTATGAAGAAGTCACATTCTCCTTTTCGCCACAAGCCTCAACACTCCCAGCTGTCTTATACTTTGTCTGGCTTACCCTTTACTGATCATTCCTTTGCAGCCTAACACTGCACAATTTTGTCAATGATTTGTTGTGCTTAGAACAGATATTGTCTAACTACTGGGCAGGGGTTTTACAAACTAAAAATATCAAATATCAAATTTGTTAGTAGTATTGCTCAACTCTTCCATATCTTTTGTCTTTTTTTGTTTGCTTAAGTTATCATTTTCTAAGGTGTGTGTGTTAAAATCTCCCATTGTAATTACAAATTTGCTATTTTTCCTTGATACTGAATCAAATTTTGCTTCATTTACCTTGATGGTTCAGGCTCAGAATTTTTATATCTTCCTGATGAATTATTCCTAAAAAATATGGTTTTGTCCTAAAGTCTATTATGCATGATATTAATGTAGTTATATTGGCTCTCATTTTAAAAATATCTCCCTGATTTATCAATTTATATCCCTTGCTTTGTGTAATTTGGTTTGGGAGTCTCGCCTATAAACAGTATGGTAGAATCTTTATCTTCTTTTTTTAAAAAAATTTTTATTGTTGTTCAATTACAGTTGTCCCCATCTTTCCCTCATTGCCCTCCCCTGCCCTGCCCCCCGCCACATTCAGTCCTTCCCCTGTTGTCCCTGTCCATGGGTCCTTCATATACATGTTTTCTAACATGTTAAAAGTACACTGTTAACAAACTACATTTATATTATAACTACTAATTTAATTGTACCTATTTCTCCCATTATTTTTCTATTTATCTTGTTGTTGCTTGATTTTCTCCTTGCTTGCTTACTATTAGATTGAATGTCTTAATTATTATTTTAGAATCAACTAATATAAAAGTTAGATGTTCCAATTTTACGGCACATCTTTTATGACTACCTTAAATTAACATTTACTCAAACTTAATCAGCATTTCTACCCTCCTTCAGAAAAAAGCAAGGATCTTAGAATGCTTTAACTCCAATTACCACCTGTCACACTCACTGGTAGTTATCTCTTGTTTTCATGCCACCTGGCTTTTAACCCCCGCGTCCAATGACATTGTTATTGTATTTAGTCAGCGTTTGTTTAAACGAACCCTCTTATTTACCACTTTTCACACTTCCTTATGACAACCCACTGTGATCCTCTGGGTTCTATCTCAGTTCCGTAGTGAGCATTGATTGAAAGCAAACTTTAAGGGCCTTTATTATGCCCTCTGTTTTTTTTTTTAATTCTTTCCTGGGGGATCAAAACACATACAGTGAGGTATGTGAGGTGCACGCATGCAAAGGGTTCAGCTTGATGAACATCCGCATACACCCAAGCAAGTGCCGCCTCGATCAAGATGTGCAGTATTTCCATCACACCAGCAGGTTCTCTCCTGCCCCTTCCCTCAGCACTCGCCCCAGCATTCAGATGTTTCCACTCCTGATTAATTTAGCCTACTTTTTGAATTCATATAAACGGAATCATGCAGCAGGGACCCGTTCGTGTCTGGCTTCTTTCACTCAACAATATGGGAGATTACTGTTTTGATCAGTAGTTTTTCCTCTCACTGTGTATTCTATGTTATTATCACCCTTAAATGATGGCTTACAGAGTATAGAATTCCAGGTTGGTAGTTATTTTTTCTCAGCTTTTGAAGATGGTTCTTCAACGTCTCTTCATCTGCATTGTTACCAGAAAGACGTTTGCTGCCAGGTGGATAGTTTTGTCTTTGACGGCAGTTTGACCTTTCTCTGTTATTTACTTTTTCCTCTTATGGCTGTGTTTAAAATGCTCCTTTCATCTTTGCTGTTCCAAAATTTCCAAATGTTTTATCGAGATCAGGATTTGCTTTGGGTAATGCTAAAAGAATAGACAGAAGTCAACATGCCTCATCCATCTGAGGGCTTATGACTCTTCGGGTCTCGATAATCACCCCCAGACTTCAGTGTCACTGGGACAGATTTAGACCCCGCACTAGTACGTGAGATGGGTTGGATGGATGAAATTTTTCAGGTCCCCTTCTTGAAAACAAGGATGACCTTTGAGGAGCTGAGTCTTCTCCGAGGTTTAAGTTCTAGTTCCTGCTTGCCCAGGGCTGGTCACATCTGCTGTCCCTGCACTGCATGGGAGTCAGCTCAAGGGTCTATTTCCAGGTCCATTAGCTTCCTGCGCCCTAATTGCAGCTTTAGTATCTGGCTCCTCTGAGCTTCCACTTCCTTTCTCATACCTGGTGACTCCTTTTCTTTCTTTTGATTTCAGTTATTATGACATTGTTAAAAAGTATACTTTAATCAATTTTCCTATTTGTTTGTGGTTGAAGGTGACTCTGTATGAGTTTTGTCCACATGTTGCCAGAATTTGAATCTGACTCATCTATCATGCATCCAATTGACTCTTTTGGGCTTTTTTTTTTAAGATTTTATTTATTTATTTTTAGAGAGGGGAGAGGAGGGGGAAGAGATGGAGAGAAACATCAAGGTGTGGTTGTCCCTCATGCACCCGCTACTGGGGACCTGGTCTGCAATCTAGTCACATGCCCTGACTGGGAATCCAACCAGCGACCCTTTGGTTTGCAGGCCAGCACTCAATCCACTGAGCCACACCAGCCAGGGCCCTTTTGGGCTTTTGAGTGGCTAGGAGCAAGGGCCCTGAAGGGAAATGGACCTGATTTTGAATCATGGCTTTAATGACTGAGTTTCTGTATGATACTGGGTAGGTTATCCAACCTCTCTAAGCCTCAGTTTCCTCATCTCCAAAAAGAGGATGACAAAAATTCTTCTTGCAAGAGGTTATGGTGAAGATAAAATATGCTAATGCGTGTAAAGCACTTGGTACAGTACCTTAGTAAGCACTCATCAATAACCATTAACATTATGGAATACTGCATAATGACATTATTAAACTTATTAATTTGCCTGCCTAGGAGTCAAATTTACGTACAAGTTGATGCTGCATAGAAACAGGAAAGTACCTTTCATGAGAAAGAACTAAACTGAATAAAAACTAAATATGATAATAGGGACTCTGTATATGTGGGATATATAATGTTACTCTTTAAAATACTGCCCAGCAAAAATACCATGTTCTCATATTTTATGCATTCTGAGCTGAACTTTCCAAAATTTACAGAAAATCCTTGAAAGTCAGAGAGAGAGCTTTGAGAGAGAACGCTGCTGCTTTGCTTCTCCCAGAATGTAAACCACGAAGTTGCTTCCTTCATGGAGGAAGTTACCGTGACAAACAGATGAACAGGGCACCTAGTGACGTGGGTGGAGCAGTGTGAGCTCCTTTAACTCACTGCAGACCAGCTACAAAGAGCCCACTGACTGGGTACGAGGACCACACTCTGAAATGCATGACTTTAGGGATGTAAAGTGTTAGCATGCAAGTAGTATTATTGTTGTACAGAAAGGAAAGTCCCCTTTCCTCAGGAAAGGATGCTGAGAGCGAGTTAAACAATCACCTCAGGCACAGAAGAAAATGACTTATGCTACATAACTAAAGAAAGTTTGTTATTGGTTTATAATGAGCCAATCACCATCTGCTATGGAGTCCAGAGATACACGGGAGTCTTGACTGTAGTGATTTTGGGATCTAGATGGATCTGCTAATTTATCATTTGTGGGTCTAGCAGATCTTTTAAGGTGACCATGGTTACCACAGTTTTCATTTCTGCTATTTGCTCTCTAACAGGTTTTTTTTTTGGTAGGAGGTGATAATTTTTCTCAATTAGTTTTTTTCATTATTCCCTTCCTCCATCCCTGGCAAAACGCAGTAGTTGAACTGACTTCTTGTACTACTAAAGTAGATCTAATAGTATTTTCCATATGTTATCCAAAGGAATTGGCTCACCACTGTAAGGTCAAATCAAACAATAAATTTAATTCAGAAGCAGTTTCTTAAGACTTGTAATGGTGCAGTGAGATAATTAAAGCTTATAGTGTAAATATTGTTGACACTCAAAATGTCCCAGATTTTATTGATTTGGATTTGGATTTGGATTTTATTTGGATTTCTGCTTTAGCCAAAAATGTTTAAAGATTAATTTAAGGACTGCAAAAAAAATCTCGTGTGTGCCTGGCCTATTCTGGGCTTAAAAAATATAATATAGTGATCTTCTAAAATACTGAATTAAAAATGGTAAGGTTAAAAGCAATTAATCTGATAAAACAGTCTTGGTAGACTTAAACACTGTAGAAAATAATTATTTTAAAATTCACTATTACTATCTATTCCAAAAGGTGTGGTTTACAAAGTTTACCTTGTTACTTTGAAAATGATTGTTTTGTAGATCTTGAACAGAATTTAAAGTCACCTCAGTATACTTAAGAGCCTTCAGTTAGTTTTTGCCCTGGGCGTCAGTGGGGCCCATAGTCTGGGCCAGTCCACTGGCCAGCTGAACCCTTTCCACACCCAAGTCTAAAGTCTACCTTGTCCTCTGCACATGAAGTCCTCGGAAGCTGGTAGGCCTCTTAAAATCTGGACGATGCACTCTTGCACTTTTGCTTACAGACCATTCTTAATAAATTGCAGAAAAACTATGTCTCTGTCTAGCTTGTAATTTTTCAGTTAAAAGTGGCTTGTTTTCCCTGTCATTCAAAATGGACTTTGAAATTAAAAAGATTTCTCCTCTACTCTTACCAGCGAAGGAGATATCATCAAACATCCTCTTTTGAAATGATTCCAAGTGAAAAGCTCTGCCTGCATTTCATCAAGATCCGATTTAAATAAAGTCCACTTTCTCTTTTCTAAAATAAAAACCATCCTTAGATTCAAGAGTAGAAAAGGTTAACATATTAGTCAATATTTGAGTTGCGAGGCTACCAAAGAAGGCACCCACACAGCCCATACATTAACCTTTCCCTCTTCCCCTGACGGATATTAGCAGAAACCACATTGGCTCATATCATTTTGAGTTCGCTGATTACCTTGGTTTTAATTTTTTTAAAAATCACCAGAGAGATTTGTCTGTCCACCCATCTGTCAAGATTTAGGTCACTCTGAAGAAACCAAACCCTTCCAGATGAACTGCTCTGGGTCCCGCGGTTCCTAACACTCAGAAGGACAGCTTTCTCCAAGATGTTTGAGAGAACAGGAGGTCTCTAGCTTTACCAGAGACTGATTATTTCCATAGCACCCATTGACTTTTGTGAATGTAAAAGTCATCGGGATAAAATGTCAAGAAATACAAGCTACCCACTTTGAAAACAAATTCAATTCTCAACAGAGTGTGTATGGTGGCATTCATTTGACGGCCAGGGAGTGTTTTCTGGCGGTGGTATTCTGTTCCCAGTGACATTCACCTGATAAAGTGCACATAAAATGCAACTCCCCAAACTCTGGAGTCCAGGAGCTCCCTTCCAAGCACCCACGCCTGGCTCCTGTCCTTCTACTGACACCTCTCGGTTTCGGGAACCGGCCTGCAAAGGAATGATGGCACTCACAGCGAACGCGGTTGGCGGGAAGAGCAGTGGAAGCACTATTTCACCCCCGTGGCAGTGCCGTGGGGCCCAGGAACCACTGTGCCCGTGTTAACACCCAATGGCAACCTCCTTTCAAGAACTTTATGAATATTAATACCCTGATCAGAGAGTAGTATTTAAAAACAAAGAGTATGTCTTCACTTTTGACAGCAGCACGTCTGAATTGTAAAAGGCCCATTTTCTCATTGTTAAAGGCTGCGGGTGTGCATTCAAGAAGGTGGGCTTGACTCTGCTTCTGCTGCTGGGGTGGGAGGTCACAGAGTGTCTACAACCTCTCTGCTCACCTTCAAGTCACAGAAGTGAAACTCGTGGTTTCGATCTCTCAATTTTTAATTAAACACAAGTAAATAACTACTATGTGTTTGGAACAGGGCTAGAATTTTTGGGAAAAGCAGGAGACATTGTTCCCATCTTCCTGGATCTTACACTCAATTGAGAAAAAAGTACAAACATAATCAAACAATTAGACTACAATATAAAATACTTTATTTCTACCCTGTGCCAAGGACTTTGCTGGTCCCAAGATTACAAAAATATCAAGATCCTTTCCTTAGGCCCCGTCTGGGGTGGCAGCCAAGCAGGCAAGTAAAATAGAGTGATAACAAAACAACAATAAAATAATGGTAAGGTTTAGTGAGGACTTACTGTCCATTAAGGTGCCCAGCGGTACATGGGATATGGAGAAAGTCCATACAGACTCCGGCAGGTGTCTGTAAGAAGGTGAAGTACAGTCGATTCTCATTCTGAGCAATCAATAAATAATATGACCACAATCAACTCTTATGAAGAGTGATCAATTCTGCTTTTCCCAGGTTTGTATTAGTCACTAGATGTTTGCTTTTCTCCTAGCCATATGAAATATTTTTCCCCAGCTTTATTGATATCTAATAGACATATAATGTTTATGAGTTTAAGGTGTACAGGGTACTGCTTTGATATGTGTAATTGCAAACTGATCACCACACTAAGGTTAGTTAACACACCCATCACCTCACAAAGTTACAACTTGTGTGTGTGTATGTGTGGTAAGAACCTCTAAGGTTTACTCTTAGCAATTCTCAAACATAAAATATGGTTAACTGCAGTCACCAACCACACTTCACATCTCCAGAACATTCGCCTTAGAACAGGAAGTGTGCACCCTTCACCCATTTCTAACCCCCTCCGACCCTCCACCCCTGAAATACTGCTAATGGGAATTTAGTAAGAAGACTGCAGCTCAAGTGTGTATATGAAAAAAAGCACATCTTCCTTTGTTGCTCCTCATACAGTATGGGCATAAAGCCAAGAGAAGAAAATATTCTAAAATACTGTTTCTAATCCTGAAGAAAGAAACAGAAAAAAACACTAGTTCCTCACTCACAAAAGCCAACAACTGAAATGTGAAGATACTGGAAACCCCTGTCACGCAGACTCCCAGCTCTTTATCACCCGGAGGCCAAGGGTGCCCCCCAACCCCGAGCCCTCAGCCAGTGCTACTAGAAGAGGTGTGCTGGGCCTGAGATTTCAACACGCATCTGGTGAGCCCTTAGGCGGCCTTAAGTATGGGTGTCCCTCCCTGACCGCTCTCTGTCCACCCTCCCTGGGTGACAGCATGCAGTCCCATGACCTGATGTATCTGCACGCTGACTCTCCCAAAGATCTGCCCCTCTTTATGTTTCCCTGTGGAACTTCATATCTGAATATACAATTGCCTACTGGATATCTCCTTGCAGCTGCCTCAAACTGCCCCAAGATGAACTCATCATCTTTCTTTCCCATTGAATTTCTTCCATATTATATTATTTATTTCAGTAAATACCTCTGGTACCTGCCATTCCAAAGCACACCTGGTCCTCTCAATGGCACCCTTTCTTGCTCACCCTCCATGTCACACCCTGGGTTCAAATCTACCACTGTGCCCCATGCACACAATGTCCATTCTCATCCAGGCCACGGCTTAGCTCTCCTCCCCGTCCTCACTCTCATCCAAAGCATTCTCACCTGTGCAGCCAGCCCAATCTTTCTGAAATGCAATTCAAATCATGTTCCTCTTTTCCTTAAAATGCTTGTCTTTCCCCAGGCTCTCTGAGTAAAGACTGGAGCCTTGACGGTGGCCGCAAGGCCTGCGCCCCGGACCCCAACAGCCAGCTCAGCTTCCTCTCACCATGCTCCTGCTCCGGTTCCGGCTCTCTGCCTGTCCCTGTGCCGGGCACTTATCTGGACCGCCCCACCTCTTGGCCTGACCAGCTACTGCTCATCCTTCAGAACTCAGCTGAAAAACCCTTTCCTGAAAGATTTTCCCCTTCGATCCCCCAGAAGGAAGAAGGTCTCCCTGTTATCTATTCCCATAGCAGCACACACGTGGGCTTCTATAAGAGATCAGGAATGCCATCGACAACAAGCCTGTCTGGGAAATGGCCTGTGACCGTGTCCTGGGTCTCACCGTCCTGGGCCTGCAGTCCTCCCTCGTGCTGGCCGTCATGACATTAACGCAGTGTGCTGCAGCCGTCTGTTTGCCTCGGGTTTCACCCCAGACTGCTCGCTTCCTGAAGGTGCGTACTGTGTCTTTTTACCTGCCACTCCCGGGTACCTGGGGCAGTGCCCAGCAAATACTGGTGATTGAGACAGGCTGGGTGAACAAGGATGATGAAAATGCTCTGAAAGCGATTCTGAGAGCTATACATTGATCATGTCATTTTCCTGCTGACTGGCTTTACATCTTGCTTAGAAGAAATTTCAGCTCTTTACATGGCCAATCAAGCTTTGCATGATTTTGGCCCTAACTACCTGCATGACCTCATCTCCTAAAACTGTCCTTTCTGTTTCTCAAACACACCACTTTCATTCTCACCTGAGGGCCTTTGCACCTGCTGTTCCCTCCACCTGCACCCTTTCCCCCCCACACATAACCCTATGGCCGGCGTCCAGCTGCAGGGTTCTCTGTTCAGGCCTCTGTTTAGATGTTCCCTTGCCCAGCCTGACTCAAACAGCACCAGGTCCACCTCGCCCACCATTACTCGAAACCCTCCTGCCCGCCTTACGATTTGTTCATGGGTCATTGTTATCTGGCATCAGGTATTTGCTCTTTGTTTACCGCCTGCCTCCTGGACTGGCCTGTCAGGGCTGTGAAGGTGGAAACGGGCCGCGTTGTTCCCGCCTGCACTGCCAGCTGCTTGACCAATGCCTGGCACTCAGTAGGAGTGCAAGAGGTATTTGCTGAATGAATGATGAGCGGGTAATGCTCAACACTGAATGGCTTATATACATCAGTTCTTTTTTAATTATTTTACAATGACCATTTACTATAATATTAAAAAGGTGTGAATTCTTGTATGGAGTTATCCAATGGTTCAGCACGTATGTACTGGATTCCATATATGGCAACAGAGCCCAGAGGAGGGACCGACCATCTCCATAGAAGAAACAACACTGGAGTGGGCTGTGGGAAGCCGAGCAGACATCTGCCACACACATGGAGAAGGGTGCTCCCCACAGGGAAAACTGCCCCCGCAAAGGGGAAGGCCAAGCTTCTTCCAGCACTAAGAAAATTCCTGCTGCCTCCAATGCCACCCACCACATCGTCATTCTCATAACTCCAACTACTAATCTTAGAGTTCTCAATGTTCCTCATTAACTTGGAGTCTGGGTTTGGACTCCACCCTCTGGTGTCTGTCTGAGTAACGCAGTGATTCCTAACAGGTGGGCTTGTCGGAATGAGCTGCTCACCCTGCGCTCTGGGCATCTCCGCCCTAGGAGCCTGCGCAGGGGGGAGGGTGCATCCCTCAGCGAAGAGCAGGCGTGAGAATTAATGAAGGCCTTGGGCTTGTGCTGAGAATCCAGGGACGGCTGGCCTGCCCTGGCTGCATCTCCCTCTCCCTTCCTGAACTCATCTCCTTCAGAAAATCTCCCGCCCCTCCAAATAGTAGATTTATACTTTTTATCAAAAGTGCTTAACCACCACACCAAGTAAGAGAATGGCACATGGCAGGCTGGCTGTACACTCCCGTGTGGGACGGGCGACCACGCGGTCTGCGAGGGAGACGACCCACGTCGCTCACGTACAGGAAGCACTGAAGCACTGGGGTTCCCGGGGAAGGTCCCACGTGCCCAAAGAGAGAGTTCTCATGTCTCAGACCTCCCAAGCAGAGTCGGCTGTGATAACACTTCAGCAAAGGGGAAAAAAAACACCTCATGGAAGATCCTGAGCCTTCTCTTCGCGTGAATCACCTGAAGTGGAGAAGTATTTCTTAAAAAAGTGGTGTTCATCGAAGAAATGAAAGACAAGCAGAATCTGCCAAGTGGTAAGGCTATATGAATGTGAGAAAGTGTGTTATGTGTATATTTGTGTATGTCTATGTGTGTAGCCATGGTTCTCAACTGGGGACAATTTTGTCCTTCCCCCTCCCTGTGACATTTGTTAGTATGTGGAGACATTTTTGACTGTCACAGTGTGTGTGCCGGGGTGTTATGGGCATCTAGTGGATAGAAGCCAGGGATTGCATACAGTATAAAACATCCTACAACGCACTGGACAGACCCCATACAAAGAATTATCCAGCCCAAAATTTCAATAGTGTGGAAATTAAGAAACCCTGAAAAATATTTGCATATATTTCTGTTATTACTGAGGGTCACTGAGGCAACACCAGAAATCTCTACTAACACAGAAAACAGAGAGCTTTGTTCACCAGACTTAACATTCTTCTTGTGAAATAAAACTCTGCTGTAGAGGTGAATGCCAAGCTTAAAATAGAAAAAAATTCTCCTGCTTTCTTCTGGAATAACACTGATTCAAAAGTGGCTAAGAAACTTACTCGAGTCTTTTTTTTCCTTCCTAGACAGATAAGAACAACTTGAATCAAGCTCCAGAAATAATCAAATCAAATTGCCAGGCATGCAATCCTCCTTGTGGGTGAGCGACACTGTAAATCCTTGTTCCCCTGCCAGGTAGGTCAGAACTGAGGCAGAGGTTTAAGTGTGCTGTAGGAGGGAGAATCAGAGAATATTAATCAGGGTTCTGAGAAGCTTGAGAAAGCACTTAACTCATTGCCTCTCCTTCTAGTAAGAGGGGGATGGGGCAGGCACATTCAGGCCAGTGGGAAACCTGCCCAGGTTTTAGGAGCTCCTTAGCACATTTTAATGAGTCACTTGTTTTATGAAATGAAGTGTTTAATATAAAAGATATTGAGTGCCTACTATGTGCCAGGCAGTGAGGACACAAATGAGAGAGAGACCCAAGCCCTAACCTCTAGTGGCTGATGATGGAAAGAGTTGCAACAAAAGAATGAAAAGATAAACAGTGTCATGTCATAAGGGCAACAGTTCAAAGTTCAAAGAACCCTGAGAAAATGCAAAGGTAATTATCTGGAGTAGTTAAAGGAAGGCATCCTGGAAAAATGGATATCTTCCTTAGGTTGTGAAGGGTGAAGAATGTTTTTCCAGATGTATTTGACGGGGTTGGGCTTGGGGGTGGAGGCTGTGGGAAGGCGCTGTGCTGGCAACTGGCCGGGGGTTCAGGAGGCAGGATGCACTGGATTTCTGCAGCTGGAGGAGTGTGCCGGTCTGAGGGGAGGAGACACTCGAGGGACGCTGCTGGAAATGCAGGCTGGGGCCTGACAGATGCACACAATTATGATAATATGAAGCTTTCTCATTGTGCTATTGGATGAGTTTGAGACAGTTTATAACAGAATCTATCCTTTCACTTAAATTCAAAGTGGCTTCCCAAAGATACTTTTGGTCCCCTTTAAACATCTGTTTTTCTGACATTTAGAGATTTATAAACAGATACAATACATAAGAGAACGGTTCCCTAAAAGGGTACTAAATTCTTTTGTAGTGGAAAAAAACCCCTACCTCCCAATCAGCTTCTAGTTCTTTCAAGGAACTTATAGAGATGCTTTGACTGAGCAGCCCCGCTTTCACTTCCTTCCATCCCCTCCCACCCAATGAGCAAATGATATCCTTGCTGCTTCGGGCTAGAGCTGTATTTCTCTCCCCACATAATGTGGTAGGTGCCACAGACAAACATGAACAGGCGATAAACTAAAGAACATTTCACTCTCAGAGCCATGGATTGTCAGAGCCTCTGATTAGAATCTCAGTTTTCCCTTTTGGTTTGTTTGTGACTATGGTCTCTAGGAAAAACAACAACATTAGACAATAAATCAACATGAACTATATCAGCCTAATAAAACAAGTCTCCTCTAGGTTTTATTACTTTTTATATTGAGAAAGTAATTCTCTGACTCTCAGATGAAAGTGAGACCGTGAACACCATAAGGCAGCCTTGGAGCACCTTGTGGAAATACAGTTAGTTCCCCACTGCCCTGGGCCACCTGACATGTCACACTGCGCTTTCAGACCAGCGACGCTGATGAGGGTTTCCCTGTCGCCTCCCCTCCTCCTTTTTCCAAGCCCAAACCCAGGGGTGCATGTCAAACAGAAGCACAATTTTTTTTGTTAATTGGTCATTTTGTCAATTATAAAATGATGAAAAAATGTTCATTGTTGAATAAATTAATGCCAAGGACCAAAAAAAATTTCTAAAACTAAGTCATGAAAATAACCACATTAGAGAAAATAAAAGGAGAAATAGCTCATAACCCCAGCATTATTAATCTGTTTCTTAGGCCAGTTTTGTACAGTTGTAATCACAGAGTCTACACAATTTTTTATTCTTGTCTTCTAACCATTTAAATAATTACTTGTCTATAAAATCAATTAAACAGACATTAAAGTCTATGTTTTCTGAGAATACTTACTGGCATGCATGGAAAATGTTTTTAAAATAATGTTAATACATACAAATATTGTATGAAATATATAACCTACTACCCCAATCTGTGTGTGTGTACACACGCACACATAGATGGAAAGGAATATACCAAAATACTAACGGTGGTTATGTTTGGATGGCAGGATTACTTTTTAAATCATTTTTTATGACTTACTCAGTTTCTACAACGAACATCTATCAATTTCATACTGGAAAAAATTCTAAATATTACATTAAAAACTTTCCATGCTCCTGGTGTTGAAAACTACCATTTTAATGCTTGCACAATGTTCCATTGAACAGGCGTAGCTTTTTCACTCAATTCTTTTCCTACAGTAAAATAGAGATATTTCCCATTTTGGGCTGTTATAACTCATGTTTTGAATTTCCTCCCGGCTCCACACCCAAGCTGCTTCACAGGGAAAATAATGCCTCAGTGGCCGACTGCTCCAGCCTCAGCGCAGAGCTGCGAGCTCAGGGATGGGAGCCGGACGCTCTGGGCAGAATCCTGCCCTGCCACTTGTTCATAGCACGGCCCCGGAATAAAGCAACACGCAAGGACTGATCAAGGGCTCCTGGCACATTGAGAGCACTCAGAGAAGGGTGCTGCTCCTGTTATTCCGTGTCCACACGCCCACCCCTTCCTTAGTCACCTGAAGATCCTGCTAGAAGGAATCATTCCATGTGGCCCGAATACCCCCGCCCACTCCAGCTTCCACTCCCTTTGTGTGCATGGCGGTCATTCTAGAAAGCCCATCCTCTTCGTCTCTACCGGGGCCAACTCCTGCCCCACCAGTTCAAGTGTCCCTCCTCTTGTGATCTTCCTGGGACTCCTTGTCTGGGTTAGTGGCCTCTCTATGGGGTTAACACTCCATCACCTCACATAACTATAAGTTTGTTGTTGTTACAGTGAGAACATTAGAGCGTTAACTCTCACGGCAACTTTCAAGTAAGTACCAATGCCACAGTATTGTTAACCAGAGTCACCATGCTAGGTCCCCGGAACTTATTCATCCTATAACTCGAACTTTGCTCCCTTTGACCAACATGAGGAAAACATTACTCAAATAAAATTATTTTAAACACATGATTATCATTATTATGAAAACTTAGTACCACTCAATATAAATGGAACTGACCATGGAGTTGCATGAGTAGTAAACAATGCTCATCCTTTAGCCACTTAAATGATCACATAAGGGAACTTGAATTTAAGCTTTTCATATTGTAGATGCTAAAAATAAGGCCTAGAGAGGTTGAGTGACTTGTCCAATGTCACACAATGGAACCATGTCTCTGGACTTCTTCACCACGGCACCCGGGTGTGGCAGCAACCCAGGCACTCGGCAAAACTGGCCCAGCTGGAGAAATCCCAGCTGATCCAAAATAAAGAACTCAGATTTGCTGTGCCGAAGGTAATTGTTAAAGGAGTCTGGAGGCAAATTAGAAAACATTGATTGCACTTTCTTCCTCTAGAGTGAGAAATTAAATCAACCAGGCAAAACTGGCATATCCCTGCCGCAGTGTCAAGGGGGCCCGCAGCAAGGCCCAGCACAGCATGAGAGGTGGCGGGTCCGCTGCCTCTCCATCACAGAGTCACAGACTCCATCAACCAAAGCCTTCCCTGGGTTCCCACAGACCCCAGCGCTCCAAGCCAGGGCACACCTGGCCACACAGTGGTTTTCTTCATCAGCCTGTGCTCATTATGTATGGCAAGCCTAGGGCATCTAAGGCGAAGATTTTAAGCATCTTTTGAGGCTCAATTCACAGATCTTCCCCTGCCTAAGGTTTTCTGAGTCTTTTCCCCTTCACTGATTTCTCTGTTATCTAAATTTTACCATAATTTCTGGATAGAAGGGCTTTGAGTAAGCCCTTACTTTGGGTGAAAGTAAGCACATTGATTTTGTTTAGTTTATGTGCTTTAAATAAAAAAAAATCGCAAAGTTTCTAAGAGTCCTTTTATTTATACTTTACAAAGATTGAGAAATCAATTGTCCATAACAATTGTCCATATGATTATGTGGAAGATGTGGTGGGTTTTACGGGAGCGGGAGCCCCTTCCCTGGGCCATCATTGACACCTTCTCTGATCTTCTCTTTCCAGCTTTAGATAGAGTCCAGTTTAGCACATGCAGTTTGTCTGCTACCATAGGACATTTACATGTTAATAGTTGCAATTTTATCAGAACTTTACAAAAAGTATATAGCTCCATGAGAATAGGGACTCTGTCCTTATGCACACTATTATACCCAGCACCTAGAACCACATTAGCACATCGTAGGCACTAAATGTTTGTTGGGTGGATAGATGGAGAGATGAATGAATCAATGAGTCAATGAATGAATGAGAAACCATTGGCTTTCAAACTGCTTTACAGAAAACCATCCTTTCAATGGGTTAAAGAGGATTAGGTAACAGTTCCAGCAATTACTGAGTTTGATTTTCTACAGAAATGTCAGTGAGCTTTTTGTAGATAAAAGGGTACAGCTAAGAGAAAACCCAAGCATCAGTAAGAAAATGCAGTGTTTTGTTAACATGCAGCTCAATCTTAAGGGTCTTCCCCCCACCACCTCCAACCCATCATGCTGGGGCCAACATCAGCCCATCATGGTTACACACTGGGGCAATGATGTAAAAAGTCACACGAAGCGCACTCCTGGGCTACACTTGGAGCAGCATCTTCTTCTAGGAGTGACACTAATTCCTGAGGAAGCCTGGATCATCACTCACAGAGGCCCTGTGATGAACAGCACATCCCCTGGATTATGGGCTCTCATGCATCAGTTTGCTTTATGGAGTTTGCCAATGTAGGAGGAATATCTCTATTTTTCTGTTGCAGTTATTCTTTACCAATCTAATTCCTCAATTAGAGGATAGGCAGGGGCCATACTGTATAATCATCTATGTAACAGGAAAATCATGTTTTTGTCCTCACAATAAAATGATGCTTGTTTTAGCCCTGTGTTACCGTTGTGGATTTTGAGGTTTTGAGAAGTTAATGTGGCTGAGGTCATGCAGCTAGTGAGAGAAGAGGGTGGAAAATCAAACCCAGACATGACCTTGGAACCCCTGCCAAAGCATCTTGCCAAACCTGTTGCGGCACTCACAGAAAAGTTGTAGGTCTCTATCAATGCATGTCCCCTGAATCCTGTAAATACATCATAAGTGAAATAAGGTGTAAAGGGAGAGGTAACTGAGTGGTAGGAAAGGAGGAAAGAATGGAGAAAAAACCATAAAAGCCAACTTGGGAGTAGATCTAATTTGATTCTTGCTCCTTCTAACCCACTTCTCAAAAGCCAATTAGCTGTTGAGTGTTTTTTACAGCTGTAAGCACCTGCCTATCAGCCAACCTCTGACCCAGAGCTGGGCTGTCTGTAGCCCTAATGGAGTTTCCCCCCACTTCCTTAAAAGAAAGAAAACATACCCCCATCCACCAATGGGTCCCATTATCAACATGCAAGTCCTTGTTTAAAAACAGAACTTTACTGGGCAGCAAATATAGCCAAGCGCACGTAAGCAGATGAGCAACTGGGGTCTCTGTCCTTGAGAAAGTAACTTTAATACCCGGATGGCACAAGGGTGTTATCTGGCCTGCCAAACCCCGGTGATTGAGGATGGCTGCCGGAGCCCTTTGGTGGGGATTCTGTGCTGGAATCCAGGCCGAATGGGTGAATGTTGTCAGTTAGCAACGTCAGCCAAGGACACAGGCTGGGAGGCTTCTAGCACAATGCCTACACGAGTGTAACTCAACAAATACTGTTTCCTTTAGTTTGAATTAAGCCCTAGCAACCTTCACATTGACCAGAGCACCAGAGCTCAAACTTCTCCTTACCTGGCATTATCAGGATAGACAACAAGCACTGAGAAAAGAAGATGGACTTTTCCCGATGGGTAAAAATCAACATGCTGGTGGTTGTGACCAAGCCTCCTGACCTGCGTCAGCCAATCCTATTGGTGGCGATTAGTATT
Source organism: Trachops cirrhosus (assembly GCA_028533065.1). NCBI lineage: Eukaryota > Metazoa > Chordata > Mammalia > Chiroptera > Phyllostomidae > Trachops > Trachops cirrhosus. The sequence goes on along the minus strand of CM052540.1, from coordinate 43,335,770 downwards.
CTATTATCCCCGCAAAGCCCTAAATTCCTCCTCACAGTGGCATGACATTATCTGACTGGGCAGGACTCTCAGTGGAGTTCAACTATGGAACAGTTATTTTTTGCCCTGGGAAACTTGCTGACAGGACTCCTTTGAAAAACCAAAAGCGTGAAATGCTTTTCTCTCCACTGAGCGGTGTTCCACATGACACGCACTGATTGAACCTACAGAATCCTGTGGGCTATATAAAGTGCCTTTGGCTCCCACTGCATATGATTCACATATCCCTCCCGGTGTCACCTTGGCAGCATCCTGGGCTGTTCTCAAACAGTTAAATAAGAATGAAGACCCATTAGGAGCTGAATAGTTGTCCCTAAACTGGAGAGCTGAATTGCTTTTCCAGACTCCTGAAGGGTATTCTGACCTGGATCCATCTTTGACATGCTTCTATGAGCCTTGATAGCTTACATAATTGATAGTCACTCATTTCCTGAACAGCAGGTGACAGAGATCAAAGATGGCCCCCATCAGTGGCACCACTGAACCGCCCTGGGAATGGCTTCATCTCCAGACACCCTTTCCTGGCATTGTAATTTCCTGGCATATCCAACCTAAATCAAATTCAGGCTCACATTAGGCCACATAAATGGTATCAGTCAAAGGAAGAGTGTCAAAATGCATTTTCCCCTCACCCTGCCCTGCAATTTCCTCACCTTGGGATTATATGTTAGCATGGTCATGGCTATTATTTCTGTTGCAAGGAAAAATAAGATCAGCCAGTCAGATTCACTGAGAAAACATCCCTGACATTTACCTTGGTGCATCCAGAAAGCTTAGCTCATCACACTTCCGTGAGTGCAGGAAATAAGAGTTCTGACTCCCTGAAAGCAGTTACAGGCGGCTAGGGGACAAATCATTTTGTTAGGAAAATACACTGTCTTCAGGTGTGCTTGGGGTGAGGGTAGGGGGCTGTCTGCATGGAACTTCCCTACTCCAAGACTCTCACAGTTGGCCTTTTGAAGTTTGGTTTCTGAAGAAGGCTGAGACATGACCAGTTTAGTACGATCCTCAGCACACAGTAGGCGCTCAGTAAATAATGAATGGAGGGAGGCCTCTGTAGCAAGAAGATTCCTTGCTGACAATGTCCCAGGAAATAAGCAGGGGAGAGAGTTCACTACTGTCCAGGAGCAGCAGACCTGAACACAAGCTCCACCTCTTACTTCCCAGCAGGGGTCAGTCACCTCACTCACTGACAATTAGTGTCCTTGAGGGTAATTTGAGGATAAGGACAAAGGCCTGGCTTCTCTCTCAGAAAAGCTGAGTGATCTGCAAAACAGGGATCCACTAGGCAGGGTCCAGTTGGTTGGTAAAGGAGTCCCAGCTTGGGAGCCAACGTTAGGTGTCCTCTGGGACTACAATAGCTCTTCACTGCAGACGCAAAGTGCTGCCCTTCTGAGTGACTCTTATAAAAGGTGTGAGTCACTAATTCCTTCTGTGATTATCAAGTTATTTACACAAGAGGGAAAGGAGGTCCTTAGCCAACAGGTATGTGCACATTCTAAGCGCCCTTGGGCAGCTAACGGACATCTAGGAGAGCCACACTTTGTTTTCTGGTTTAACCTGTCAGATACAAAGTGAGATGAGCCAACAGTGGGAGGCTCTTTAATGACTAAGCTCTGCTTTTAGGTGCCACTGGGGTCCAAACAAAGAACTGAAATCATATGTTGTAGTTAATTGTGGTAAGAACACTTACCATGAGATCTACCTTCCTGACAAAATTTTAAGTGTACAACACAGAAATAAAATCTAGCGCTTGCCGACCTGTTTCTAGTGCAATTCAACAGTGCTCCCACTAGCAGGGCTGGGGCTCTCCACCCCTGATAATCAGACAGAGTTGGTGGTGCATTAGCCCATCCACTAAACTACCTCAGACTTGGAGATAAATATATAAACTGGGCATTCTTGCAGATTTTAAGGACGCCACCTGTTACTCTGCTCTGGATTGTGTTGCTTTCCCATCACACCTCCCCAGTCTCTGCCCAGTTTCCTCCCTGGATGCGTCCTGCTTTCTCCTTTGAAACCTTCTCTACTTCTGACATACTGGCTTTTTTCTTCCCATTCAGGCTGTGTCCATTTGGGCCTTAACTTCAGCAGCCCCACCTCTGGGGGCTCCTTCTTCTCAGTGGGAACTTTGCTCCCCCAGCTCCCAAATTTCCTGCCTTAGTTTGCTTCCCTGGCTCTTAGCAGTAAAAGTGAGTTAGATCCATACAAGACAGAATCCGTCATGTTCACTTAGAACAGATCCTATGTAGGCTCACTACATATATTTGCTGGAAGAATGAATGAATGAAGCAAACGAATCAAGACACATACAACCAGCCTGTATAGAAATCCTGGGTATTAATGGTTTTGACAACTGGGATTTATTTTAAACCCATAACTGCACTACAAAATTACCCGTCATCAATCAGACACTGTTCTGAAGAATTCTATCTTAAGCACCTATATCTCAAGTAATTATACTGAAATGGTGTTATTAGAGCTAGCTCAAGAAAATTATCCAGCAAATGAATGGGATTTAAAATTTAAAAATCACCTTGAAAAAGAGTTCTAATTACGTAGTTAAAAAAAAAATAGCAGGGTTTCCATCCTGACTATGCCCTGCTTTTCACAAAGAGGCTTAGAGAGCAGCAGTTTCCGTGCCCAGCTGACCACCGCTCAGCCCGCGTTACAATGGGTGGGGCTGCGGAGTCCCCGAAAGCGCTGGCTCTGAAGTCTGCGCTAGTCGGCTGGGAGGCCCCGGCGAGCACTTAGCCTCTCCGGGCTTCCATCTCTTCATCTCCCAAATGTGGATAATAGTGCCTAATTTGAAGGGAGGTGGTGAGGATTCAAGGGTATAATCCATGTAAAGTGCTTTGCACAGTGTCCAGCACATAACAAGCACCGACTAAGTCTCAGCCATTCTCTGACTACCTATGAAATGCTTCTCTCTCAGGGGCTTAGATTTGCCATCTCTCTGGCAGGGAGTCACATTCTCTTCCTGTGTATTTGTCAAACAAACTTCATTTAATGTCACTGGCTCTCCTCTTCCAAGTTCTGCCAAAGAAAGAAAATATTGACCAACCCCAAATAAAAATCTAATTATATATATATATAAATCTAATTATATATATAATATATGCACAAAAGCAGGTTTACAGTTGTGAGTACAAGAAACAGAGTTTATTCCTGTATTATTATTTATTAATTAGTATATTATTTGATTATATTATATAACCCTACTTTTGCCCACCCCATGTATCTCATACATATAAAACAATATGTGTATAAATATGGATAGATATTTAAAGCATGCATACCTATGTCTGTCACCTCTACAGTGGTGTGAGACCCCAGAGGGTGGTGGTGACAGATGCAAATAGCTAAAATTTGTTGAGTGCTTACCATGTGTCAGACCCTGTTACAAGGGCTTTGCACATACTAACTCATTTCATCCTCACACGGCTGCGTAGTCTAGTGGTTAAGAATACTCCTGGCTGCTTCGCTTATTAGGAGTATGAGTTGAGGCAAGTTACTTAACCTCCCCACATACAAAACAGGAATAACAAAAACAACAATGCATGCAACTATTATAAAGATTAACTGATACATATAAATGTCTAGAATAGGGCCAAGCACACAGTACACATTCAGTAAATTTTAGCAAACTTTACCTGAGTCCATTTTAAAACAATGAAATGATACCCTTTCTATGAAATAAAATCCATCTCATTAGTTATACATACAAACAAGCAAAATTGTAGGAAAACAAGAAAAAGAGGATAAAAGTTTAAACTGACATAAAAACCTGAATTTCTGTCGGAGTAGCCGGGAAAACACAGGCATGGTCATTTGCTGTCCAGGATGACTCAGTCATCATTCACCTATCACACCCAGGGGAACCCTTTGATAACTAGCTTAAAGTTGTGAATGATCTCATTTGGGTATAATGTGCCTACGGACAGAATTGAGTTAGCCAAGCCCATTTGTTCACTCCGCAAACACGTCGAACGTCATTGATCAGGCACTGAAGGACCCAGTAATGAACAAAGCAAAGGCCCTGCCCTTGGCAGTTTGCACTCTTTTAGGGAGGCAGGCAGCAAACAGGTAAGTACATAACACGTCAGGTAGTGATAACACCATATCTAATTAGTCAATTTCCATTTGCAAAATTACCTGTTCCTTAAAATACTGAAAGCAGAGGGGAAAGATTTAAAGACTAAAACAGTTGCTGAACCATAATAGCCTGTAAGGTCAGCTAACTCAGCTATTCGCCCCCAGTCCTCTGCCAGGGTGCTGTGATGAAGCCGAAGAGGTGAAGAGAACAGCCTCGGGCACAGTGGAGAGAGTGTGTGGCGGCTTTCTCCATTCCTGCCAGGGCGGGAGGCTGGCCTGAGCTACAGCATGCTGGAGAGAGGGGAAGCACTTTCAAGGCTAGACCAGCCCTGGCTTTAGTTGCCAGCGTCTGCATCTCTCCTCAGGCCCCAGTGGTGCCATCTGACCTCCAACTGCCGGCTCAGCCCAGCCAGATCACCACAACTCGGTCCTGACCTGCAGTGGCAGGACTTCTAGAGCTCTGATCTGACATCCAGGGCCCAGTAACCAGACCCCTTTGATCATTCTGACCTGTACACATGCTCTGAAAAGCGGGCTTCCTTCCCGTTCATTAGACTTGGTTCTGAACCAAGGACCCACTTCTAGTGATAAGATTCCTGTTTTAGTCCCTGTACCAAAGCCCATTCTGGTCAACTCCTGGGCACTCCAGTACCCCTCGGAGTGGGAACTAAGTGACTTTCTCCTATTCATCTTACACAGTCTCTCCTAGGGCTCTGGGTTGGGCCATGCTACCTACAGGCAACCTTTCTCAACATTTTCAAGTTGGGCCAGTTTCTGGACTGCCCACTGATGACATGCCTGCCTTGTCAGGATGGAACTCTGCCACAGTGGCTGATTGCCTTGCCCATGAATTTTGCTCCGTTGCCATGGAGCTCCTGAAATCTCACTGTGGCTGCTCAACAGGACTTCCGCTGGGGCAAGCAGCTCAGGCCATCATGCAACACCCCGCCTGCTTACTGCAACCATTAAAAAGACAGATTAGTATACTTCTAGGGCTTGGCAGTTGCAGCAGTTAACACCAAGAACCAAGTAGCTGTATCCAGACTGACAACTAGAGTCTTCCTGCCACTACTGCATAAAATCAGCCGAGAATCAGATCTCCCTGTATTATGCTCCAAACATTTGCACATCTCTATTATCAAAGTCTGTATTTTGATATTTATATGATTATTTGACTAACGTCTACCTCCTCTACTTAACTGTAAACTCCACGAGGGTAGGAGGCATGTCTGCTTTGCTCACACTCTATCTGCTGAACCTAATGGAAAGTTGGATCATCAGCAGACAGTGGTCTCAGGTTGACTAACACAAGGTTCCGCCTTGATTCAGCCCATACGTGAGCTGAATTCATGATAAACTGGCTTCAAGGCAGAGGATCTCAGAGTCAAGCTCTTGCTGAACATTCTTTTTTATTTTCTTTTTCTAGTCACAGCCTGGTGATCTCATGAAGGTACTGCTTTCCTGGAAGGTTCTCAAATGTGGCTAGCTTTCTTTACCACAAGCCTTGTCTTCCTGGATGAAGAGGAGCAGTAGGTATCTTCCTTATTTCTCAAAGCTGCTTCTGGATCACTCCTTGCTTCCTAAACCCCCTCAGCTTTGAAACTCACCTCATCACACTATCTATTACCCACTGCACCTCATTGTTTCAGTCATTCAACCACCTCTGAGTCTCTTAGCTTCAGTCCTTGGGTTCTGGGTCCCACCCTGCCAACATAATCCTGGATGGTCTCATTATACATGTAGATAATTCTAACACTGTGACTCCCAGTTCTTGTCCTCTGATGGTCTTGTTCTCGACACACATCATCCATTCAGTCTTATCCTCAACCTTATCGTGAGCTACAGCTGCATTCTCTGTGAGCTCAGCAGAGGTGGATAATATACGGGAAGTCCTTGCTGCTCATGACAACCAACAACTCAAAAACCTTATTTAACTCCAATAAAGCCACTTAGGTTTATACTTAGTCAACAAAAAATCAGGCTAGAGTAAGAGAAATCAAAGAACTAAGAGTTTTCATATATTGTATTTCACAAGTAATTATAGCTATATAATATGCTTCTAGTGGAGGCCTTTGCTGCCAGATGTAACTTAAGAAGAAAAATCTTTCCAAAATGTGGTCCTTTATCCTGAGATGAACTAACCTGGGGAGTAGTCAGCATTGTAAGTATTGGTTGATAATCTCATGAGCTGTTGTAGTGGATGCTCCACTTTTTTCCCAATGGCATCTATCCATCTTATGTCCCATAAGAGACTTTTCAATATCCACCTCCCCTCTAATCTTGACTAGCTGGGGTTCAGTTGCCTCCCTGATCTCCCAAATCCAGGCAAGAAGAAACACAACCTTGGTTTAAGGTCACAGTCCCTTCGTCATAATAACTGGTTGTATGATGGGAGGGAGAGCCAGCAGGAGTCAGTGAAGAGTTCTGCAGGGCTTCCAGGAAAGACTCTCTCTGCCACACTGTAGGTGGCAAGGTGTGGAGCTTCTGCATTTGTCTTACTTCAGTGAGGGAGAGCCTACCTGAGAGTGTGGCCAACCTCAGGGAGAATCCAGAGATGGAGAGAGGAAAAAAGTATCCTGGTGTTGCTGAGTATCTAAATGAAACTACATATGTAGACTCTCAGTCTTGTAAGCTGTGGCAGTCAATGACATATGTCCCCACACTGTTTCCTCTTCCTGAGAATTCAAGAAGATACAGTTATCAGCCTCTCTGTGGGTAGGTTGGGTCTATGAGCCCAAACTCAGGCTAAGGAAATATGCTCAGAAATGATATAAGCTACTTCCAAGCCCTTTCCTAAAAACATCCTATGAGATTGCCCAGTACTTTCCCCACACCTAGCACCCTTGGAGATGTTCCAGAGGGTACAGACAGAATACTGTGATTCTAGAACCTGGGAAGGGGATGAAGCAGGAGGCAGTGTCAGGGAAGCCTCTTTGTGGAAATGACATTTGAACAGTGACATGCTTTGCAAAAATATGCAAGCAATGAGGCTACTGGGGAGAGGAGAGGGAGAAAGGACATTCCCAATAGATGAAACAGCTAGTGCAAAGGCTCTGAGGACAAGACAGGGCTGGGCACACTGGAGGAGCAGAAGGGCAGCCAGTGTCACTGGAGCTTATTGACAGCAGGAGGATGAATGAAAGGAACCTGGAGTCTGGGAGGGGCCGGCAGTTGAGCAAGAGATAATGATGCCTTGGACCAAAGTGGTAGCAATGGAGATAGAAAAAAAATGGGCAAACTCATGATATTTTCGGAAGTATCACAGACAAAACTTGCTGGATGCATGGAAATTAAGGAAAATAAAAAGGAAAAAAAATCAGTGACGTCTCCTACATTTTTGGCTTGAACAACTAGTTAGATGGTGATGCCATTTAATCTGATGGTGAGATGAGAAAAGTAATAGTTTTTTCTGACATGTTAAGTTTGATCTGTGTGTTAAAGATCTATGTTGAGATGATGATGATGATGATGATGGCAGCTACTATTTACTGAGCATGTATTATATGCCAGGCATTCTGTGAGGTGCTTTATATAGGTCATCTCATGTAACCTCACCACATGCCTCTAAGCTAGCTCTCCCATTTGTTACACATGAGGAAACTGAAGCTCAGGTTGGGTAAGGCAACTTGTCAACAGTAAAATGGCTAATAAATAAATAAGTAGTAGAGTTCTACTTTATATGGCATGAAACCTTGTCACAAAATGGGTCATATCTCCTAAACTAGAATATAAGACCCTTGAGGGAATGGCAGTATCTTTTTTTCATCCTCATCTGAGGACATTTTTTCATTGCATGAGGGGTGGGAGGAGGAAGGGAGGGAGATAGGAAGAGAGGGGGAGAGAGAAACATCGATGCAAGAGAGAAACACTGGTTGCCTCCCATATGCACCCTGCCTGGGGATCGAACCCACAACCTGGGTATATGCCCTGATCGGGAATCAAACCTACAACCTTTGGTCCACTAGACAATCCTCCAACCAACTGAGCCATGCTGGTGAGGGCTCTTTTCATTGTTTATATTCCCAAAGCACTTAGCCCAATGTTTTGTACTTAGGAGATGCTCAGTCAATATTTGTTGCTGGATTCTGTCGCTCATAGGAAAAAAACAAATGGCATGAAGCTAGGCCCAAACAGAGAGGGATTCCACTCCATTTCTCTTTTCTCTGCTCTTTCACTTCCCTACTCCCCAGCTCCATGTAACAAGGGGATGCTGACCCACTGGTTCACCCTCCTCTTTCACAAGCATTTAGAACACTCTGCAGAGGTGTATGTACAGTCCCTCATGACAGGATTTGGAGCACAAGTCATCAGAGAAATTGGTGGGGGCTTGGTCTTAATACACAGCTTTCATTTCTTAGCTCATTTAGCCCACGGTTTTCAGCCAGGCCTATGAGGTTATTGGGACAGTCTATGGTACATTTAAGTTAAAACTCATTTGGTGCCCACCCCCACCAAACTCAGGTAGCTTCGAAAAAGAGCTAAAATCATGAGCAGAAAGATCTGAGGTCCTGACTGAATCGGATTCAAGCAAGTCAAACTGGGATTGGCTTTTCTATTTCTCTCCTTCCAAACACTTTGGTCAATCGTCTACTTGATGAAATAGGAAACTAGTAACTGAAAACACTCACTGTATCCTCCACCTGCAATTTTAAGAAAAATGAGGTTCCTGCATCCAAGATGAAGATCATACTGCCTCTCAATAGAGGAGCACAAGGAAGTGGTCTGGCAGGAAAGCCCAGGGGACAGGCTCATGCTGCTCTCTGCTTTGGATGGCCCCCTCTCCTTTCTTCCCTGGACTCACCCCTGCCAGTCCCTTAAGCCTCAGCTCAAACGTGTGGTTCAAGTACTCTTCCACTGTGTTTTTGTGCCGGTGCTCATACCTGTCCTGAAGTTTTAAAAACAATGTGATGTGCCATCAATCTCTTTCTCTCCCTCACAGACTATGAGTTCCTCATGGCAAGGGTCAATTCTTAACCATATTAGAAACCTGAGGGATTAGCCCAGTTCAGTGAGATACAGTGAGGTTCAAGAGCAAGGGGCTGAACTGAATGGTGGACAGACTGGCGTTGTGTTGCCAGGGGAATAGGCATCTGTGGACACAGGAAACCTTGGTGCTAGTCCTGGCTTTGGGCTGACTTGCTATGTGCTGCTGGGTAAGCTCTGTACCCTCTCAGGGTCTTTGTTCATCAGCTAAAATAATGGGGCTGAACCAGCTCAGCTCTGAAGACCTCGCAGCTCTGGAACTGAGCGATGTTGTGTGCACAGATGGGAAAGCAACTGAGGATAATGCATGCATGCAGCTGGCTCTACAGGGCCTTCGCCATTAATCACAATTCTCCAGTATGACAAAATTCCTCCCAAACAATCTCAAAAGGATGCTGCACACAATGAAGGAGAAATAATCACCCTCAATTTCCAGACAGAGAACTGTGTTCTAATGTCTCTTAATTGTGTCAGTCCTTTTCTAACCAAGTGCATACACATGCTTCCCCTGGTTCCTCCCCTGCCCACCCCTCCTCACTTCTCCAAGGTGCGGGTGGGCGGGGGACATGCCTGGGTGCCTGATGAAAGTGGGGTCCTGCTCCCTGGCATGCACTGCAGCCAGCTAAACAGCACAGAGAATGTTCTGCACATTTTAATCTCCAAATCTGGTTCCAAACTCAACATTAAGACCAAAGTCCTAAAGAATGCTGGGGGCTTTTAGCTTAAAGTGTTTTGTTAAGAGCAAATCTGAACTTTCCCATCGCTGCCAGGACTCCAGCAGGGTCTCTGTACTTCTGTCCCAAGCTCTGAGAGGCAGTGAAAGCTTTCATGTGATGCCTCCGGGAGGACAGAACACTCAGCCTATTAGGCTCCATTTTTCTTAATGCTCTCAAGGCAGAGCTTCTGATTGGCAGTCCTGATGTCTCCTGGTTAACTACATTTCCCTCTCCCTCCATGTGCTTTTCTTCTTTCCTTCTCTTTAGTACTTTTCTCCTCCTCCGCCTTCTTCTTTTCATATTCACACTTCTCCTGTGGATTCCTGAATCCACAATTGACACAAAAATCTCCCAGGGGAATAACATTTTATTCTTTCATATATAGATGGCTCACAAATATCCTTAAATGTCTTCATGTATATGGTGTTCAAGTAAGTGCACCCCTCGAAGCTGAGGGCCACATTTGTCATTAACAGTACGTGCCCAGGGCCAACACACCTGGTCTGCAATGTGTGCTCTTGTCTCCTGACTTTGCCTGGACAGGTGTTTTCAATGACAGTGACCAGTCCTCCTCTTACTTGATCAATGCTGAAATTAATTTTACAGAATTAATACATTCTAACTGGGTTACATTTTCTTGCTTGTAAGAGTGATTTTTGTGTACATCATTATTTTCAATAAGTAGAAAGGCATTCACCTTAATTATCCCTAAATTTTAGAATGCTGAACAGGAAATAAAGTCCCTCCATATCATTTTATGATAGCTTTATTCACATGAATCCATAAAGCTTACTGTTTCTGTGCCAAAGAACATGGTTCCTTAAATAAGCTTTTCTTTTTGCTGTTAAAACGAAAATTGTCCTGAACCTAACAAAACAAACTGTAAATATGACTGCGGTCCATTAGTAGGGCCTGCAGGCTTTTGTATACAAAAGAAGGTTTTATCATTTTGCCTGCAATCAAGAAGTGTTATAAAATGCCATATAAGAAGCTTACTAGCATTCAAATCCTGCAGAGTAATTATCACTGTTAGAAAACCCTAACCTACCTGCAGTGTCTATCCCTCATAATAGCATAGTATTTTACAAAGATAAAGTATTTAAAATACAAAGCTAAGGGTCTGCATTTCTATTACATTTCAGAGGTTTACCCACTAAAAGTTAAACAATACAATGCATTTCTTCCTTCTTCTCACAATATTTGGAGGCTGATACACATAATATACTTGTGCTTATCTGTGTCTGGTCATTTTTAATCTGTGGGGAACATGACCTTTCCCTGCTGTACTGGGTTTTTACATCAACAACCACACTATCATGCATATACAATATGCGGTTGATTTGATAGGAAAAAATGTAGTGTGTGATATGTTACATGCTGGGATCTCATCTAATTATCATCAGAAATATTCAAAGAATTACAATCATAAGAATTATCAAACAGTCATCAGTAAGGGAGCAAAAAGAACAGGAAGGAGCCCCCCAAAGAGTGGGGAGCCTCGGGTCATGTGTGAGCGGAGAATAGGCGGGATACGTGTTTAGGAAACTACCAGAGGCTCACGTTGCAGGCACATGCCTGAAGCACAAGCTTTATTTTTATGCACCTGTTTAGAAAACAATGGAGTGGAAAACAAAGGTTTGACCATTTGCTGCAAGGACATTTTAATGAGGTCAATTCTTTCATACTCCTATTGGTTCCAATAAAAGCCAAAGTAAAGAAGAGGGCAAGGATTTTTTAAAAATATTAAACAGATACACAAAATACAGTTACTTTTTAAAAAGGAAATCTTTTGTTTCATCCACTCTTTTTTGTCCCTGAAGGACTCATTACTTAGGAAAAGAAATTTTGTCCAGTGCAGCTCTCTTAAATGACTTCCATGGCCTTGAATACTCAACTCTTACTTAGCTCTCCAGTTGTTTCCATGTTGGGCTGAGTATGCTTTCAGAGCATCTGTGCAAAATGGAGGTGCTGGCTCTTCTAGTATTAACTTCCAGAAATGTTCCCTGTTGATGCTCAGGAAGCCTTGGCGCTCTCCTCCCTCGGGCCTTTCACACCCCTGAGTCAGGACACAGGCTCTTTTCCTACTGGTTCTGCTTGTCCTTTCCCCTTGTAAACAGCCCTCGGGATTACCTATGTCACATCATGGCTGCAGCAATGGACGAGGGTAGTGCTTCTCGCACTTCGGTGTGCCTGAGATTATCTGGGTGGGGGTGGTCATTAAAATGCCGGTTCTGATGCAGCAGGTTTGGGTGAGGGCCACGAGTTGACATTGCTGTTAAGCTCCCAGGTGCTGCTGCTGCTGATGCCGCTGCTCCACAAACCACACCTGGAGTCACAAGGCACCTGGGCGCACAGTCAAGTCCCCATCTCCTCTGGTGGGCCAGTGTCCAACCAGCCCCTGGACAAACAGTCCGCCTCCTTACATACCTGGATTATTATTTCCCATGAAAGAGGTCATCGGATGGAAGACAAACCAAGGAATGTGGGAGGAATTAAGGAGTGGGGGAAGGGAAGGAGAATGGCAAAGTTATTTGGATGACATTGTGGAGACAGGGTGGTTGTGCTGAATATAATATGATCGGGCATGATAATAGTAATACATGATTATGATTTGACTGGGGATTATAAAGTAAATAAAAAACATGATTGGGGATTCTTGGTGAGCAAAACACTACTGGGACCAGGTCATCTAACTGACGTCCCAAAGCGTTCTGAAATGTTTCCCACCTGCCATTGTCAGCCCTTTTCTGATGACCAGGTATTACCCAAACCAATCATATAACACTTTCTTGTGGGGAAACTGCCTTAGAGCCTGACAGGAGGCCAGACTCATGTTTCGCTGATAGGCATCAGGCAAGTTACCCAACCTCTCTGCACACAAGTCTCCTCACCTGTCCCACAGGACATCACAGCTACAATTTAATTGTAAGGACTAAACGAGAAATGTGGCCTAAAGTACTGAACATAAAGGCTGGCCCAGTTCACGACAAATGTTACAAACACCATTAATTATAAAATACAGGTTCTGTGTACATACATGGTTACAGTTCACTCTTGAGGTGATAATCCGGGCAAGGAGAAGAGGAAAAACTCAGATAGTCTGTGTACGAAAGCTGTCACTGAGTGCCCATGCAAGGTCCACAACGCTGCCTTTGGCCTGCTGTCTAATGCTCCATACAAAGTAGGCAGTAGCTCAAAGAAATACTTACTGAATATTTAATGTGTTCAATACATATTTAAATAAATGTTTTCCATGAATATTTAAATAATTAAATATTTAATACTTGAAATCTCCTTTCTTTTCCCTTCTGGTTTGGTTTCCATGGGGATCTGTACTTATGGGGAACTTCAAAGCATGCTAAGGAAAAGCCGCATTGTCCTCAACTTCTGCCTTTCTGCTTATTAACAGAATCAGAGTTTGTTAAAATGGCAAAGACCTTTGATTTTGTCTAGTCCAACCTATACTCTGGTGCTTGGGGCTATGTCACTCTTTCTATAACTATGTGAGTGGCTCTCAGATTCAAGTGCCACTGCATGTCCATTGTCGGCACTCTGAGAGTAGCGTAGCTCCTTGTCTCTCACGCAATATATAGGGTATGGCTGGATGGTACTGTCTCCCTTCATAGTCAAGGGTCTGTTTTGTTTATTCATAGGGCCACAGATTATTTCCAGATGGCTGAAGTTGCTAAAAGTTCACCAGCCTATGGCTGAATCTAGCCATACACACACAGGGTTTAGACACTCAGGGTCCACGGGGCTGGTGGTAAATGATAATAATGGGATGCCTAAGGGGACATTCCAAGTTGAGCTCTACAATCAGAGTGGTCTGAGGGAGGGTTCTATTTACCTCCCAGAAGCTAAGTTTGAGAAGACACCTTAAGGTCATGCACACCACTTTTTAAGTTATGGTCTGTGGGAACTCATGATCGGAATTGCCTCCAAGTCCTGGTAGAGAGGAAGGAAGGCCAAGCCAGTGGGACTCTGGAGACCTCCACCCAATCAGAACCACTTCCTTTTTACCTATTTATAGGTTGGGTTCCACTGAAAATTTTTTTAACCATGAATGTGAAACTTTTTTATTTTCCAGGCATCTAAAAACACTTTCATTAGATGTATCTGTGTATTAGCTACAATGGGGCTTAGCTGCCAGTAGAAAACCAAGACACAAACTAAGTGTGAATGAACAAGATATAAGTTTATTTCTTTTCATGTAAAATCAGGTTATGGCTGGCATGATTACACTGGTTGTGTGAGAGTAGACAGCTTCAAGCTTTCTGTTCCACCTTCCCAAATGTGTTTTCCTCTTCCTCGTGGCTCCAGCTGGAGCTACAGCCCTCACATCCATGCCCAAGCACATTAGGGAGAAGGGTGCATGCCATCCTTTAAGAACATCCCCTCCCCAGGCGCTGCGTTCTGTTTACATCTCACTGATTAACACTTAGTCATGCTGGCTACTCATAACTGCAAGTGAGGCTGGGAAATGTGGGTTTCTGGATTCTGATGGCCAACTAAATAGGGAATGCTCAACATCTGAAAGTAGAGAGAGAGATTGAAGGACAAAGGTTTCTCTTCTGTTACTTGCCATCATCAGCCCAGTTAGCCCAAGCTCAGAGCTCGGAATATCTGATTTTCTCCTTAGATCTTCCTAGAGCTAGTGGATCAAAAAGGGATATAAAGACAGCTTGAAATGTGACGGCTGAAATAGCAGTGGCAGCTGAATTACGCGCAGCAGCTCAGAGCCATTTAGCAGGGAGCAAATCAGTATTTACAGTCCAACACAGACATCGGTGATGGAAAAAAGGTTGAATTATGTTTGGCATATTTTGCTTAAGGAAAGGAAGGACTGATACACTATGGAAAGATTCCTATCAACATGGTTAAAAGTTTTAAAAGACATTTAAAGTCATGAGCTTAGTCACCTGGGAAATCTACCTAACGCAACACAGTTCACTCTCTGAGCATTCCAGGCCTCACTGGAAGCAGGCCTGGAATGCCCAGAGAGTGAACGATCTTCCCTTCAATCTCTCTCTCCACTTCCAGATGTTTGGCATTCCCTGTGTTGGTGTGCGTTGGGGGCAGTGAGGAGAGGGTGTAGGGAAACAAAGGGAATCTGGAGCCCTTCTAAGTCCCTGAACCTTGAACAAGACCTGGTTCCTAGTGTGTGCTGAGCAAATAAATGAATGGACCAGCGTGGGGGCCTGAGACTCAGCTCTGCCATGGGGCCTCCGAAGATGTAGGGTTCTTGTAAGAACAAAGAACAAGACTCACCTGACAGGAGAAGGAAGGAAGTAGCTTTGGGCCTGTAGTGCACTGGGAAACAGGTTTCAAATCACAGTGGACAGTGAAGGAGGGCTCTTAGAAGTGCAAAGATCAAGCTTTCTACCATGATTTTCCCTTCAAGCTTTGTTTTAGTTTATATTCCATTCATTGTTATGGTTATTATTACTACATTCTGTAACTGTTTCAACATTTCTCCAAAAATTAGTCTACCCCAGCCCCAGTCACAAAAGGACACATGTTACACGATTCCACTTATATGAGGGGCCTAGAATAGTCCAATTCATAGAAACAAAACATAGAAGGTGGCTGCAAAGGGCTAGGGTGGGAGGGGAAGGGGAAGCTGTTTAATGGACACAGAGTTTCAGTTCAGGAGGACGAAAATGTTCTGGGGATGGATGATGGTGATGATTGCACAACATCGTGAATGTGCTCAATGCCATTGAACTGCGCACTTAAAAATGGTTAAAGTGGCAAATTTTATGTTATGTATATTTCTCAATTAAAATTGGTCTAAATGTTAATTGCACGTATTAGAGAGCTACGCTCCCTTCCAACTGCCAATATTTTAAAAAGTGTTTTAACTGCTGCCTATAACAACTTCGCAAACACTACACATGGTTTTCCAGCACTTCTTACAAGTCCCCTGCACTAGGCGGGGTCCCGCCCAGGCCTTCCAGGAGCTGCTCCCGCAATGTGCTCAGTGCAGTTTCTAAATGACTCACCAAACCAACTTCAAATCATTCAGTAGCTTGTATTCTCACGAACTTCCTCCAACACCAAACCACTCATCAGTGCTCTTAAACCAGCTTGCCAGAGTTTGGGAATTTGTAAACTCCCACTGTCAACTTGGTATCTGCCTGAGGAGAGGGTATAGAGCCCCCACCCAGCTCTCTACCTGAGGCCGGGGAGCAGCAGTGTGGCAGCACCTGGCACTGTGGTCTTCATGCAGATTCTCAGGCCCTGCCCAGGCCTCTCGAGCCAGAGACTCTGAGGGTGAGGCCCAGTTGTTTCTATTTTCTCGAGTCCTCCAGGGGATTCTGAAGTGTGAGAACCACTGCTCTCCAAAACATTAAGAGCCAGTGTGTTCACAAGAGAAGTGAGCACAGCCAGAAGGCCAGTGCGAATTTCTTTACCGGAGCTTCACAGTTGAAGGTTTGCTCTGTCTGCAAATGTGTCACCTGATTACAGCCTTCATGTCCCCAGCCTTCATGTCCCCCCAAAGCTTCCCACACTGACTAGAAGTTTGTCTCAGGGAGAAGTAGCTCCGCTTTCCTGTCTAATCTGTTGACTCTTCGTCAGGACCAGAGAGAGGGACTATTCCGCCACTGTGCTACCATAAAAGTCAGGACCTCTGTCGACCCTGCTGTCTCTGCCTTCTGCATGGAAGTGTCGAGAAGGACAGGAGGGGTGCAGGCTGTGGCCACCTATGACTGCCACTGACTATGGTTAAGGTGACTCTGTAGAGAGGCACCAGGTTTTAGGGGCAGAAGATTTTGGTTTGGGTCTTCTCTCACTAGCGGTGTGACCCTGAGCTTTAGCTCCCTCGTCTGGAACATGGGGGCGGCAGGGCTCTCGTTGGGGTCCAAAAGGAGGTCAGTGAGAGCCTTTCACGAGAAGACAGTCGGCCCAGCTCTCCCACTTATCAGCTATGGGTGACTTTAAAATAGGCTGTCAACCCCTCTCCTGTCTCAGAGGGTTGTTGTGAGGACTAAATGAGGTAATATAAACAAAGGGCTTAGCGCATTTCCTAAAACTGGTTTTACAAAGTCATAAGTGTTTGATATGATTAATAACTAAAGGTTAGAACTCAATTACATATCCTTTAGTATCACTTTAAAGCACAAGAAGAAAAGAAAAAACTGATAACCATGTGCAACAGAGTCACATATTTTAACAATGAAAAAGATGCAAGCTCCTAAGCTCATTAGTATAATGTGAACAAGAGACAATGTTCCCTTTTCATAAAAAGTTTCATAAAAACCCAAAGCACCTTAAACTCCTTTTCCTGATCGGGAGGTCAGAGTCTCTGAGCACGGTTCTTCAGACAGAATAAAGGTGATACTATTTTATATTCATATAAGAGTAAACATTCTTTTAACTAATTCATATCTATTACCTCAGAGAAAAGATAAAACAAGAAAAATCTCCTGGAACATAGGGAGGCATATTTTCAGAATTCTCTCTACATGCCCTTGCACCAAGAAGATCTACAGCCATCCCACCCCCATAAGCTGCATTCGCTGTGTGCCCTGATTATCCAACCGCATGCCAGCAAGAGTAAGGGGCCCACCTCCAGGAGTTCCGATGAATCCGTCCAGACCAGTTGTCACCGTACGGCCAAATATTTTGGGTGATGGCATTAATCTGTCTTGACAGATTTAACTTTCTGAAGAGTAACAGATTCATAGGGACTTTAAACTGACTTAACAGGAGCAAAGAATAAATATTAAAAAAAAAGTAAGAAATCATCACACCGCAGACTTCTTTGGTAGTGCTAGAATGAAACAATCTCACCAGACAGGCAGTTACTCTGATCTCTGACTCACAAACCAAACAGCACTTCCAGAGACACCCTATTACACTTTCCAAACTTTGTTCCATCTCCCTCGAATCCCAAGATGCTCAGGTGCCACAGTAAACTGTAACCTTCCGAAACTCCAATGTTCTTAGTTGGTACACACCAAGCCATAAGACTAGTGACATCCACACTACGGTTGGGGAGAAACACTTGGACTGTTTTGGAATTGCAAACAGTCACGCATTCATTCAAAAGGTATATTTATTAAGCACCAACAAAAACTATGTGTCAGACATATATCATTTATTCTTTTTTTTGCTTTTGAAATTTTAAAAAAATGATATGGTTTAATATTCCATAAAATTAATCCTTTATTTTAAATGAATAATCCTGTGGTTTTTAGTATGCTCACAAAATTGTACAACCATCACCACTATCTAATTACAGTACATTTTCATCGCCACCAAAAGACACCACGTACCCATTAGCAGTCACTGCCATTTCCCTCCCACCCCCGGCCCCTGGTACAAACTGATCTATTTTCCGTCTGTGGCGTTCACTCATTCTATCATTTTTTAACATCTTCTCAGCACCAGGCGTTGTTTTAGGCACAGAGGACAGACTGGTGAAGAAACCAGGCTGAGCATACCCTAGTGCAGCTTTTCTTCTAGTGACTACATGCATTCCACGTAGTTAAAATAATATACAGAGTCGGGCAAACATAGATTGACAGTTGTTCATATGGAAAATAGTATAATAATAAATAAAAATACAAAATAAACTCTGTGTTTCCTATGCTCACAACTGTAAACCTAGTTTTGCCCCATGCGAGGAAATACAATACACTCAGCCTGACAAATAAGAGAACCCAAACACACACACACACGTGCCATGAAATAAGCAGAACTGATTCAACATCTTTCTTACTAAATCACTTTCTCTAGAAAACTGATGCGTGAGAATTGCCCCTTCTTTCCTCCTCCTGGTTCGCTGGGAGGGTTGCCAGACTCAAACCGAAGAGCTGAAGAGCGAGAAGCGGGACCCGAATCACAGCCTGGGTCGTGGTCAAACCGGACAGCTAGCTTCAGAACAACCAGAGGTCTTTCCTCGTCTCGGGTTCACGTGTCTCGGGCCACAAACCACCATATGAGCCCACTCACTGGCTAAAGGCCTCAGCTTTAACCCCCAAACAATAAGCTTCTGACACAGGCAAAATCGTCATTCAAAAGAGCAGCTTCCAACCAAAACTTCTGAGCCCCACCCAGGCTATGAGACCTCTGTTTTAGGCATAATGAAGCAATTTCACTTTTAATGTACATATATTTTTATTTTAGAGAGAGGGGAAGAAAGGGAGAGAGGGAGAGAAACATCGACGTGAGAGAGAAAAATCGATTGGCTGGCTGCCTTCCATACACACCCCGACTGGGGACCCCACCCATAACCCAGGCATGTGCCCTCACTGGGGACTGAACCAGCGACCTTTCGGTTTACAGGACGACAAGCAACCAACTGAGCCACACTGTCCAGGTCTTTACTTTTAATTTTGGAAGGCAGTATGTTTAGGTCCCAGAGTTCATTGTAAAAGGATTTGCAGGACTTGACCTCCTGGATATGAAATGTCCTGACCAAATCACGTTCAAAAAGTTTTGCTGAAGCTCAATCACTGCTCCAAAGTGACCACTCCCTGCCATTCCTATGACAAACTTGCTGTGATTCCTCAAAAAGACATTACCAACAGGTACACACATGTCGCCATATCTTTGTACACAAACATCTCCCAATCATGTAAACTCAAACATAGTTCAGAGAAAATGAAGGAAAAGAATTAGTGATTCCATTGAGTCAGTGAAACAGCTTCTTTGTTTGGATTTAATAACACCATGAGGCCAAAGTGTTTTGTGTAATTAAAGTAACCTTATAATTTATTGTCCACATGGAATCTTTTTGAGAGGGAAAGGGGCACATTTAACAAGATGAGACAGCAGACATAAGTCTGGCCAGCACAGGACAAATGGGGACGGACACGCAGGCACTCTGTGCACGGGCAGCACGCCAGGTCCTAACCACGAGCCACCTCCCCAGTCCTGTCCCCACACCTGGGACCTGAAAGGGGAGGACGGATCCTCTCTACTACATGCCAGAAAATGCTAATGATCACAAAGATGTAATCTCTTATGATTGCTCTTTAATGCTCCTCTGGTAGGCTCAAGTCACCCTGAATACTAAAAGCTGTTTCAAAACAAACCTTGCAACACACGCAAAGGAGATTGTAAGGAGGACCAGTCTGGAACAGACGCGTGATCAGCATAAGTTAGTCAGCAGACGTGAGAGGCCAACATCTGAGTGTGCGCGCGCACGGGTAAGTGGAGGGGCACAGCAAGGAAGAAAGAAGTTGCTGTGATTTTTTTGTCTTCAAAGAATTAATGAGAAATATTTAAACAGTAGATAACTCAGTCATGACTAATGTAAAAACAATAGCTCACAACTGCAGAACAGGACACAGAAGGAATTTTTTGGTAAAAACAATAACTACAACCTTCCTCATGGACCTTATTTTTTTCTGATAAATCAAGGATATAACTAGTTTTTCTGAACTGCTCATATTTCTGAAGAATTTTACCTGTAGAGAAGTTTTCTCTGTGACAATGTTTTTGCACTTGAATAATGGTACTGACCTCCTTTACAATAAAAAAATTATTCAGGCCTCCCTCAGGCTAACTGAAAAAAAATAGTATGAGGCCATAAATTCCTTGTATTTTAAGCTCTTACGTAGCTATAAAATCAGAACAAATTTATAACTGATAATACAAACAAATGCACCAAGCTAATAAAATCCAATGAGTCACATTAATTAATCTGACACAAACTGTTGAAATTAGATTTCTACACTGTGGTCTGGCTCTGTCGAGTGTGGCCCCCCGTTTTGCTGGGTGTTACATGACCGCTCAGTTCTCCAACCACTCCTTCCTACCCAGCCCGTGCATGCAGCTTTCAGTGTCACAAACACTGCCCCACATGGTCATTCGGCCTTGCCCTTGCCGTGGCTGAAGGCATTGTTTGTAATCACATTCACCTGTCCTTTGAGTTGCTATTAAAAGCCACGTGGCGCCAGGACACAGTGTGATGTCACTGTGAGCACTGGGACATCCCATCAGCATTTCAAGGTGGTCCCCCACCGAGGGCAGACCACACTTATGTTAAACTTGTTTTTAAATTATCGTCAGAATGAATTCCACTGGGATTGCAAGCTCCATGAGTTCAGGAACTTGGGTCTGCTCACTGACTGGTGTTCCCAGCACTTAGCTGGGTACATAGTAAGCACTCATTATGTATTTATTCAATGAATGACTGACTGAGTGAATGAATGGAAAATTCTCAAAGGGAACTCCAGCAACCATAAAAAATATACCCACGTTCCTCAGTCTCCTGGAACCTGAAGGAAGAACAGGCGGAGTCCTGCCAATGAGCTTAACAACTATAAATATACACAAGAAGAATCGACATATATCCTCACTAGATTTTATATCCAAGATTCTGAAAAAAAAAAAAAAAAAAGGCATTGGTATGCAAGCAAACAGACTGGTCTTTCCGAAGCATATCAGCGCAGCAAACAGTGCTCCTTGCCCTCGGTCAACTGGCGAACAACTGGTTTGGATTAACAAAATCCAACACCAGCCCATGGTGTTGCAGTGGAGTAGGACAGAGCGGGCAGGAAAGAGGGGACCGGGAACATATCAGATTAGCGCCGACTGCAGGCCAGTAGACCCTGTGGCAGGAACTTGACCTCCGTTACCCAGTTTAAACTCCACAAGAACGCTATGAGATAGGTTTTACTGTATTACTTACATTTTTACAGATAAAGAAACTGATGCTCAGAGACATTAAACAAGATTCACACAGTGAGTGAGTGAGAAATTGGTTTTTGAACCCACGTCTGTCCAACTGAAGTCCTTACTCTGTGTTTGGGCCATGCTGTTTGTTTCCTGAGAGAAGTTGACATGTGGAGATGAGGGGGCAAGAAAGCAAGTGGTGAGAAGCAGATGAAGAGGATATTTCCAGTCCTGAAGGTAAATGGATAAATTAAAATATAAAGTGATCCTGCCCCATTTATGTCTAAGAAACACAGTAGAAGCTCTTTAAGAGAAACCCCAACAATCCCAGCCAGAGTGTTATCTGCTCCAAAAATGAGAAGTCCGGCCTTTGGTTTATTCTGTGATCATCTCCTCTGGATGGAGGAGACGGGAGCTGCCGCAGCAGCATCCTCAGTCCCCTCTAGAACAGGCGGGCGGGCACATCTGTAGTTCTTAACTCGCCCTTCCTCGGACCTTCGCAGCCAAGCTTTGCCCTATGTGCTTTGAATAACATGCAGTAGCAGTACACATCGTAAGTAAAACCACAAACTTTCTTCTACTTCCCCCAAGTATTTTGTGCTAATTTTTGACTTGCTAATGTAAAACATTAATGGGACAAAGCCTGGTCTCCTTGTGCCAAGCAACGCCTCATGGAACACAGAACTCACTGGTGGTTAGAGCTGCGCCTCCAGAGTCAGACTGCTTGGGTTAGAATATCAGGATCGGCTCTTACTGACTGAACTTGGATAAATTTCAACAAGTCATTTAAGCCTCAATGTCCTTATCTGTAAAATGGGAATATTGCCAGTGGCTCCCTCTAAGGGCCTTTGTGAAGTCATGCATGTAAAGCATTTAGCCACATGCCTATCACGTAATTGGAGCCAAATATTAGTTATTATTATTAGATTATGCCTAGAAAATATTAGCACTAACAAGGTAGCATAGGGTAGAAACAAGCCATATCTACTATTCTGAGGTTACTCTGGCCACAGTAGATTATCACTTAATTGGAAGCATGTCACACCACAAACTACCCTACAGCTCACTGGTATTCCCCCAAGAACACTTAGTACCACGTTTGGAAAAAAATTACAAAACCTTTTAAATTGCAATAATTGCATTGTTGGCTGCAAACTCTAGTGAAAAATAGAAATGTTTCTATAGGTGGAGACTGCTATAGTGATGAATTAATACACCCATACAAGATCAGCTACATCTTAATCCATCTGGTTTTCTCTTTTATTTTTTAATTGAAAGGACTTTTTGAATTTATACCATCATCAAATTACTCTGAAGGAAAGGGGGCAGGGAGGTGGATCAGAACTATAACCAATACTCACAGCCAAGTTCAAACTATCAGAAGGGCTAGGAGGGAAATTCAGAGATGAAGAATGGTGACAGACTGAGAAGGGCAGACGGACCACTGCCCGGACAAGTCTTACTGAGGGCACTGGCTTCTGTAAAGACAGTATTTCCAACATGCTACTTCAACATACGCAGGAAAAAGAGGGCACCAAGGAACCTGTAAACACCATCATCTTCAAGAGGCCCCCTTTGGGGCTTCTTCTTAGAAGCAGTAGTGCAGACCTAGAGATAATTACATGGTATTACCTGAAGCAAACGGACTTGCAGAGCACCCATACTGAGAACTTGGGTTTTGGTCGTATTCCCACCAAGTACGCCTTCCCAACTTTGAGCCCCAACTGACTATTGTTTCCATCTTCCTCTGTCCCTCCTTCATAGATGTGGCTGTTTTTCCACCGTTGTACCACTTTGTTAGTTTTAATGTTTCCTCAACATAATCTAATAACTAATACTTACTTAGCCCTTCTTAGGTGCAAGTAAGCGATGTCCATTGTGGTATGCAAACTGCTTTTAATCAAAACATCAATTTAACCTGTAAACATGTCCTGTATGTGTGAAGGAATAGGTCAGGCACTATAATGAATATAAAAACAAATTAGATGTCAAGTCTATTTCTTCATTCGACAATGTTTTGTTAATGCTTATGCTTCTGTCTTGCTGGGCACTGTACTGGGGAGTGGGGATGAAATGATGCTGAATGAAAGTAACAACAATTCATGCCTCATAAGGTTCATATTCTAGGGGCTGACCTACATCCTGACTATAGAGAGCCTAAAGCTGATGGAGGAGGAGACTTATCCACCACCAAGAAGCCACAGCGTAGAAACCAACTGAGCAGTTATATTTACACTGGATAAGCAAGCATGGAATCTAATCTAGTGAGTATGTGTATATCACTCTCAGATTCAAAAAGTTTCTGGAAACAAATGAAAATGAACTCACAACAACCCAATATTTATGGGACACAGCAAAGGCAGTCCTGAGAGGGAAGTTCATAACAATACAGGCCTACTAAAAAAAGATAGAAACATTTCAAACAAACAACCTAACCCTACTCCCACAAGAACTCGAGGAGCAACAACAAAGACAGCCCAGAGCAAATAGAAGGAAGGAAATAACCAAGATCAGAGCAGAATTAAGTGACATAGAGACTAAAAGCCCAATTCTAAGGATCAATGAATCCAGGAGCTGGTTCTTTGAAAAGATAAACAAAACTGACAAGCCTTTAAGTAGGCTCATCAAGAAAAAAAGAGAGAGGACCCAAATAAACACAATCAGAAATGAAAGAGGAGAGATTACAACTGATACCACAGAAATACAAAGGATTATAAGAAATTACGACAAAGGACTATATGCCAAGAAATGTGAAAACCTAGGTGAAACAGACAAATTTCTAGAAAAATATAATCTTCCAAAACTCAATGAAGAAGAACAGAAAGTCTGAATAGACCAATAACAGCAGATGAAACTGAAGCAGTACTAAAAAAACTCCCAACACACAAAAGCCCTGGACGGGATGGTTTCACAGGAGAATTCTACGAAGCATTTAAGGAAGAACTAATCCCATATCCTGAATCCCAAAATCCGATTCAGACACAACAAAGAAAACTTCAGGCCAATATCGCTGATGAACGTAGACACTAAAATCCTCAACAAAATATTGGCAAACCACATCCAACAATACATTAGAAAGATAATTCACCATGACCAAGTGGGATTCATCCAAGGGATGCAAGGATGGTTCAATATTCTCAAATCAGTAAATGTAATACATCGCATAAACAAAAGCAAAGACAAAAATCACATGATCATATCACTAGATGTGGAAAAAGCATTTGATAAGGTACAGCACCCATTTATGATAAAAACACTCAGCAAAGTGGGAATAGAGGGAGCATTCCTCAACATAATAAAGGCCATATATGATACACCTACAGCCAACATCATTCTCAACGGGCAAAAACTAAAATCTTTTCCACTAAGATCAGGAACAAGACAAGGATGTTTGCTTTCACCACTTCTATTCAACATAGTATTGGAAGTTTTAGCCAGATGCAAATATTTCTTATCAACAAAAACTTACTATTTCCTATATGCTCAGCCTCACTTTAAGAACCAGCAATATGGTTTAATAATAAACTCAACCTGTATCATGATACATATTTACTGTAGGCTTGGGGAATTGTTGAGAATATCAGAGCATATGGAGAAGAAATAGATTATACCTCCACTCTCCCCAAAACTCTACTGTTGCTCAGCCACACAACTGCCAACACCAAACAATTGAGACTCACACTCTTTTTAACTGTGGCATTATACATATATATAAATATATATTATATATATAATATACATAAAGTAAAATTTACCATTTTAACCATTTGGGTGTATAATTCAGTGGTATTAAGTACAGTCACACTATGTGCAACTCTACTCCTTTTAAATCCTGGTTCCTTGTCAACGAGAAGATCACATGTGGGTGTGTACTGACATATGTAAAACAGGTAATGCTAAAGCTCTGAGTTCCAGATGTTTTACTATAAAGCTTACATTACACACACACACACATGCACGCGCGCACACACACACACACACACACACACACCCCTGCAGACAGGCCAACACAGGAGCAGCAAATACACATTTTTTTAAACGCCATCTTCAACTGCTTGGTAGTGTCTGTTAGAATACGCGGAAGGCAGGAATGGCAGTGCGCATGCTACATGTCGATCGTCCCGGGACTAGTCGTTTCGGTACAGGTTCAGGAGGCTGGAACAGAGCTCCCGCCCTTTGACCAGCACACAGCCCCAGGTAACAGCTTCGTGCAGCCTCCCCAGCTCGTCTCAGACTCTTCAACAAGAGCAGCTGGCCTGGCACCAGCTACTTTTCTAGGAACCACTCAGCCTCTCTTGATTCAATTTAATTAACTCAAGGTACAGTGTATTCTTGCTATGTGTAAGAGACACTGTTCCAGATGCTGTGATAATGAATGATAAGTGGGATCAGTTCCAAACCCTAAAAATTTACAATGTAGAAGGAGTTTAAGGCAGGGACTTGAACAACTACTGTGAGAGGAAGGATATGATCCATTCTATGGAAAGAGACAAACAAAACAGGAGGTTCACCAGTTATATTTGATGGAGGCCGATCAGAGCTAAAAAGGTCACAGGGCTGGGGCAGGCAGAACCAGGCAGGGTGAGAGACAGGATAGTCCCCAGGAGCGAGAGAAGCGTGACTATGGTTCAGGGCAGAAGAGGATGTAGGCTGAGGGCAGATCCACTGACACAGGAGAGGCTGGGGCTCAAGATTTGTTGTAAGAAATTTGTAGCAAACATTTTTAACCTTTGTTTTTAAGTATATATTATATAGAGAAAAAGATACAAACATGTTGGAGCTAGAAAGACCTTGGTTCAAATCCTAGCCCTCCACCTATTAGCTGGGGGACCTTAGGTAAGCCTCTCAACTTCTCTGAGCATCACATCCACAAAATAGGGATAATAATGTCTATCCTGAAGGGCTGTGGGAAAGTCAACTGAGATGCAGTTTGTAGAGTGGCTAGCAAATTACTCAGCATCTGGCAAGTATGTGATACATTATGGTTCCCTTTTATCCAAGGGGGTTCTGAGTAGCATACTGGACTCCAAAAGTGTGTCAGTCAACATTTATTGAAACAAGTGCAGTATTTGTCACTTTGAGGCAATTCTAAAGAAATTTAAGTCTTGAAAGTTTCCACTCCAGTGGTAAGAAAAAGGAAATCTATATTGTACAGAGCTACGAGAAGAGACATTACAGTCACGGAAAGGAACGTATATCATGACACTCCCTCAGAAACATACTCCCTGAGCGATCACACGAGAGCTGTGCATGAAGGCTGAGAGGACCAGTGAAGCCGCTGGAGAGTTCCCTGTAAGTGAGGCAAGGAAATATGAGGCTCATACATAGTACAAACACATTTGCTACTTCAGCTCTACTATTCACGAGCTTTGTGATCTTGCACAAATTGCTTAGCCTCTCTGAATCTCTATTCCCTCGACCATGAAGGGCAGATTAATCTTTCTTTCTGATCTTCCTTGGGTGTCATGAGACTCAAACAAAATAATGTACATGGGCAAGCCCTGCTGACCATCAAGAGCCATACAAAGGCACAACATCTTTATTACCATCATCCCAGAGAGCAAAATGAAATCTTCTAGCTATTGAAGCACATGTCTCACCCTGGCCGGTGTGGCTCAGTGGATTGAGTGCTGGCCTGAGAACCAAAGTATCATTGGTTCGATTCCCAGTCAGGGCACATGCCTGGGCTGTGGGCCAGGTCCCCAGGAAGGGGGTGTGCCAGAGGCAACCACACATTGATGTTTCTCTCTCTTTCTCTTTCCCTTCCCCTCTCTAAAAATAAATGAATAAAATCTTTAACATACATACACAGACAGGCCTCCGCCCATCTCCCCTGTGCTTAGATTAGGACAAATAGAAAAGCCAAGACGAGATTTTAACCTGCTAACAAAATAAAGCCTACTTTAATAAAAAGTTAAAGCCTGACACACACTCATCTCTTGGAGTCTGGATTTTTATGGACGTGTTCTGAGCTAATCACTCAAACTGCCAGGGGCACTGGGACAGCCCCCGCAGTGCACAGAACACACACACGCACACACGCACTGTTCTGCTCAATGGCATACATGGCAACTTTTCTATTCCTTATTTGCACAGCCCACAGAATTCCCTGACAAAAAATCTTAATTTGGATTTGCATGTAAAAAGTTACATGAACTCTCTAGAGCATTAGGAAAAGTAAAAAGGTTCCAAACATTGGAAAACAAGCAATACTGAACTGAAAACAGTCTTCTCTTGACATCTTGTTCTCAAAGCCCTGTCTGTCTTCTGCAAAACTAGGTCCTTGTTACTAGCGTTGCCCCTTCCTCTCTCTTCCCAAATTAGATCTGGCAGTTAGTACCGGTGGCTTGCAACTTCTCCTGAGGATGGTGTGCTGGGTTTAAAAAAATTATTCTGTAAAGCAGGGCAAAGCCTGGCCTAAGTTCTAGTCCCCTTTCTCCTGCAAATCGGCATTTCCAGACCCGGGAAGAAAATGAGGGACTGACGGTACATGCTGAGCTGAGAAGATGGGTGAGATTGAGAGACTGTCTCTGGAGACTGTGAGTGAGACAACACACCAACTCTTCTTTCGATGGCTGGCCAGGAGAAACCCCACGGGTCAGAAAGTGGTGACCAGGACCTGTCCTGGTCCGTTACACCCCCTCCATCTTCACGTGGAAATGCCCAGGGGTAGGGGTAAAGTGTGCAGGCTCAAGTCAGCCTGGCCACACCAAGAGGCTGTGGGGCAAACAGCAGGGAGGTTCAGAAAGGAAGCGGCGGGCTACGCTAGCAGCAGGGCACAGTGGCAGAGTGGGGCAGCGGGCCTGGGTTTAACGTGTGGCCTGGGACTAAGGCTGGGCTCTGCCGTGGACTCACTGTGAGATGTAGGGTGAATTACACAACTCCTCAGGGCTGCAGTCTCCTGGCCTGTGACGTGGGGATGGGTAGAACTTTTGGTAATTCAGTAAGTGTTTGGAACAGAGTAATAAACATTCACCAAATGGTAGCTGCCATCATCGCTAGCAAGGTGAGGTTAATTACAGATGACTGAAAGTTCATGTAGGATTTCACAAATTAATTAAATATAGTATATTAACACTGCTTCATACAGTATGACCTTGTCTGGTCTTCAACACCATTAAAATTGCTCTCTGAAAGGTGACCAGTGAGGATCTACTGGCTCTCTCTCTAGTTTTCCATTTATCTGACACTGTATTACTTGGCACTGTTTATCTTTCCCTAATTTGAGAAACTCTGTCCTCTTGGTTTTCTGAAACCACAGCCTCCCGGTTCTTCTGTTCCTGCTCTGACTGCGCCTCGGCCCTTAGCCGTCTCGCTGTCCGCCCTGGCGCTCTGCACTCTGCTCCTCGCCTGCGGCACCGTGCCCGTTCTGGCGCTTCCCCACTCTGCTTTTTGGGCCGTGACTCCTCTTCTGAATGTGAGACCCAACTTCTGCCAATGTCCGTGATATTCCTCAGACTCAGTCTGCCCAACAGACCTTTCTCAGGCAAACCAGTGAGTCCTTCGATTCTCTCTAGAGTAATGCCACCAACTGTCCAGTCCACCAGCCTGGAAATCCTGAATGAAAGCAGGCAAGCCCGTGACAACCACTCCTCCACAGAGAGCCTGGATAGCACAGTAGCCCAGTGTCACTCTTGAGTCAGACTGCTCAGGTTCAAGTCCTAGACCCACTACTTATTAGCTGTAGGACCATGGGAAGTTATTTATTCTCTCTGCAAAAGGTATAAAAATAGTCCCACAATATGGAGTGGTTGTGAGGATCAAATTAGTTTATGTATCTCAAGTACTTAGAAGCATATCTGGCATACAGCACTAAATGACTATTGGCCATCATTACAACTATTTTTCATGAATATAATAGGAAAATTTGAGTGGGTTAGGCTCAGCAGGCTTTGCAGACAAATATTTTATGATCTTTAATCTGCTTTCTAGTAGTGAATAAACCATGGTGTTTGGCAGAAACAAAGCAATTAATTGGAACCCAATGTTGACTATGATTAAGAATAAACTGTATTCTATTGACCCAAATGGCAACTGCATAAATAGGATAGATGTCGCCTCCCACTCCATCAGAGCCAGAGGGTTCTAATCACCTGATACAGTGACTGCCACACCTGAGAAGCACTGAACCATCTGGGGAGCTTCAAAAAAATCACAGGTTCCCATGGCCCAGACTCTGAGTCTGTTTCATTAGCTCGGGGACTGCCCCAGGAATCTGGGCACGTCATCCACATTTGGGATCCACTATTTCAATTACCTTCCTGTCAAGGATGGAACTAGGACCCCGCTGAATCAGCCCACTTCTCCCACCTCTCAGGAAAGGCTCTGCAAAGCTGACACGTGTCACTGATGTCTCCTCCAACAAAACCACCTCTAGAAAGTGAAACAAAGAAATAAATCATACATCGAGGGCTTAACCCCCAAATGTGGGCAAGCGTGTCTGTGTCTAGTGCATTCCAAGGATAGGTGGGAATGGCTAGGTTTCACGAGTTCTTCCATTTGGGGAGAGAAGTACAAGTGACAGATGATTCTGGCCTGTGGAGTCATTCAGTAACAACAGTATCTAAGACCAGTACAAATGACACCGAAGCCTGCTTTTGTACCTTTTTAGACAAAACAGCCTTCTAGGTTTTTCTTGAGACATGTTCTTCTGTATGTCTGGGAACAACATTTACAGAGCCTAGGAACTAAATGCCTGCCAAGCTAAAGACTTCTCCCTGTAAGGTTCGGTAGGGATTATATGTGATTTCCTAACTGCTCAATGACAACCCCCTCTAATGTCTGGAGAGGAGCTCATGCTCAGCTTTGACTTCGGCAATCAAGTGCATAGCGACAGAATCTACAACAATGACCTTGTGACTGGAGTGTCTACACCCTCGGCAAAGCCAGGGGTCCTCTCCAAACACTCTCCAAGGGGCCCCCACTAGAAAGAGAAGGCCCAAGCTTGATCACTAAAGGGCCAATGCCTAAAGTGATCTTTGGCCCAAACAGCCAACTTGTACTTGAAAAATCTAGAAAACAGCAAGTTTGAGAGAGGCTCATGGGCATCCCACCCAATAACCTACACTTTCAACCTCCAGTTGTTTTGAAATGTGCATCTGGTAGGTGAGTGTCGTACCCAAAACTGACCAGAGGCTGCAGTGAAAAGATGACACGAGGCTGAGTCTACGGGTGTAAGGAGGGCCTCCTTCTCCCTTACTCCCACACACCTCCTCTACTTCAACAGATTTTCTTTCTTTTCTTTTCTTCTTCTTCTTTTTTTTTTTTTTTTTTTTTGGCTTAAGACTTAGTATCTTTTGAAAGGCAGAAATCCTATGAATGAGTGGTACCTTTAGCTCTCGTACATCTTCTCAGAGGGGATTTGATCAAAGAAAACAGGGATTGAGCTTGGAGTACTGAAGGGAAGACCAAGGTTTAGAGTAGGGAGTAGATGGGTAAAAGGCAGTCTGCCCCAACCTCATAATTTGGCCAAAGGCTGATGCTGCCTAAATCTGCCAATTGTCCTCAACTTTACTGCATGTGCAATTGAACTGGGGAGGGATGCTTTAAAAAATGCAGATTCCCAAGCTCCAAATCTATAGAGTCTGATTCAGATTTGAGGTGGGGCCCCCTGGAGCCTGCATACTAAAAGGCTCCCTGGCCTTTCAGAGGCATGTGGGGAACGCAGCCCGGCGCCCTTCACTGTGTGAGAAGCAGAACTGGCGGACAGTTTGTGTTGCTGACTTTGTGATCTGGAGCAGGTCACCTTAGCGCTTCTGGTTCTCCCTTCGTGTGCTATAGCACTTCCCTCATGTGATATCCCGGGGTGGCACAGGTAGGTGTGAGTGTATTTTTAGAAATGTAAAGCAACATAAAATGTAAACCATAAATCATCATAATCCATTTTTTCATTCTCACTCATTTATAAGCCACATTTAGAAAAAGCTGGCATACTGCTTCTGAGGGATTCCGGATTTGAAAGAGAAAGTTCCTGGAGGCCCAAATTAGGGTCCTGTGTAGTCTGAGCCAGTTTCTGGTAAAAACCAAATGGTCTCTAAATATAATACAGATCTACATGAATTTATAACACAGTGGGTTTTAAATGGCATCCACTCTGCATAAGGATGAATGGGGGGCAGGGAGGGACATCCCACACACTTATGAAGCAAATAATGCTCATTCTTACTGAACCAAACAATTTTCTCAGACCAAGATCCCAAATGAAAACCACATTCAATTTTGAAACAATTTTTTATAGTTCCAGTAATTTCTTTAATTCTCTTCTCTTATTAATTATTAAGGAAAATACCCACAAAACACTATTTTTCTTTGAGAGCTGGAGGGCTGATGCTCAGTTCTGTTGCTGTCCTCACTGGAAGCTGAACACAGCCACCTCAACCTCACCCACAGGGCTCGGGCCGGGGGCCCAGCAGGTCAAAAGCCTTGGTCTCACATTCTCTCTTGAACTAGACCCGTCCCAGTGGAACATTTATCCAATGTGTTCTGAATTCTAGAGAGCAACCGACTGAAGTCAGATTTCCAAGAAATGATATCAGCCTTCCCAATGAAATTAAAAGGGTGTGACCAAAACTTGGTTCTTGATCAAGGGTTTTAAAATGAAGCATTAATTTACACAGTTTAAGCTTTCAGAAATGTAGAGAAATACAGATGTGAGGCTGAGTTTAAAGAGACGTCAACAGTAAATTTAAAATGCTTCAGATTCTCTACCGTCAAACTGGGACATATTTTTCCAGATAATTCTTCCCATTTTTCAAAGGAAAAATAGGCCATGGCCAGCTTTTGTTATAGATCAGTAATTGCTAACAAGCAAACCACAGCAAAGGTCTCCTAGTGGGTCTCTTGCCTTCATACAACTTTCACGGAGCTTACATTCCAGGTATCTCTGGGTTCTATCAGTGCTTAAAATAAATTCAAACTCTCTGCCTTACAGTGTTCTGTACAGCCTGGCCCCAATACTGGGACGCCTTTCCCTTTCCCATTATACTGGTGCCACAGAGGCCTTTCCCCCAGGCTCAAGCACACCAGGCTGGCACTAGCTGTTCCCTCTGCCTGAATGCCTTCTCCCCTCATCTCTCCCAGGGCTGCCCCTTTGTGACACCGGGATCACCATTTAAAGTCTGTGTTTTCCAATGAGACCATCCATGAACACCCGATGTAAAGTAGCTGCCTAATCACCCTTTATCATGATGTATTATTTAATTCTCTGCATAGGACTTATCTCTAGCTGACACTTCTCTGGAACATTTATATTTTTGCTTAAATGGAATATAAGCCCCATAAGAACAGGGGTCTTGTCTCTATGGACCAGTGTGGTATCCCCACTCCATAGAACTGGTCTTGGCACATAGCAGGCCCACAAATATTTCTTGGGTAAATGAGTATGGGAAACAGTGTGGCTGCCTGACTTCAGGGCTTGCATATTAATTGGGCTTAGAGATGTGTCACTCATAGACCCAATTAATGTAAATTATCATCCTCTGCTGGAGCTAATTTAGTCAACACATAATTCAAACTTTTCATTTGTTCTTTGTAAAATTTAATATTAATGTAATTATTATTAGAGAAGTGCTACAAAAGTTTGAAACACACCCCAATGATGATAAGAGATTGTGACTCAATGCACGCCCATGAACTTGAATATTCAAGAGTGCAGCGTATGTTCCAGGGCCTGAGTTTCATCACAGCCAAAATTATGCTCAGGAAATAAATTCAGCAGATTAATTCTTAAGAACATTATTGGGGTAGTAGATCCAATGCCACCCTGATCATCTGAAAAGGTTTTATCTGAGTTATTTGGTAAGGGGATTAACTTGGATACTGGAGGAGACTCAAACGTTAAGTACCATTTCAATGTGATTCTGGGTCTAGGAAAAAGCAATTTGTTAAGTACAGGTTATGTTACATTTTTCTGGAACCAATTGGTAGATTCTAAATATAGTTCACAAGCTTACAAGGTCAGTGAAGAGCAACAAGCATCCCAGTGATGTATGTGGCCATGTCGATGACATTGAGCTTCAGCCATAACATCTACTGAAAAGTGAAGAGCAGCTATACTGACTCTGATTGTGGCCACGGAGGTCTCTTTATTGTACAGGAATAAACTGTTTTTGACCAATGTGCGTTAGGAGCTTTTAAAGGATGATATAAAAGGCAACAGTGGGGATCCAGTAAATAAAATGCAGATCAATATTTCTCCATTTTAATATGTTACTTCCCCCCCTTAAGGACTAGGAGCCACAAATTTTATTATAAAACACAAGAGAGTACGAAAGTAATGTAAGCTAAACTGCACAGACAAGCACCTCCCCAGATGCATGGAATAGGAGAAATGAAACGTGCTGCCTTCTCTGTATCTGTCAACTGATTTCTGAGAAGCACCCGGCACTTGTGACCATTTATATGAATTTACTCTTTAAGACTTGGCCCAGCTTCTTTGAGAGAATGGAATAGGAACACAAGCTTTCAAAGCCTAAAAAAAGAAAGAAATATTATAACTTTCTGTTCATGTCCCAAGGCATACCAATATCTATAAAAGCGAACGACTTCTCTTCTCATATTTATTTACCTACTAATGTCAGCCATTAAATCCCCAAACTTTATAATCCTCAGGCCAGTGGGAGAACAACAGCACTTATGGGGGTAAAAAAAAAAACTTGGATGAATTCAGAATTATTAAATAATGCCTTTGCTTTTGCAGATTTCTACCTCAGTAATTCTGGCTGTCGGCACTTAAAAGTGCCTTCCAGTCACTATTCAAAATGCTCCACGCAATGCTGCATGCACACTGCTGACCTCCTCTTTATCCTGAATAAAGACGATGCACTCTGCGGGTCTTTCTTAAAGTGCTTCAAACGCCAGTCATTAGTAAGAGTGTAAACAGAACTACACTACATGGTAATTACCCAAAATACAGCACTTTAAATGTGAGAGGGAATTTTTTTAATATCTCAAAATTACCTTTTTAAAATCTATAAAGGGTCTTTTTTTTTTGGTTATCAGATTACACCGTCTTTAGGTTCATTATAGTTCAATGCAATTAGATTCACCCTAGGGTTCTCATTGTTCCTTCTCTCTCCCTCAGTCAGATTTTGAAAAACATTTCTCCTGTTAACTAGATCTCAGGGGAATGCGTCCTTCCTTAACTGGCCTGCATGGGAAGGGCAGGCTTTCCAAGCTCATAGCACAGACAGAGTCTGCGTGTCCCCGAGTCTCCTGGACCAGCTCCCAGCCTGACCAGAACGCCTTCGACGGCACATGTGCGGCCGGGGTGCCAATTCCTTGTTGTAACCCCAAGGACTTTCCTGGGCGATGTAGTGAAAAACCAAGTGAAAACTGTGTTGGTGTCACATGAAACACAGATGACAAACCACCAAAAAGTCTGGAGCTAAACTTCCCTTACCTCAGGAGCAAATTCTGTTTTCCTTCCATTGTTCTCAGGGACTCCCCCTTTCCTGCAGAGTAACCAAGAAAAACCCTACAACACACAAAGAAGCTTGAAAAAGGAACACAAATTAGTCCCACACCTAGAAAAAAAAAGCCCCAATTCCTTCACTTTATGTGACCAGTCATCTGGCTAAAAGACAAGACATGATGGCTAAAAGGCAACAGCACCGATGTCGGAATGAGGTCCCTGAGCATGGGGGCCAGACTCTAAGATGTGCCTTTGTGTTATCCCCTCCCTCTGAGTGCAGACGTGACCTGCGACTTGCTCCTAAGCCTGGACCACAGCAAAGTCACTCCCATGACTATTACTGACACAGCAGGGAGTGAGAACTTCTCCTTACCGGCTGGCACACATGTGAGGTAAGCATGCACATGCTTAGGAGAAGTCCACATGGCAAAGAGCCGTGGGGAGATTTCCAGTCTGCAACCACGCTGGGCCCTCAGTCTCACAGCACTAAGGAAATAAATTCTGCCCATGCCTTGAAGGGGCAGGGAAGCAGAATCTTCCCTGGTCAGGCCCCCAGAGGAGAACGCAGCCTGGCAGGCACCTCCATCGGTCTTGCGGGACCCTGCACAGAGGACCAAGCGAAGTTGTTCCCAGAGTCCTGACCCAGGGGAACCATGAGATAGGAAATGTTATGTTGTTTCAAGCTGCTAAGTGAATGGTATTCTGTTATGCAGAAACAGAAAAGTAATTCACTGAGAGAAGAAATGAGGGTCATAAGTCCTATTCTGCCCAGCCTGAAAAGGAATAAGGGTCATTCTAAGTCTGGCTACAGAGCGTTTTGCTAATGCCCTTCCTCTGCAGACAGTCACTGGAAGAAACTCTCAGTGCCAGGCAGAGCCAACTGAGTGTGTGTTAACCACTGCAGGGTGCCTATTAGCTTCTTAGACGTTCTGGGTGCTACAATGGAAAGCTTATTAACCAGAGAAGCTTAATAGACTAGGAAAAATAACGGACGTAGTGACACGTTCTAAAATCTTATTATACTATACAGGGAACTTCTAAGTAGCTTTACTAAAATTCCTGGAAATGCAGGAGACACGATCCATTTGTCTTCATCTGCCTAAAGCTCATGTTTTTGCAAGTACGTCTCCATCGAATCTCTATACCTGCGGGTGCATATCACAGTTCTGCAACAAAAAGAAGGTATGCCTAATGGGGCCTTCTACTCTGTGTTTGAAGGGCTTTAAAATTCCATGTGTTAATCTTTACCTATGTTAATTTTTAATTACACTTCTTGGATTTTTAATAATTTCTTCACAGCTTTTTCATAGGATAAAAATTTCAGAAACAAACCACATAAGGTTGCTTGTATAAAACTATACAAAAGGTAACTTCAGAATATGGAGTATAAAATGCAAAAAGTATATAAAGTCCAGTGGAAACCAATTACCTATAATTCTTTTTTGTTTTATTTTAATTTTTTATTAAATTTCTGGGGTCAGATTAGTTAATAAGATCATACAGATTTCAAGTGTGCATTTCTGTGGTACATGACCGGTATACTGATGGCACCGTGTGCCCGCCACTCTCAAGTATATCCAGTATGTGTGCAGGATTCCATCAGGGTTCCTGTCCTTCACTTATTTAATGTCAATGGTAAGTAGTTGGTTTATATAACAAGGTTCTCTACCTAATATTTGGAGTATTTAGTTTTTAGCTGAGTTTTTACTACACATTATGGTTAGACCACTAATGTTAATGTCAGCCCATTCCCAATATTAATCATGGAATATGCTACAGATTTAGGTAACCTCTAAGGTTCCTCCTAATGCAAATAGTTCAAGATTAATTTTACTTTTTGAATAACAGTTACTGATCACTTACAGGTATTAAGAAGTAAAAAAGGCACAATATCACCCAGATAATGATGACAGCAAGTTACATAAGATGGAGCCAGAATACATATTTTGTGTTAATGCAGATGTTGAAGTTCTAGAACTTTCCAGAGGGACAAAGCATGACAACAGTCTGGAAACAGTCTGGGTTGGAGTCACGCACCAGCTGGGCTGTAGGCAAGTCAAGAGTCTCAGGTCTGGGAGCCCAGTCAAGTTAGGGAGTGTAACCATCAATCACTTAACAAATAATTATTGAGCACCTACTAGGAATTGGCACAGTTCCAGTGCCGGGTTTATAGCATTAAATAAGACTGATAAGGTCAGTGCTTGCATTCTAGTCGGGGGAAAAATAATTAACAAGCAAGCCAACAACTGATCAAAGTAATTTCAGATAGCAGAAAGCTAAGTCATTCAAATAAACATATTAGTAGGATCCTACTCCTTGCCAGTCAGTGTTCCAACACTAGAAACTCAACAGTGAGCAAAACAGAGAGGTCCTGCCCTCAGAGAGATCACATTCTACCAGGGGAGAGAGATAATGGCACAAGTCAGAAAAAGTAGGTGATTTACATTCCTTGTTAAAAGGTGATATGTACTATGTTAAAAATAAGAGAGAGAGAGCAGGATACAGGTGATTAGAAGTGTGTGGAGGGGTAGTGGGTCACGATTCTAAATGGGGCAGTCAGGGGAAGCACCCACAAGGAGGTGACTTCTGAGCAGTCTGGAAGGAGGAAATGTGCTACGAAGGAAGTAACACAGAGTTATATTGGGGGGTCTGAAGGGTGGTTCAGGGGACTACTTTAGATGGAGTGGCCAGGAACGTCCTTTCTGAGGAGGTGACATTTTAGCTGCGATCTCCACATTAAGGAGAAGCCAGATATCCAAAGGCGAGGAACCACATAGGAAAGGCCCTAACACGGGACTGAGTTGAGCATGGAGGAACAGGAAGAAAATGAGAGTGACTAAGCATAACGACCAAGGAGATGGGGCCAGACATGTGGGCAGGGACCAGAATTAAGTAAAAAAAAAAAAAGTCAATTTTGATCCTTAATTGTTTCCTTTCTCTGCTACATTCTTATCTTCTCCTGTCTGTGGTTCCTGTTTGTCAG
The DNA here is from genome assembly GCA_028533065.1 of Trachops cirrhosus. Classification (NCBI taxonomy): domain Eukaryota; kingdom Metazoa; phylum Chordata; class Mammalia; order Chiroptera; family Phyllostomidae; genus Trachops; species Trachops cirrhosus. Next base: position 43,297,915 of record CM052540.1, on the reverse strand, counting down.
TCTCAAACACATTCAATTATCTCCTGTCTTCAAAGAACCGCCCCACACTTCTGGTTACCACTCAACTTCTTCACCCTCCCAGCCAAGTGTCTCCAGGGAAGAGCCCACACACGCTGTTCTGCTCCTGGTCCACCCACTGGCTCTTCGGTCCACTCCAAGTGGACCCTGCTCCTAACAGTGACCCTGCTCATGCCACCAACATTCTCCACGTGTCCAAGTCCAAGCCACACTTGTCCTTAGCTATCTGACATCTGCTGCCTTTGGCTTAGGGGGCCATGCTCTCTTTCCAGAAACACTCTCTGCTCCCCATGACACCACATTTTCTCCTAAGTCTCTGGTCTCTCCTTAGCTTTTCTTCTTGGGATTGACTCATAAATGTAGGTATTCAGGGAAAAAAAGCACTTAGGGGCTTTAGTTAAGTGAAAGCTCATTCATCAGCCTTGATGGCCTTGGCCCAGGGCAAGTCACTTAGTCTCCAAGAGACACTATAGTGGAGAAGATAGAGCCAGATCACGTGAGACCCGGGCTTGCACTTTCCAACTGAGTGACCTGGGGTCAGAAAGTAGGTGTATCTCCAGGATGCAGTCTTCTCACCTGAAAATAGGGATTTTAACAGTTGCCTTGCAGGGCTGTTAGAAAGACCACATAGTTTATCCTCCACGAGTTGTTCAGCCTGTGCCGGAGATGCTATTCTATTGTTACTGAGGCTCGAAAAGAGGACCTTCTGTCTGAATTACAGAGGAAAGAAAAATAGCATTAAAAGTGGGGTGGGGGGAGAAAAGCCAACACTAAATTGTTCTAGGTGGAGTCACTGCTAATGACCCATAGACAAATGAACTTTGCCTTACAAAACTCAAATTCTCAAGTGCGGAAAGAGATTTCTAACGCACAAAATCTCTTTACAATTATCAACTGCAAACAAATCGTCACTACTGAACACTGCATGCTCTCCCCCCAGGGTGTTTTGTGTACTCTGATTGTCGAGAAAGGGGCCGTGTGGGGCAGGAGTGCACTTGGAGCCCAGACTGCAGTGCGGCCTCTCCACGTCCCAGCCCCGAGACTGGGGGCAGCTGATGCCGTCCGTATGCTCCTGTCCCTCAGTTTCCTCGGTTGTAACATGGGACTAATTACAGTGTGCATCTCGGGGGATTGTTTTGAAAATTAAATGAGTTAATATAGAGGAAGTGTTTAGAACAGCATCTGGCACAAAATAAGCTCCCAATAAGTCTTAAGAACAGTGATGACAACTACTACTATTTTCAATCCAACTGTCATTGGAGTTCTCACTTCAAACCCACAAAGGGATTTGAAATCAGGTATCTGTATTACTTGTCCATAATTGTCATTTTTCCTGCATAAAACAACCCACATTTGTATAGTGATTTGTATACAGGATTTGTATACATGATAGGAGATAGATTTGTTGTTAGATATTTACCACTTGCCTCTCCGATTCACTCTCCCTCTGTCTGTGTTCGGAAGGCTGACCTTCTGCCTCAGCGGGCTTCCTCACCCTCTGGCTCTGGCTAGATTCAGATAATGGGAGGCACTGGCCGGAAGTAGGAGAGATGTAGGAAAGTGAGTTCTGGGTGTTTATTCCTCCAGTTCCCGCTCTGCTGGGTCACCAGGGCTGACCTCTCCCAGAGGCCACAGCTCCTGCCAGGTGGCCCTCTCTTACAGCTACAGCTACTCTCTCAGAGCTGGATAACCTTCCTTCAGTGGGGAGAGGGGGGAAGACTCCTCACTGTTGCAAGCCCCAGCATGTTTTGCTGTCTCTTATTTTCCATAACCCTGAACATATAGTTTTCAACAGTCCCTTCATTAAACCCTCCTAAATTGCCTGATCGTTTCCTGCTGGCACCTAGACTGGCCAGCAAGCTGAGCTTTGGGACATATGGCCGTGCAAAGCAGGAAGGAAAGGCAGCACCTTGAACACTTCCCACGTGGGAAAAATCAGCACAGAAGGCTGCGGCTCTACCCCAGAGCACTGCATTTCAAGCGCTTCTGTCATTACAGCTGGGAGGGCTGAGGGAGGGACTCGAATCCTCTCAGCATTTACTGTCCTCGCTTCCATTCAGATACATGTTACTTTCCCGGACAACTTGCAGGATAGAAGGACCTACTCTCCATCTCTTGGAATGGATACTTGGAGGACCCAAGTTTCCTCCTCATTCACATTCAATGCACGCAGGCATTTGCTACCATGCCCTGGAGAACAAATTCAAATACAAGTTTCTCTAACACTACCTCACCTTTTCCAAGCTGGCTGAGTGGAACAGGAGCTAAAAGATGCACCCTGGAGCTCTCTCCCCATCAACAAGCAGGCCAGCAGTAGCACTGAATACCCCAGGGCTGCAGCTCTTAATTATAACCAGAAGCTTAATTTTAGAAGGTGACACTGGCAGCAGTTTTCTGCTTCACAATATGAATGAACCAGCAATTTCATCTTTAGGTCATACATTATAAGAGAAAATTACTCAATCAATGCTATAGGCTGGGTTGGTGATAAACCGTTGGCCCAAATAAATAAAATGGGCAAAGTGTGTTCTAACGCCCTGGAGCAGCAGACCCAGGCTACAGGGTGGTCACACAGCGAAGAGGCTGTAAGGCAGAAAATCTGTGTGTGTGGTGTATAACACATTCTGTCACTTTAACGTGGGCCTGAAATGCATAGGAGTAAAAGTGATATAAAGCATTAAGATTTTCAATATTGTCATGATGTTAAAAATCATAATCATAAACAGTAGGAAAAATAGATAATGGGTCTAAAAATAGAGCCAATATAGCTGGAGAAGAGGTATTCAACACAGGGAAATGGGAGCCAGGACTAACAGGGTGCCCGAGAACGAGAGAAATTCAGGAAAAGACAGGCTGAGTGTGTTGTTCAGTGTGGCACCCGTTTCACAAGTCATGACGGTACATGTTCTCCTGCAAACCCCGCAGCTGAGCGGTACTGGCAACCTCTGAACATGGTGTGGTTTCTTCCAAAACACAGCGCAATGGATGAGCTGCATCTTCAGGTATTCCAGCAGCTGCGTGCAAATCAGATTTCTGCACAGAGGGTCATATTTCAAATGAGCTGGGGATCTAGCTTTACAGACAAAACGCTCAAGTGAATACTTTGTAAATTGAATAAAGCCCTTGCCTTTGGCTGACTCTTCATTTGTGTGTATGAGATTAAAAGTTGGTTTGTGTACATGCATGTGTGGGTATGTGTGCATGTATGTTTAGATAGTTTTAAAAATCTCAGGTTTCAAGTCAGCCAAAGACTCTTCAGTGAGTAAGAGTCCTATCGAATGTTTACTAAGAAAAAATAACCTTGGAATCAGTCTAAGCAAAGATATGAAAAGATCTTTTACTTTAGATGCCTCACTACACTTTCAGAAGGTTAATGGCAGCCCTGACTGGTGGGTTCAGCATTGTTCTGCAAACCGAAAGGTCGCCGGTTCTATTCCAGTCAGGGCACATTCTTGATCTGTCAAACCCTGTGGGGGGCAGCCAATCGATGTTTCTCTCCTTTTCTCCCTCCCTTACACTTTTTCTAAAAATTGTAAATAAAAGAAATCTTTTTTTACAAAAAGAAGATTAATGGAAAAAAGATAAAAGGTAGAACCTTTTAATGAAGTCATAGAGAATAATGTAGAGATTTAGCCTGGAATAGTCTTTCTTAAACAGGAGGGTCCGTGTACTATTCTCAGGCTCTCTAGGGCTGTAGGAGAATTTATAGAGGTTTTAATTTCTGTGACAATCCAATCTTCTCCCACCATTTGCACTAAATTCTTATAAATGCAAAAACCCTCTACTTTGTATGGACAGTTCGCAATGAAAAAACGTTTGTATAGTATTATTTTCATCTGTGTATTCTTAAATGAGGTTTGAGGCGCACTGAAGTTGAGTCATTCAATGCAACTATTCCTCTTGTAAAAGGGAGTTGTAATTTCTGTAGTGTTGAATTTGAATGGAAGGATCAGCATAAATTTATGATGCCTTATCTTTTAAAAAATACATGATTCTCATCTCTATCCATTAAATTAGCCTTAAAAAAATTGAGCTGCCTAGTGGCAATGAGTATCCCCAATGGGTTGTGGTTTTTACCATTTCTCACTAAAAGAAGTCAAAGTTCTTAGGAAAAATGATAGATTTTGGGTCTAGAGCAGAAAATATGAAAGAGGAACCTGGAACATCTTATTACACCAGAAACAAGGGAGCTATACGAGAGGATTGTATAAAAAGAATTCAGTATCCAACTTTAAAGGGTTCCTACTGGCCAAACTGTAAAAATTAAAACACGTCTAATGTGTTTAAATTCATGGTACCAATGTCAACAGTAACAATAAAAATGTCTTACCAAATACCTCTGGAGGGTGTGAATGAACCAACTCCTATTTTCGAAAACTGGTAAACAAGAAAAAGAATCAAGCAGTTATCCTGCCTTGTCAGTATAAACATTCAAAGCAATCAAATAGTTGATGGGAAATTTCTCTTTATAGAGAATATCCACCTAATAAATGAGAGAATGATAAAAATAGAATGTCATCATTTTGCAATGCCCAATAAATTATTACTAATTTAGAAAACCATTTGTGAAATAGTCTTGCAAAATGTAATCAAAATTGAATCTAATGAAGCCTTTAGTTACGATTAAAGAGCGTATCAAATGACACCACAGGAGAGATTCAACAAACTCTACACTCTGCATGCCCTACTGGAAAACCCACCTGCTTGTTTTCTCAACACATAGGTTACAAAGAGAACAGAGTCAGAAAATATTATGACAGCAAGCTCTATCCATATTTGATGCCACTCTATTTTGTGCCATATATATTTGTACAACTTCTGAAACCATTAGACACACATGCACCCTATGTGCATATGTAAACAAATGAGTTGCTTTAAAAATTACTAGGAAACTATTACAATGGCAGAATGTAGTATTTTTGATTGGGTAAGCAGAAAACTTAGTGTGAGCCCTCACACTTGGGAAATAAAGCAAATGTGGAAAACTTAGGATAGTAATCCTCACCTGAGGCACAAGAACCCCTCGGGTGTTTAAAAATTATATTAATAATGTAAATTTCATATTTGGAAAGTTGAAAATACTTAATGTATATAACACAATGAAGGGTCACTATTTGTTGTTTTTTTTTAAACACATGCTAGGTTCTATGCCGAACACTTTGTATCTATTACATAATAACCATGAGAACAAGTATCATTATCCCTATTTCTCAGAAGAGAAGCAATTACTATAGCTACTAAGTGGTGGATCCAGTACATGATTCCAAAAATTGTGTGATTCTTTAACTACCACACCATTCTGCCTTAAGAAAAGCTGGATAAACTCATGTTGAATTCTGGGTACACATGTAAGGTATATATATCTGTCTAGAATACATGAGGGCTGTCCAGAAGGTATCCAGTTATGTAATGTGAAAAACAGAGACATTTAATGAAGAAAATACAAGATACAAGAAATGCTGTACATAGGATAATTGATGCTTCAGTCCCCTTCAAAGTAGGCACCTTGGGACCTCACACAGTTCTCCCAATCACTATGAGCTGCTGTCATATTTTTCTGAATCTCATCAATGGTCCAAAATCTCTTCTCTTTCAAAGGTGATTTTAAATTTTGGGAAAAGCCAGAAGTAGCAGGGCACCAATCTGGGCTGTGGTGGGGCTGAGTCACCTGGGTAATTTAATGTTTCACAAAAAAACTCTGCACGAGATGTGATGCATGAGTGGACACATAGTTGTGATAAAGCTGCCAATCACCAGTTGCCCAAAGCTGCAGCCTTCTGAATCATCCAAATAGTTTTAGTGGAGGAATGTTCAAGCTTAAAATTGGATGCAGATTCATTGCTCTACTTGTTCAGTCATTTTGAATGCGATGGCCACACAGTACACATGCTCACTCAATGTCATCTACCACCCCCACTGCCTAGTACAGTGAAGTAGCCATTGTTCACACTTGCACATTCCAGTCCACTCTCCTTAGCTGACAGGTTACATTGTTGTAGCACAAACTGTTCTTGTTATATTAACAATGGCTGGACTTTTTTCAGACAGACCTCATATATAATATTTAACCAGAATTTGGTGTAGAGTGTTTAGGGGATATACAAATCCTTTGAAAGCATTCTGGGAATCTTCCGGGGAAAATGAGATGTTTATGTTCATATTAGGGCATAGATTTTATGAGATGAGGAAACAGTACCTAAAGCCTAACAGAAGAAAATAGAGAAAAATCAATTAAACCAAAAGTTGTTTTTTTTAAAAAAAAGATGAATAGGACTCACTAATCTCTAACAAACTGATGAAAAAAGAGAAAGAGAAAACACAAATTACCAATATCAGAAGTGACATGAGACATTACCACAAATCCTACAGGCATTACAAAGGTAATAAGGAAATACTGTCAACAACTCTATGCCAATAAATTTGATAATGTAAATAAAATATACAAATTACTTGGAAGACATACAATCTGCCAAACCTTCCTCAAGAAGAAATAGGTAATCTGAGTATCCCTCTGTCTATTAAAGAAGTTGAAGTCATAGTTATAAACTTCACAATAAAGAAAACTCTAGGCCCAAGTGGCTCATTTTACCAAACACTTAAAGGAAGAAACAATACTGATTCTATATAAACTTCTCCATAAAATAGAGGATAAGAGAACTCATGAGGTCTGAATTATTTTGGCATCTAACAAGAAAAGGATGATATACCCAAAAAGGAAAACCTACAAAACTACAGGCCAATATCCCCCATGAACAGATATAAAAAATCCTTAACAAAATATTATCAAATCAAACCTAGCAATATAAAAGAAGGATAATGCATCATGACCAAGTGGGGCTTATCCCCAAGAATCAAAGCTGTTTTAACATTCAAAAATCAATCAATGTAATTTACCATACCAAAAGACTAACAAATAGAACTATATAACATCTTAACATACGCAGAAAAAGCTTTTCACAAAATTAAGCTCCCATTCATAATAAAAAAAAAAACTCTCAGCAAACTAAGAATAGAAGGAAACTTGATGGAGGGCATCTCTGAAAAACCTATAGCTAACATTATACTTAGTGATTAATGTCACTTCTCTCCCCACTTTTATTCAATATTGATGCCCCGAGCCAATGCAATAGGGCAAGAAAAAAAGAAATAAAAGAAGAAGTAAATTTCTTTATATACAATTAAAATAACCATCTATATAGAAAATCCCAAGCAATATACCCAAGTTACAAAGCTAATAACTGATTTTGGCAAGATCGCAAGATAGAAAGTCAATATACAAAAACCTGTTGCATTTTTTACATGCCAGCAATGAACAAATGAAATTGACATTAAAAAGGAAATATCAAAAAATATAACATAGGGATAAATTTAACAAAGTATGTCCATTGAAAATTATAAAACATTTGTGACAGAAATTACAGAAAAACTAAATAAATGGAGAGATACACGTAAATAGTGAGATGAGATGTCAATTATGCCCAAAATGTCTATATCTTAAATCTAATATTAATCAAAATCCCAGCAGACTTTCCTATAGAAACTGACAAGTGGATCCTGAAAGTTGTATGTAAGTGCCAAGGACCTGATTCTAAAACATATACATATGGAAATGAAAAGTTGAAGGAGTCACAGTAGCTGATGTCAACACTTAGTATAAAGCTGCAGTAATTAAGACAATGCTGTATTGACATAAGGATAGACAGATAAATCAGTGCAACAAAACAGAGTCCCGAAATAGACCCATCACATATAATAAGTTGATTTTTGACAAAAGTGCTAACATAATTCAAAGGGGGAAAAACAGTCTTTTCAGAAAATGGTACTGGAACAACTGGAGAGATATATATGCCTTGACCCTTACCTCTCACTATATACAAAAGTTGAAATAGAACTGGAGACCTAAATGTAAGAGCTAGAGCTATAAACTTCTAGAAGAAACCATAGGAGGAAATATTTGTGGCTTTTGGCTAAGAAAAATTTTCTTGTACAGAACGCACCAAAAGCACAAAGTATAAAAGAAAAAATTGATAATTTGGGCTTCATCAAAATTAAAAACTTCTATCTTTTGGAAAACACTTCAGATAGTAAGACAGGTCACAGAGTAGGAGAAAATATTTGCAAAACACATATGTGCTAAAGGACTTGTACTCAGAATACATAAATAAGTCTTACAACTCAATAATAAGGCACACAATCCACTAGAAATATAAGCAAAAAAGATCTGAACAGACACTTTCTAAAGATGACATAAGGTTGGCCAATAAGCACATAAGAAGATACTCAAGCTCATTAGTCAGACACTAGGGAAATGCAATGAATTAGCTCTACAGTCCGATTAGGATGACTAAAATAAAAAAAGACTGGAAATTCCAAGTGTTGGTAAGGATGCAGAGCAACTGGAACTCTCATATATTGCTAATGGAAAATTCAAAATGGCATGGTCACTTTGGAAAACAGTCCAGCAATATGATGGTTGATTTTATGGGTCAAACTGCTAGGCCCTGGTATCCAGATATTCAGTGAAACATTATTCTGGATGTTTCTACAAAGGTGTTTTTTAGATGAGATTAACACTTAAATCAGCAGATTTGGAGTAAAGCAGAGTACCGTCCATAATGTGGGTGAGCCTCATCTAGCCAGCTGAAGGTTTTAACAGAACAAAAAACTGACCTCCCCCCAAGCAAAAAGGAATCCTTCCAGCAGATGCCTTCAACTCACTGCAAGTCATTCCTGGGTCTCGAGCCTGTTGGCTGGCCTGCCCTGTAGATTTTGGACTCACAAGACCCCACAATCATATGAGCCAAGTCCCTAAAATAAATCTCCGTCTCTCTATATACATATCCTGTTGGTTCTATTCCTCAGGAGAACTCTGACTAATGCAAGCAGTTCCTTATCAAATTATACATATACTTACGTATAATCCAGCAACCCTACCTCTAAGAATTTACCTCCTAAAAATGAAAACAAATGTCTACACAAAGACTTTATGTGGATATTCTTAGGAGCTCTACTCATAATAGTAAAAAAATGGGAAAAAGCCCAAATGTACCTCAAGTAGCAAACACATAAAGAAATTGATAGCTGCCAGATGGGCAAGGGTTCAAGGGGCTAGGTGAAAAAAGTGAATGGATTAAGAAGTACAAATTGGCAGTTAAAAAATAGTAGTGGGGATGTAAAGTACAGCATACAGAATGTAGGCAATAACATTGTAATTACTGTGTGTGGTGCCAGATGGGTACTAGATTTATTGGGAGATCACTTCGTAAGTTTCATTGGGTTGGCCAAAAAGTTTGCTTAGTTTTTTCCATACCATGGCTTTAGTAGTATCTAGTTGTCTTCAACTTCATTTGAAACAATTTTGTTAGACTGTATTGCAACAGTTGTCATATCAGTGTGCATTTTTAAAAAACTTATCAAAGTAGGTGAATTTTTGTGCAGCCATTTTAATATTGAAGATGGAAGAAAATATGCAACATTTTCAGCATATTATGCTGTACTATTTCAAAGAAAGGTAAAAATGCAACTGAAACATAAAAAAAGATCTGAGCAGCGTATGGAGAAGGTGCTGTGACTGATTGAACATGTCAAGAGTAGTTTATGAAGTTTCTTATACTATTGACTTTTTGGCCAAATAATCTTTTGCTGTGGGGCTGTGGCATGCACTAGAAGATGTTCAGCAGCACCCCTGGCCTCTCTGTACCCACTAGAAGCCAACAGCAGGAGATAGCTGACGTACTCAAAATATCCAGATCAATACAGTATTGGTGAAAATGAAAAATGTGTCTTTTATTTTACAGAAAAAACTAAACAGAGCTTTTGGCCAACCCAATACAAATGTCTAATCACTATGCGCTACACCTGAAACTAATATAATTGAATGTCAAACTAATATATATTGAATGTCAACAATAATTGCAAAATAAAAAAGTTAAAGAATTAAAATATGAAAAAATAATGAATTGTGGTATGTCTATTAATAGGCTAAAAATAAAATGGCTATAAAAAAGAACAAACTATTGATCTGTGCCACAACATGGAATTAATCCAAATGTATTATGCTAAGAGAAAGAAGACATAAAAGATTATAAACTATATGATTCCATTTATAGGACGTCAGTAAAAACAGCGTACCTATAGAGACAGAAAACAGATCCATGGCTGCTAGGGACTGTGAGTAAGGGAGGGGATCGACTAGGAAAGGGTACAAGGGAACCTTTGGGGGTGACATAAGTGTTCTCTATCTCGATTGTCATAGAGGTTGTAAAAAAGCACACATCAAAATTCATCAAATGGGATATTTTACAAAAATAAATTTTATTGTATATACATTATATCTCAATTTCTTTTTTTAAAAAAGGTAATGGTTGTGAAGTAAATGTTATGGAAACTGAAAATACTTCCCAAGGGGCCAACAGCCATTGTATTTGTGGAGACCCATGCATGCACTCTCTGTGAGGTGTTTCTTCGCCTGCCCGGTCCCAGGGACATTGCCCTCCTCAGTGTCAACTGCCCCTTTGCCATACCTCTCACTGGCATAGAATTAGGTCTGAGTCAGCGACCATTGGCTTGAAAGAAATAGGAGTCACTCAAGCAAGCTTAAGTATATTATCATGAATTCACTGGAATTTGAAATCAGGAAGCACAGCTGGCTCAGGGCGGTTGAGATCAGCAGTTACCAGACTTCCCCAAGACCTGATGGTCTCTCATATCCTTAATCTTTCCTGTCATATCTGCCTCATGGTGCTTCTCTTTCTTGTTTCAGAAACATAAGCTAAACGTGGCCATCACAGCCTTGTCTGGCCTCCTATCACTTTTATAAAGTCTTACATCCAAATTCTCAGGGGAAAGAATCAGACAGATTCATCTTAAAGTCTACTTGGCTGTGGATACGCAGCTCATATCCCCAGTGAGCAGAGACTGGCTTGGGAGACCACTCTCTGGGAAGGGGATATGGAGCAGGTTAAAAACTGACCAGTCTTCTGGCCAAGAGGCCCTACCTGAGCTTATACAATCATTGTTCATTCCACTGTCCTCCAGCTTCTCGTTATTCCCAAGGACTCCAGCCATGCTCCCGCCTCAGTCCTTACGTTTGCTGTTGCCGTTGCGTAGGAGGCTCTTCCCACGAGGCTGGCTCCCTCACTTCATGATGCCTCTGCTCGAGAGGTCAGGCCTTCCCGGACTGCCATGTCTACTGTAAAAGTGCGGGCCCAGGGTCACATTCTTTGCCACTACCCGGCTTTGTTTGCCCTTGGAGCATTGAAAGAACCTGACAATGATGACATATATGTATTTGTTTTTTAAAGTCTATTTTTCTCTGCTAGAATGTAATTTTCAAGAGAGTGAGAAGTTCCTAACTATGTCACCAGGACTCTTAGTTAATGCTCCATAAATATCCGTTGAATAAAGTAGTAATTAGTTTTTATAGACTTATTTTAATCCAACGACCACCATCACAGCCCATTTATCCCCATTACAGGGGTATTTCCTATCATGCCTAGGCCAGTATTCTATACTTTTTCAATTTTGACACTAGTTTTCATTTTCTTTCCCCCCCCAATTCTGCTGTTAGTTCTCAATCAGAGACTCAACTCAGTTCTTCTTTAGTCTCTGCTGTCACTACAGAGTTCTATTTCTAGAGGCCCAGAAATCCTGTTCTTCTCGTTCCAACTAGGATATGTCTTAGATGGGACCTCCGGTGATTAACCTTGTTTAAACTCACCATAGGACTTGGCACAGTGACTTGTGGATGGAAACTACTGAATGATCATTCAGACATGGCAGCTAAAAATAAGAACCTTTGTTCCAGATGATTTAATGATAATGAGCACACACCACTGCCGCACCACACTGGGGGCTGGGGCCAGAAGTGCTTAACAGCACAGGCTTAGACACTGCCGAGGGAGTGACAGTTCACGTCCACACGGACAACAAATAAGGCAAATCATAAGAAGGGTATTAAGAGGAAAAATATCTTCAAAATCAAGGAAAGTAGAGTAAAACAGGTTCTGGATGTGTGAAGGGGGGAGCATGTAAAAAAAGGCCTTGAAGAATGGAGAGGAGAAATATTTATAATTGAATTTGAATGTAAACATTACATGTGGAAAGTACGATGTGGCTAAAACAGTATTTAGAGGAAATTTTATAGCTTTAAATATGTTTATCAGGAAACAAAGTTTAAAAATAAATGAATTAAGCACTGAAATTAAAAAGTTGGAGGGAAAACCTACATCAAATCCAAATTAACAAAAAGATGGGAATAATTAAGGTAGAAATCATTAAATTAGAAAACTACAACAACAAAATAAAAAGTTAACAAAACCAAAAGACCGTTCTTTAAAACAGTTTGATAAGATCGATATCTTACGGTAAGACTGACCAAGAACATATGAGAAGATTCAAATAAAACAAGATGAAAAAGAAGAAATGACTATAGATACAGCAGAAATTCACAAATAAAAGAGTGGAGAATGTTCTGACAGCTGGTGATGGGGAAAGCGCTCCACGAGTAGGACACATGGTGAGCAAAGCCTGGGGGTGGGCGTGTTTAGGAGACCGCAAGTAATTGGTCTGAGCAGAAAAAGTTGGAGATGTCTGTCGAGAACTGAGAAATAATGCTGAGTGAGAGCTGGGGTCCTCACCATGGAGTCCCTTAGGGAGACATTGATAGTTGTTGAGCAGGGGTAGGTAATGGGAAATGTGCTTCCGGAAGACACCTGATAGCAATAAGTAGAATAACAGTGTCTGTGATTGTTCCAGGTGGAAGATGAGAGGGCCTAAATAGAACTCTGGAAATGGATCCCTAGAAAATAATATGGCAAAGTGGGGGTGGGGGGACCTATGCAGATTGGCAAGTAACTAGACGTGGGGGGATGAGCCTGGGTGTGGGGATGGGAGAGGTGGAGGATGCTGCCAAAGAACAAAGCTGGAAGCTCCTAGGTTATTAGGAGATGCATGCTAATGTTCAAGACAACAGCTTCAGATGGAGATTGGGCTGAACAGGAGATATAAAGAAGTCGGTTAAGGGGTGCAATAACTAGAGTTTATATGTTCTTTATGGATCCCAAAACATTTTTCATCATGTTTGATCCGTATTGACCTGTGGGACAGGCAGGTGAGAAAGACTGCAACTCATCCAGGCCATATGAGCCGATAGAATTGAAATCGATTTCTCTAACATGATTGGGATGGGAAGTTGGTTGATTATTTGCAAACAGCAGTCAGAACAAGGACTCATAGCAACATGGTACGCACAAAACGTTTCTCCCTTATTTGGCTACCCACTGCCTGAACTTCATTCTGTGTCTGATCACCATTTTATGAGTCCAGGTCAGACAAGGCAAGCTTGCCTTCCCTAATATCAGAGAAAAAACTAGATTCAAGGTTGGCCAGTTTCCCCTGTAGCTGAAGAAAAGGCATACGACCTGGGCTCTGCCAACCAAACAAACCTGCACGGAAGGCAGACTCAGGCACTTGTGATGCAAAAGGGGAAGAAGGGAGGCTCACTCTCTCTCTCGTGGTGGCAGGAGAGGTGGCAGGTGAGAACCTGACACAGAGAAAAAGCCTCAATGATGGCAGGGCCAGCAGTTGCAATTAAGTGAAGATCCTGGCCCAAAAGGGGGACCTTGTGCACTGTGGGTGGGCATGCAGATTGGTGCAGCCACTGTGGGAAACAGCATGGAGTTTCCTGAAAAAATTAAAAATAGGGCTGCTTATGACCTGGAGATTCCAGTTCTGGGTATACAGCTGAAGAAACCCACAGCACTAATTTGAAAGAATATATGCATTCCTATGTTCATGGCAGTATTATTCACAAAGTCAAGATATGGGAGCAACCCAAGTGCCCATCCAAAGACAAGTGTATAAAAAAAAGCTGTGGTACATATATACAATGAAATATTACTTGGCCATAAAAAAGAATGAGATCTTACCATTTGCAACAGTATGGATGGACCCTGAGGGTATTATGCTATATGAAATAAGCCAGTGAGAGAAAGACAAATACCATATGATTTTACTTATATGTGGAATTTAAAGACCAAAATAAAAAAAAAAGCAAGAACAGAGTGATGATTGCCAGAGGGGGGGTTCTGGGGGCTGGGTGAAAAAGGTGAAGTAAGAAGTAAAAATTGGGGATGTAAAGAGCAGCATGAGGAATACAGTCGTAATATTGTAATGAGTATGTGGTGCCAGGTGGGCCCTGGAAACGGCGAGAAGGAACACTTTGTAAAGTACATGACTGTCTAACCACTATGCTGTACACCTGAAACCAATACAGATGATACTGAATCTAAACTGCAATTAAAAAATAAAATGGAATAAAAAGATCCTGGCTCAGAAGTCATGTGTCATCCAGAGCTCGGAAGAGGCAGCGTTTTCTCGCCAGACCAGTTCTGAGGCTTGGTGCTGGGGGCTGTTCCGGGAGGCTCCACCTTCATTCCAGCTCCCTAGTGCTTCCAACAATTTTATGAGCTCCCCAGTAACATTTCTGCCTGGTCTCCTTCCCAGAGTCACTTTCTGTTGCTTGGACCGAAGAACCCTGGCTGATACATATTAATACTGTAAATGTTTTATTTTACTTCATTATCCACTTGTCAATCTTACAACCAGTTGAAAGCAAGTCCTCTAACATAAAAAACAAGCTGAAATTAGAAAAAGTTGCATTTTGATATGCTCCTAGGCCTCATATGCTAGATTTATTAAAATTTCTTTATAATATTGTTAAGTGTTCCCTGGCTGGTGTGGCTCAGGGGATTAAGCACTGGACTGAGAAACAAAGGGTCTCTGGTTCGATTCCCAGTCAGGGCACATGCCTGGGTTGCAGGCCAGGTCCCCAGTAGGGGGCACACTAGAGGCAACCACCCACTGATGTTTCTTCCCCTCTCTTTCTCTCTCTCTTCCCCTCTCTAAAAATAAATAAATAAAATCTTTAAAAACTATATTGTTAAGTGAAAAGAGGCAGGTATATATGTTGTATTTTTATTTCACACATAGGAAAAGGTTACACCAAAATACTAACCATCATTATATTGGGCTAATAGGATTGGTGATAGTGATTTCCTTCATTTTGTTTATATATAGTTTATAAGTTACACCATGCATGTGTGATTCTTGTGTAATAAAAAGTTACATTAAAACATACAGAAACATATTACCTGGGCTCTGTCAACCAAATTTCTGCAGGTATGTTGATTTTTACCTTCCACCTACCTTGGAATGTTCTAGGCACAGCTTCCTTCTGTGCTCTGATGTTCCCAGAAGGTTCCGGATTCCCAGAGTTAACCCTCCTGGCCTCTCTGGCCCCACCTCACTCGTCAACATTCACCCCTCCTCCTGGGAGAGGTTGTGTCCAGTGTGGGAGAGAGTCGGAAGTCCTGAGCATGCCCAGCCTGCGCCCTTCCTCCCTCCTCTGCGTGCCCACAGAGGGTGCATTCTGGTCTGCTCTCTGCCCGCGGGTGAGCTTACCAGGTACCTGCTGCCACTAACATGGCAGAGCTGAGAGTGACTGAGACAAACTCTGGACAGTCTTTGGCAGCCGGACACCTAAGGCACAGTTTCCAACTGGCTCTGTCAGTAACAGAGCTCTGTTTGTCTCCTGTGTTTTGCTTCTCATCCAGTTCCAAAGTCAGGAGGGGAACGGAGGGCTGTGATTTAGTGGTTCCAGACACATCCAGGCACCCAGGGACCTCTGGTTAACACTATTTCTCTAGGCTTCCCAGTGCCCTCCATGCCTAAATCCTGGGACACAGGGCAATGTCAGCTGGACTCGATCACCTGTAACTGAGGAGAACACACACGCCACCAGACACACTGCCGGTGCGGCCTGCACTCCCTCTCCGCAGCTTTGCCGGGAACCGCATCGTTACTTAACATCCCAGCCCTGCAACAGGACTCAGTGCCTGAGTAACCAGAGCTTAAAACCTGTGTCATCACATAAAATATCTGAAGCTGGGCCCTGAGGTTTCATTAACAGCAAGACATTTTAATGTGATTACAGCTCTTTTTGTTCAGAAAGTAGGCACTGCTTAAGTTTAGAAAGCTTATCTATTGATCTTAACTGTTTCCTTCACAAAGGGCGTGAAAGGAAGCAAATCGTGGAATCTCAAATCTGCAGTTTCTACTTGGCTCTTTTAGTATTCCTTGCCTCCCTCAGATAAAGTATCTAAGTTTCGTTAAGTCATTACTCTTAAAATCAAGTCCTAAAAACACACCCATCTTCCTGAGTTTATCAGCATTTTGCAAAGCAGCTAAATATGCCAAGTGCATTAAAACCCCGGTAAAGTAGCCAGGCAGCCAACTTCCAAATATTACATGTAATCTCTATCTGACAGCTTTCAGGAAAAACAAAACCAACGTCAATTGCTTCTTTCTCAGGTTTCCTGACAATATTTTCCTCAAATTTATGCTTAAGTTATAACTCAAGATCATGCCAGCAACAATTGAAGATACCCATGTCATTAAACAGAAAAGCAAACCTCACGTAGCCAAGCCTTAAAAGTTGCTCCCTTAATGCACGAGAATATACATCATCTAAATGTAAAGAGCTGAGGACACACAAGTACACAAACATAGAATAATACTATTGAGTGTCTGAAAATCTTCAGAAAAAATCTTTCTGACAGCATTGTTTTCTAGGAAATCAAACAAAAGGTGCTTAAATGACCCATGAAGCTTGTGATAAGTCCTTTTAAATAAGATGGTCAGACGGCTGAGCGGAGTTTTGGTGGCTGGCCTGTCAGTCGGGGAGATGGGACAGGCAGATGACAAGGACAAGGCCTGAAGGTCAGGGCTGTGTGGCCAGCGAGTCTCAGCTACCGCTGCCTGGGCTGGGCCGCACTGCCGGCTGCGGTGTGGGCCTGAACCGGGTGGCACGCCTGCGCACTGAGTCGGAGCTGGAAGTCACCTCAGAGGTCCTTGCTCGTGGTGCCTGGACAGGTGGAGGGCTAGTCTCCGGCCAGGCAGTGGAGGGCAGGTTGAAAGTCCTCTCTGTGCCGGTTCCCCACAGTGTGGCCACTAGATCCCTGGCCTCACCTTTTCTCACCAACAGCAAATCTGCATGGAGACAAGGACAAGGACAGGAACGAAACTACCCCGGAGGCTGGGTCAGAATACATAGCTGGGTTAGGCTTCACAATGAAGTTAGGGGAATCAGGTAAACTATCGGACCTGATACATCTCAAGCTCAGGAGCTGGAAGTAACTTTTCCAACGAGCCAGCAGTTGGTACTGTAAACTTCACTAATTAGCTAAGCTTACATGTAAACACATTTATAAACATTTTCCCACAAATGATGCATCACTATTAAAAACGAAAATACTTTGAAATTTATAAGCCATATCTGCTCAGGCACTTCTCTTTCAACCTAATTGTTCATTTCATAGTGGGTAAAATTATTTTTAAAGCCATAGAGAAGTTTTCAGTTTAAGAGCATGGTCTACCCAGCTATTAGCAAGCTCTATGGTTTTGAGAGCCCCGCAGAGGAGCTCCAGAGGCAATTCAGAGAAGGCGTGAAGCTCTGAGAAAGGGCAGTTCAAGTAGTCTGAGTCCTGGCTCCCTGCTCTGGTCCTCATCCATGCTGCCTTTTTCAAGCTCTTGATCGACCAAAGTTCAAGGCTTCCCCATGGGTCAGTGAGTCTCATTTCGAAAGCTGTGGTGCTTGGTTAGCGTAATCTCTTGTCCAGACCTCCCCTTAGAGTTCTAGACTCCTATCCCCTGGCGCCCACCTTACATACCTCCTTGTGGGCCTCGCAGACACTTTAAAGTCAGTTTCTTCCCCACTCCCTGCCCACCCCACCAACGGAGTCATCTTCTGTTTTCCTTCTCTTACTTCAGTGCCTGGAAACCCCACCCCTCCAGCAGCACAAAACAAAACCTGAGAGTCAGCCACGATGCCTGTTATTTCCCCACCTCCTATACCCAGTCCACCTGCAACTACTGATGGCTTTACCTGCTGAAGAGCTTTCCAGTCCATCCATTGCTCCCCAGCTCTTTTGCCAGCTGAATGCCAAATCACCACCTCCCATTTGCAGCTCTGGAATGGCCATGAATATGAATTGCCTTCCAATTTGCAAAATGATTACAAATGTGCTTTCCCTTTGCTCTCTTTCCAATCTACTGCCATAGAAAATCACAAGTCTTATCGTGTCTTTCCTATATTTGAAACACTGAAATGGCTCCTATTGTTCTCAGAATAAAGAGTGGCCTGAAGCTCCTGCCTGACCAGGCTCTGGCTCCGTGTTCAGCCAGCTGGCCCCCACTGTCCCTTCCAGACATGCCCTCCCCTTCCCAGGGCCTTAGTCCACCCTCCCCTCTTTGCCCTGAGTTATTCTTCTATTCCACCTCAATTGCTTCCTCCCACAGAGGAGCCCCTCCTGAGCGACCCCGACAGAATCACGTGCACCCTCACATGCATGCACCCGCACACTTCCTTCACAGCACTTCCCAGCTGCAGTGACAGCCATGGCATGTGTGTGGCTGGTGTGAGTACCTGCATCCTGTGCTCCAAAGCACCCTGAGGAAAGGGGATCCACGGGCTCCACTCCCATCAACCCCCAGGCTTGCATAGGATGGGCATGTGGTGCTTAATAAGTGTGTACAGAATGAACACAACTGTGAAAGGAGTTAGTGCTCAGAATACAAGCGCTAAGGCCTATCTTACTCTGGATCATTCTCTTTTCATACAAGGTCAGTTTTTCAGGGTCTCGGAAGACATGGAGAACCCACAGTTTTCCCCCAATCCACAGCAGATCTCCCCAGTGTGACCTAAGGGATTAAAATGGGGGGAAGGGGGTATTCTTTCAATAAGACAGTGACAGCAGGTTAGCATCCTTGAAGCTTCTGATTAATGGACTCTGTTAAAGTAATAAAGATTTTAACTGCTACAGCTTCGATCTAAATTGAAAAATTGTCTAGGAATCAAGAAAGCAGGAATGCTCTTCCCCACAGTTCCTCCCCCCGACCCCAGGAATAAATAGAAAGATGAGAGGCAGAGTTGGAGGGCTGCCTGGTAGAGAAGCTCGGTGTGCGCAGGCTCCGGGCCCTAGCTGCCCACTGACTCTGTGATCGGAGGTAAGTCCCACCTCTCTGTGGGCCTCTGTGTCCTCCTCGGTAAAATGAAGATAATACTAGCACATGTAGTGTTGTTGTGAGGCTTAAATACACTAAAATGTATGTTAAGTGCCTTGAGCCACGTCATACGTTACGTACAGTGAATAATATGTCAATGTTTGCCATTTCGTTGTTACTAGGTGTTTTTTAAAGCTGCTCTACAGTATTCTGGCTGATATATTGACTGATATGTTTTGGTCAAAGTGGGAATGAATTAATGTTTACAACTATGACATTAAGAGTTAAAATGTGCTTTTGTTTTGTTGTCCATCAAACTATTTTTAATGAAAATATTCTGGATGCATAGCCTTGTTGATTCAGATAAAACAATGTGCCTGTTAGTGGATGGTTGTTGGCTGCTTAACAGAGTGTGGCAAAAGCAGTCCTCAAATGTGCATGAGTAGCCTGTTCAGTGTCCGGTGAATCCAAAAGCATATGCCTCATTTACCTTTGATGTATAAAGTAACAAATTTACATTCTGTTAACTGACCTAGACAATAAAATTAACCAGAAAATAAAACAACAAAACACATCTCTGCCTTCAAGGAGGACATGTATACCTACATCCATCCTTGAGTTGTCAAGAGTATATGTTAAGATTGCATCAAGCAGAAAAGTACTTACAAAAACAATTAAAATGTTTTCAGCTAGCTATGCACTATCCAATGACCAAGGAATTCCACTCCTAAATATAGACCCAAGATATATGAATAAAGACAGAAAGACATGTACAAGAAAATTCATAGCAGCTTTGCTCATAGAGCCAAAAACAGAAAATAAGTCAGATGTCCATCAACAGAAGACTGGGTAAACAAATGGTCATGGGTGTATACAACTGAATACTACACAGCACTGAGAAGAACTACCGATGTGTGCAATACCACGGATATGTCTCATAAACATTATGCCCAGTAAAAGAAGCAAAAAGCCCTGATCGGTGTGGCTCAGTTGGTTGAGTGTCATCCCATGGAGCTAAGGGTCGCCAGTCTGGTACCCAGTCAGGGCACATGCCCGGCTTGAGGGTTCAGTCCCTGGTTGGGGCACATCTGAGAGGCAACCAATCAATGTCTGTCTCTCACAGTGATGTTTCTCAGCCTCTCTTTCTCCCTCCCTTCCCCTCTCTCTAAAAATAAATAAATAATTTTTTAAAACTTAAAGAATTAAAAAAAAGTATATACATTGTGATTAAGCTTAAGAATCATCAAACCTATCCCAGGCAAGAAAAAGTTAAAGGAGTTCATCATCACCAAAGCAGTATTATAAGAAATGTTAAAGGGATTTATTTATGAAGAAGAAGAAAAAAGATAAAAATATGAATAATAAAATGTTAATAACTAAATATCTATCAATAATTACTTTAAATGAAAAAATATATATGTAAAATGTATATATATGTAAAGTGTCCATCAATAGACAAATGGCTAAAGAAGTGTTATATATATTAAAATATAATGAAATATTAGTCAGCCATAAAAAAGAGTGAAATCTTGCAATCTGCAACAATATGGAAGGACTAGAGGGTATTATGCTAAGTGAAATAAGTCAGAGACAAATACCGTATGATCTCAATTATATGTGTAAGCTAAAAAAATAAATAAATAAACAAGCAAAATAGAAATAAACTCATAGATACAGAGAACATTATGATGGTTGCCAGATGGGAAGGGGTTTTGGGAATGGGTGATAATGGGGAAGGGATAAAGATGCGTAAACTGCCAGTTATAAAAGATCACAGAGATGTAAAGTAGTCTAGGGAACATAGTTAATAATACTATATAACTATGGATGGTGTCATATAGGTACTGGAGTTACTGGGGTGATCATTTCATAAGTGATATAAATGCGTAATCACTATGATGTACACCTGAACCAGTATAATATTGTACGTCAACTGTAACAATTATAAAAAAGATTATTTAAAAAAAGAATCACCAAACCTAGTAAGCGATGACACAAGTCATGACAGTGGTTACCTCCACGCAGCAGGGACCACGTCTAGACTGGGAAGTGCAGGAGGGAACCTTTGGGTGCTGGCGATGTTCTAGATCCTGATTTGGGTGGTGGTTTCATGGGTCCACGCATACAGAAAACTTTTCAAGCTGTGCACTGATGAGGTAGGTACCGTATGCACTTTGCTGTGTGTTTCACCACTGTTACAAAAGCATCTTTCCAGCTAGCAGTTTAAACTGTGACTGACTGTACTTCAGCCTGACATAACTGACTGCCATGTGAGTACTTCCTGTGTTGTTGGGAGTTGGCAGAGTGCTCACCCCGACACAACAAACCAAGTGTTACAGACTGAATAGTGTGCCCCCCAAATTCACATGTTGAAGCCCGGGGCCCTGATGTGACTGTATTTGGAGATGGCCTTTAACGAAGGAATCAAGGTTAAATGAGGTCATTAAGCTGGAGCCCTGATCCAACACGACTGGTGTCCTTACAAGAGGAGAGAAAGAGGCACTAAGAACGTGCACCTGTGGCCCTGGCCAGGTAACTTGGTCCCAACACACCAAGGTTGTGGGTTTGGTCTCCGGTCATACAAGAAGCAACCAATGAAGGCATAACTAAGTGGAAGAACATACTGCTATTTCTCTCTTTCTCTCCCTTCTTCCCTCTATAAAATAAATAAAAATTTTAAAAAAGAAAGTACACCTATGAGAAAAGATCATATTAGGACACAGCAATTACGTGGCCACCTGCAAGCCTAGAGAGGCCTCAGGAGAAATCAAACCTGTTGACACCTTGACCTTGGCCTTCCAGCCTCCAGAACTGTGAAAAAATATAAAGTTTCTGCTGGATAAGCCACACAGTCTGCAATATTTTACATGGTAGCCCTAGCAAACTAATACGCCAAAATAAAGAAGGCTTCTACAAAACCCCCAGGGATTTAGACAGGTCCTTGGCAGTTTAGGGGACCCAGGTGCTGCTGTCTGACTCCTGTGAGAAATCTAAATGCCAGTCAGGGCAGGTCAGAGGGAGACAGGGGGCTGTGTTTGCAGCAAAAGGCACAGCAACTGCCAATGGTGGCGGGGGCGGGGGGGGGTGTCTCCTGTGGTTGTAATGTGAGTTCCACAGAAGCGGCCTGCTTGAGCTGAAGGAGGTGAGGTTGAAAATGAGATGTGTTTAACACCACTACACACTTACCAACGTGGCTACAGCTAAATAGTTGGTATGATACTGGGTGCTGACAATGATGTAGAAGTACCACAATTCCTGTGACCTTCTGTAGGGAGTGTAAATTGGTGAAACCACTCTGAAAAACTCTGTAGGGATATTGCTAATCCTGAACATACACCTATTCTGTGAGTCAGCAATTCCACGCCTACAGAAATGAGTGCATATGTGCATCAAAATAAATGTGCAAAAATGTTCACAGTGAAACAGCCTGAATGTCTTTCAACAGGAGAATGAATAAATAAACTCCGGATAGTCACATCTAGATTACTACACAGCAATGAAGAAGAACTACTAATAAACACAACACGGACGACTCTCTAATAGTATTGAACAAAGAGGTCTGACAAAAGGTTAAATGCTCTGATTCCATCTACATAGAGTTAAAAACAGGCAAACTGCTGCATAAAAGTCAGAGTAGCGGTCACATCTTAGGGTGCAGGTCAACAGTGACAGGGAAGGGACATGAGGGAGCATGGGGGTGGAAGACAGGGAGGGGCGTGAACTGTTCTATATCTGGATCCAAGTGCTAGCTATATGGGTTTTCAGATATGTGAAAATTCAACAATTATACACTTGAGATTTCTGCTTTTCACTGAGTTCAAATTATATCGTAATTCTGAAAAATTAAAAATTAGGTGGGAGTGGGGAACTTTTATTATTACTCTGAACTGTATTACATGATTAATAGACTGGATTGAACTTTTCACCGTCTAAGAGTACCTGGGCAGCCTAAGGGACCTGATCTAGAATTTTTTATTCCAACGGGGAAGACAAGGTTGTAAGTGGGTAGAAAGAATCCACCTGAGAAGAGCCAGGGATGGCGCTATGCGCAGCCTGAGCCCAGCCCGTCAATACACCTGCTACACACAGAGGGCAGCTTCTTTCATTTGGGATTCCTGGACAAGACAGTGCTTTTGAAGTTTGCCAAACTTACTACTTGGGTTTCTGTTTACTGGTCAATTGCCAAGATTAACTCTGATGTAATAACAGGAGAACCATGGTTCATAGTGCTATATGCAGTCGATTCACCTGTGTCTGGTGTACTAGTCTAAGATGTTCGGCAAGAAACAAGTCCTCTTACTTAGCCCAAAGATATCCACAACAGCTACCGGCTCTCGCATTATGCAGATAATGGTTATAATAGATTGTAACTATTCCTTTTGGCTGACAGCAGTTTGCTACTAAGACTGTAGCTAATTCTCAACTACTGGCCTAATTCTATGAGGTTGCAGGAATATAACTGTTTAAACATATATGTGCGTGTGCCTGTGTGTGTGTGTGTGTGTGGCTTCCTTTCCAGATTCTGCTTTGGCTTTTGTTTTGGGTGGTTAAAGGTGGCAAAATGACCACATGTACTTTTATCCTTTCCCTCTCAAGACCTCACTTAAATGCATTAAAAGGCATAGATAAGGTATAAACCCACAAAGAGATTTTTTTAAGATAAATCCACAAACGAGAGGTCGCAACAGATTTCTTTGGAACTAACTGGCCTGTAGAACCCCAGGGATGTAGCTCTAACAAAAGACAGGGGAGGAGAGGCTCTGGACACAGGAGAGTCACTCACTGTGACCAGACCACTGGCGCCCAGCCCTCTGCTCCGCGCAACGCACACACGCCACCGGGACCAGCCGCCGCTCCTCAGGACAAAGACTGGCATCTGGGAATTCTCAGAGCAGCAAGTGCATGGCTCTCCGCCTGACCACCCCAAAGAAAAGCCACTGGTCAGCTGGCAGATAGTGTCAGGGTCCTCCCCAGATCTGCACCTGGCAACAGCCAGCACTGAAGGCTCTTTCTGGGAAGGCTGCACTAGCTCTGTCCTTTCGTGTGAGGAGCCAGAAATACCTGAAGAGTTTCCCCCCACCTCCCACAAACCCTTTTCACCCCTAGGCCCTTACCCAATAACGGACCAGTGTGGAGTATGAGACATGGGTCCCAATGACTCGGGGGGAACACCCCTGAGGCCGGCTTCCAAAGCAGAGCTCCCCCTCAGGACTTGGAGGTCACACCATTTTTAAATTGAACTTATTGGGATACAGGTTTCAAGTGATTCCCATACTCCCTTCCAAGGTGTCCCTGGCAGCACCCTCTTAATAAAGTAGAGCCCGCACACACTGACCCTCTTCTCAGTGTCTGCTCTGGAGCGCGGCCTCAGGCTTCTAGGAACCATGCCAATGACACAGACCTCCGGGCAGCTTCAGCGCCACAGCCCACGTGAATGGACAAGCAACAATGGCCAGACATTTGCTGAAAACCTCCACCAGGGAAGGGAGCAACCCACATAAGCCACACGAAGTGAACAAACCCACTATAACTCCCCCAAGTGGAAGAAAGAAAGAGGAGGGGGGTAAGAAAGGGGAAAATTAGATCAGAAGGAAGGAAAGGTAAGACTCACTGTGCAGATAACACCACGAACGAAACCTTAATCATCTGCCCTCATAGGCACAGTCTCTTGACTTCAAGGACAGCCTCATTCTATACAAGAACCTGTGGACAGATGGTTAATTAGCTCCCCACCACCTTGCAGTTCTTGGGTAAGCCTTCCCTCCATCCCCGCTCCCTCTGCCTCCACCCACTAACAGGAATTGTGAAAACAGTCTTCACACCACCAGCGAGTATGTTGTGTCTCACCTGGAGCCACTCAGACATAATAAGGCACAGCATCCTGAGCCCCTCAGCCTCCATTCTTCCCCAACCGGGCTCCCAGTGCCTCACAGGACTTCCCCCCCCAAATCTGGGAGGAAAAGGGGGGTGCATCTTATAGTCCGAATGTAGCTTTACATTCACATTGGTGAAATATGACGTTATTTATGTTATTAAATATTTTACCACATTGTTTGCTTCAATTTTTTTTCTATTTTCCTCCTCTAAAACCTAGGTGTGTCTGTCTTATGGTCCAAAAAATACAGTAAATGTAACATGCACTCCTAAACTGGCTTAACATTCCATCTTCCGGGCTAGAGAGCATCTACCGAGAGTGGCAACAATTTATGCCAAGTCCGAAGCACGCTTTATAAATTTATTTTACATCAGCTGTGTATCTTTTCCCCCAGCAGATTAATACATTTTCAGACTAGAAAAGTCAAGTGCTTATTTGAAAGCTGACTTAATTGTTCCCTTAACAAATTTTAATAAAATTATATACTGTTAATGATTTGGGTTCCAGTTTTCTAGCATATTCCTTTCCTCCCACCCCTTAAATACACACACATGCACATGCACATACATAATTTTCTCATGACAGAACACAGAGAAACACATTCGCCGTAGAACATTTGGAAAAACAACACATCACACACTACTGGAATTCTATCATCCAGTTTCTGTTTACTTCATTTTGAGAAGAACATTTTAAAATTATATATTTCCTAATAATTCTATTCCCTGGCTTGCATTTTTTAAGAAGTAAAATGGGAGATGAGCTCAAGGCTTTGCTTTTCAGAGACGTGGGTGACTCCTTGATACACGCTGGGCAAGTGCATGCATCAGAGAGAGACGTGGTGTAAAGATGAAGTACAGCATGTATACCACGTCCTCTTTATTTACAGCCAAATGCACAGAGCTCTGGCCCGGAGTCCAGTTCCTGGGAGAGCACAGCACAGGCAGGGCTGCTGGCAGCAAGAGACAGAAAAGCACTGCAGCCTCCAGAGCTCCCACGGTGACAGAAAATCCCGGGACCAAAGCTGAATGTTTGGCCACTTCAGTTCCTCTCTAATGACCCTTTTTATGATGAGATGTTGGTTTTGTTTCTCCCTTCTCTCATCCATGCAATTTTGTTCCTTTGAGGGTTAATGGGAAGGGAAGTTGGAAGTGGGAGTTCACAGGGTGGGGGGAACTTTAAGGCATGGATCTTAAAACCCTTAAATTTCATTATAAAATGTTAACTCAATCATCCTCAAAGGTTTACTAGAGAATAGGCAGACTTTCTATTAAAGATGGAGGAAAAAGATACATAGAAAAGCAACAGATTTTCTTATCTCCATTAATTTAACAAATATGTATTCAGCATATACTATATATATGTGTGGGTTTGTATGTGGATACTAGCTAGATGCTATTATCCTTCTCGGCTAAAGGGGATTTATAAACAGGTAGGTGCGTCCCTGGCTGGGTGGTTCAGTTGGTTGGAGCATCCTCCTGTACACCAAAGGTTGCAGCATTTGTGTAGGTTGCAGGTTCGAGTACAGGAGACAACCAATCAATGCTTCTATCTCTCTCTCCCTCCCCTCCTTCTTCCCTCCCTCCCCTCTTCCTCTCTCTCTCAAATCAATAAACATATCCTTGGGTGAGGAATGGAACAGATGTAAGTGGGGATGTATGTTCTGGAAGAGAGAGATGGAAGGAAGTGGGCAGCATTGCTGTATCTGAAGTGAACTGTGGCTGCTTGCTAACAAGGAGCATGAAGTGCTGTGAGCGCTTACACCAGGGGTCAGCAAACTAAGGTCCGCGAGTCACATCTGGTCCAGCACCTGCTTTTGTACTGACCGGGAGTTGGGAGTGACTTTTACATTTATAAATAGAAGGTTGGCGGGGGGAGGGGGGGATTCAAAAGAGGAATTGAAATTTGTGACATGAGAAAGTCCTGTGAAATTCAAATTTTAGTGTCCATAAATAAAGTTTTTGGAATGCAGCCATGCTATTTACTATCTGGCCCTATACAGAAAAAGTTTGCTGACCCCTGCTTTAGAGGAGGGAGACATCACTTCTGCCCAGGCTCATGATGAAGGAAGTGACATCTACCTTACTTTCCTATAGCCCTTTATATCTCATTTGACACGCCCCCCGTGGGAAGAGACAGACAGCTTTCATCATTCCTCCTTTTACAATGGGGGAAACTGAGGCTCGGCCCCATCTAGAGACTTGTTTGCTGTTGGCAGCTAATCAGTGGCAGCACCCTGTTACAACTGCCCTGAGCCTGCCCCTCATGGTGTCGAGACTGGAAAGAAGTCGGTGCAATGGTAACACACACAGACTGACACCCTCTCTGGGACAGGGGCACCAGCTGGGTGGGGGCAGGGGTGGCTGCTGTGGGGCCCCAGGACAAAGGGGACTTGAGCACCAGGAGTGGTGGGGCCTCTTCCTTTCTCTGGGCCCTTTAGTCACTGTGAGAACCTCTGAGAGCCTCAAAGTAGTGTTTGCAACGCCTTTTCCTGCTATAGTTTTGAAGAGTAAATGGAATCATAATGAGAAGCGAGTGAGTCAGCTGTGTGGAGTATTTAGCACAGTGCTGGCACTTCGTACTTGTGATGTTAACCTGTTTTCATTCACTGGACTGGGAACCTGCTGAGGTTTTAAAACAAGAATTGATATGTCCTTACCTCAGATGAGTAGTAAGACATAAAGGATGTCCTCATACCTGAACATAAGATTGGGTTAGACCTTCACACTAATACTCTGGAAACATTCCATCTGTGAAACAAATTCTAGCTCCTTCAGGACAAAATTTCCCTAGGTATCAGCTCAGGAAAAAAGATTCCTGCGCTTTCAAGTTATTTGGAATGTAAATTGTACAGTGGGTGTAAAGACTATTTTCACATTTGGGAAGAAATCCATTAGGTTAAAATTGAGAACTAGGCAATTGAACTTGCAAGTCCCAAGGTCTGGGGGTGGGGTCTGGGGAAAGAGGCAGGGAGGGAGAAGAACAGGAAGGGACTGTGAGGAGAGATTAGCAGACCAGTGACTAATCAGTCCAGTGATGAGGTCAGGGCCCAGCAACTGGGCACAATTTATGAAGCCCCAGAAAAGCTGAAACAGAGGGTCCTTACAATTTTAATTATATTTAATTTAAATCCTAGCTCCCATCTTATGGGTGCACAAACCAGTCACTAATAAATATCAGTTTGTCCAGGACTTGCAGGCCACTACCCAAATAGTGACAGACATCCAGCCAGAGGTCCCTAACTCCTGCGCCTTGCTGACCACCTTATCTGTTGGGTTACTATGTTGGATTTAAAAGATGCTTTCTTTTGCATACCTCTGAGCCCTGAGTGTCAGGGAGCTGTTTGCTTTTGAATGGGAAGACCCAGACTCTAAAGTTAAGGACAGTACCGCACACTTCTCTCCCACAGGCTCACAAACTCCCCCAGCCTGTTTAGAGAGCCTTTAGCCAGAGACTTCAGGGAGCATCAGCTGAGTGATGATGCAATGCTCCAATATGTGGATGACCTTCTCATCTCTCTCAGCAAAGAAGCTGTTGACAAAAATACCATTCTAACCTTAAACTCCTTGGCTGAATGGGGATATAAAGTTCCCCAAAAGAAAGCCCAAATATCTAAGCCCTCTGTGATAATTCTGGATTTGAATTATCTCAAGGACAAAAAAAACTTGTTCCCAGACAGGAGGGAAGCCCTAGCGAGGGTGGCAATGCCCACCACTGGCCAACAGCTAAGGGGGTTCCCTGGAATGGCTGGCTTTTGTAAGATATGGATTCTGAACTTTGGCTTACTTGCAAAACCATTATATGCGAGACTGAAAGGAGTGAATCAAGAGCCTTGGACTTGGACTGTGGGATGCCAAAAGGCCTTCCAGACTATTAAGGAAAAGTTACCGATGGCCCCTGCCGAGGCCCTATGGACGTAAGAAAGCCCTTTGATTTGTCTATGCATGAAAGACAAGGAATAGGACTGGGTGTCTTGACACAGAACCTAGGAAATATTAAAAGGCCAGTGACCTACTTCTCAAAACAGCTGGACACAGTTACTCCGGGATGGCCGGTTTGTCTAAGGGCCATGGCAGCTATCTATGACCTTCTACAGGAGGCTGGGAGGTTCACCCTGGGGCAGCACACCACAGTGCATTCTCCACCCTGTGTGTTGCCCTGACTAGAGCAAAAGAGAGAATACCAGCTGGGAAAATACCAGGCAATCCTCCGAGACAATCCTAACATCATTCTCAAGACTATTGCTACTCTAAACCCACCCCACTTCCCTCCAGGCCAGAGGGACTGAAACATGACTGTATGTGAGTAACTGAACAACTCTGTTCTAGTTGACCAGAACTGACTGACTAACTGCTGAAGAATCCGGATCTTGAGATGTTCATGGACGGAAGCAGCCTCATGAACACAAGCAGCCTCATGAACACGGAACACAGGAAACCAGAAGGCGAGAGATATTAGGTCTCCTAAAGGCAGTTATGAAACCTAAGAAGGATGCCATCATACACTGCCCAGGTCATCAGAAGACTGACGGCTCAATCTCCCAGGGAAATAATAAAGCAGATCAAGCTGCTGCCCACCTGGTGGCTCAAACTAAAGTCCTCATCCCTCTGGTAGCAGCTTTCATTAATTACATGGACTCAAAGCTAGTCCGGCCTGAAGATGCTTCAGAAGACTTAGAGAGGGCAAAAGAACTGGGCTATTTGACTCATCAGAAAGAGGGATGGATTAGCAATGAACAGGGATCATTCTGATCCTGAAACACCTGATGGAGGGAACAGTCAGCTCCATCCACCAGGTCACCCATTAAGGACGGGATGCCATGCTCCAATGGATGCAGAAATATATTACTGGGCCATATTTGCAAAGAACTGTTCAAATGGTAAATCAGAAATTCATATGTGTGTCAGAAAGAACCCTAAAACAGGACCTCACCCAGAAGTCAGAGTGGTCCAGAGCTATGGATTAGGCCCTGGAGAAAGAAGGTTGGCAAACCGACTTCACTAGGATGCCCCAAACAACTGGAAATTATCGATCTCTGATAGTGTCTGCACATCATTTCACACATTGGATGGGTCCAAGCATTCCCACACAGATCAGAGAAGACCTCAAAAGTAACAAAAGCCTTAGTGAAAGAAATCATGCCTGGGCTTGGCCAGCCCTCTGTTATTAAAAGTGACAGTGGGAGCGCCTATATCACCACGGTGACCCAGGACATTTCTCAACTTTGGGGAATACAAAGGAAACTTCACACTTCCTGGAGGCCACTGTCTCCGAGAAAATGGGGCAGATGAACCACACTTTAAAGAAAACAATTGCTAACCTTTGCCAAGACACTGTACTAAAATGGGTAAGATATCGGCTATTGCTCTGCTTAGGACGAGAGTAGCTCAAAGAAGCAGGATCCAACTCAGTCCTTATGGAATATCATACGGAATGCCCTTCCTGTGTTTTACAAAAAATTTTAGAAATGCTGATGACCTAAAGATCAAAGAAATAGACACCATAAGGTAATCCTTGAAATTAACTTTAACTGCTATTCATAAATGTTCTTCTAGCAGAATGAAGTACTCCACAGACGTCCCATTACAACATTTGAACCATGGAGATTGAGTACGTGTAAAAACCTGGAAAAAAAATAAACATCCTAATGACCAACTTGAACTGTAAGTGGATGGGACCTTATCAGATTTTACTAACCACTCATTCTTCTTTTAAACTGTTGGGTTGGCCAGAGAGTCCATTATGTTTTTTTTTTCCCCTATGATGGCTCTAGTAGTGCTTAGTTGTCTTTAACTTCATTCAAAACAATTTTTTTAGATTGTATTGTGACAGCTGTCATATAAGTGTGCATTTTAATAAAAACCTGTCAAAATTGTTGAAATTTTCATGCAGCCATTTTAATATTGAAGATGGAAGAAGATACACAGCATTTTCAGTGTATTATGCTTTATTATATCGAGAAAGGTAAAGACACAACTGAAACGCAAAAAGAAAGATCTGTGCAGTATACGGAGAAGGTGCTGTGACTGATCAAACATGTCAAAAGTGGTTTGTAAAGTTTCTTGTACTACTGACACCTTGGTCAAATAATTCTTCGCTGTCGGTCTGACTTATGCATTGGAAGATGTTTAGCAGCACCCCTGGCCTCTCCACACTAGAAGCCAATAGCAGGAGATGGCTGACATACTCAAAGTATCCAAATCAATAAAGTTATTGGTGAAAATGAAAAATGTGTTATTTTATGAAAAAAACATAATGGACTCTTTGGCCAACCCAATGGAAGGAGGTAAGCCCTGGATTCACAACTCTCAAGTTAATCTGGCTCTGGATTTACAACTTAACACCCAAGTGACCATATCATCAGAAACCACCGCTCAACCACCTTGCAGTATCCCTGCAAGCCCATCTCAGACCACGGGATACTCTTCAGAAAGAAATCACCTGAAAACCCAAACTAGATTTCAAGAAAATGAAGAAAACCCTCTGGCTGACATCTAAGATAATTGTTTTCTAATTTCTAACTTCTTGTTTCAATTTCCACCTGTCACAGGTAATGCCTTCCTATGGTGGACTGCCACCTGCGCAGAGATACATAACCGGCTGACTGCTGACTGCTGGGTCTGGGGACCACTGCCTATGTGTAGTGCAGAAGGAATGCCTTGGATCATACACCCATTCAACATCTCAGA
Source organism: Trachops cirrhosus (assembly GCA_028533065.1). Lineage (NCBI taxonomy): Eukaryota > Metazoa > Chordata > Mammalia > Chiroptera > Phyllostomidae > Trachops > Trachops cirrhosus. The sequence goes on along the minus strand of CM052540.1, from coordinate 43,266,271 downwards.
CTGGGAATGATGGATGGAGCAAGTCACCAAAGATAGTTGGGGTTCCTCTCCCCCTCCACATTCAGGGAGACACTTGCCCCACCCTGACAAAAATATTGTACATGCACACACGCTTATAAGGCCAATATTACTGGTCTGTTATGCCACACAGACCCAGCAGTCGACTGGTTAGGTATTTCCTGGTGTACAGCCATAGGCCAAGTTGGGAATGTTTCCTATGTGGATGCATTCACCTACTGGCTCAATACTCTTCCCAGCCACTGAGAAATGTCCATATTAGTTTTGCTTCTTTGTGGTACTGGGATACTAATTGGGTGCTGTTGCCTTTATAATTGCTGCCTGAGGGAAGCTAAAATTAGCGAGCTGATGATCATTCAAACCTCGACCCTCGGCCTGACCCAGGAGTATTTTCAATTACATGTGAAACAGTTTCATTCCTCTAACCCCTGTACTGTGTTCCTTCTCCACAGGAAGCAGCCAGAGCAGGCATTGCGCCTTCTCCCTCAAGACTGAGGAATGATCAAAAAGAAAGGAAGGAATTAAAACCAAGGGTCTTTATGGTTTTGGTTAAATTTAGTTTTAAAACCTAGCTCTAGAAATCACCTCTTTCTACCCCCTCTTGCTCTCTCTGTCTCTCTGTCTCTGTCTCTCTCTGCCGCTCAGAGACCTAGCCTGTTCCCCAGATAAGCAGCAACCCCCAAGGCAACGGAAGACAGGAGCCTGGACCTGACTACTGGTCCCGGAGTCCAGACATCTGAAAAGCTGAAGAGCACATCTTGTCCTAAGTTAGGCTTCAGTTCCTGAGCCCTAAGATGGAGGATCCTCTGGCTACTTTCCGATGAGACCAGACAGAAGGATGCTGGAAAAAACCTCAAAGCTGTCCTTAGGACCTGAAGAAATGATTCATTACCATTAAGTTACCTCTGACCAATCAGCTCCCAGCACCAGCCATAACCCTGAATCTACAGTGTCCTGTGGTTTTGTTCTATATGCTCTGTAACCTACGTGTCATTGGGAGTTGGTTGGTTTGGAACACAAGCTCCCAGTCTCTGTATTGGCCAATAAATATTAAACTAATTTTTTATTTCTATACTGCAAACTCTTGCTTGTGCATTTCTTTGGGCCAGCGTGCGCAGGCAGGCGGATCCAAGGAAAAACATTGGGGTTCAGTTACCAAAACCACGAGATTTAAGAACTGATCCACTCACCTTTCCCTACTTGCCATCTTCCATACTCATGATTTCTTCTTTTGGAAATACAATATTTACTCAAAAATAAAGTTTCCCCTTAGGACTATTGTACACCCATACCACCGAATATCCAAATATGCTAACAGTGTGAAACAAGTGGGGAAAACCTTTGGCCACGAAACCGTTTCACACCACAGGGAAACAAGCACTCTCCGGGCGACGGCAGTGCCGCGAAATGGTGTTTTTACACTGCGTGTCAGGACTCATTCGCCAGCGCTGAAGTGGGTTTAGTGGATCGGCAGCCATGCAGAATGGCAAATATGAGACTATTACATACAATAAAGAACAAGTGTTTTTGAAATTTTTGGTTCAGTGATATGTTGTGTGTGTGCGCATGTGTGTCTGTTTACATACACTTGTCTCTATTGCTCGGATGTGGTATAAATTGTGTTCTCACTGGGGATCATGAAGTTTAAAAGCCTCCAAAACAGAGAGTGATCCACTTTAGGAATGTTCAGTATAAAAATCCTAATTCGGTGAATAGCCACGTTAAAGGGTAACTATTCCTGTTAAGTGCAATTTCTTTAAATGACAAGCTCTTCCTCCGCATTTGAGATATACTAAATCTTACAGGGAAAAAAGGCTTTATGCATCCCTGTTTAGTATACCACTTCTATAAAATAAGGTATACCTGTTCATTAATACAGAATTGATCTCAGGTTACAAAATTTATCAAAGTCATAAACTAAATGATTATAGTATTCAGAATGATGGCTAATCATTTCCTTTATGAAATAAACCATTGCTGTGTTTTTCACACTAATTAATCCAGGTGGAGTAGAAGAGGAGGAGGCTGTAGAGGAAATTTAGTGGGCGGGAATGGTTTTTACCACCACACTTCAACAACCTCCCACGATCAATTTGCATATATAAAAATGAGAGATTTCTATTTCCCCCCAAATTCTATTTCATAAAAAGAAAGTTGCTTTATATTTTTGAATCCATATAAAGCCTCCCATTTTACAAGGCATTCTCTCAATTTCTTTTTTGTAAATGCCAAAACCTATTATCTCCAATGACAGGAATTGAAATCAAGCAATTCATTAATGCTGGATGTGATGGCAACTGATTTTAAAGGAAGAAACCATGTCCAAAACACATTACCTGGGAAGACCAAAGATTTCATGAACAGGGGATGTCTGTTTCCAAGGTTACTTGAGAACTATTTGGAGAAGATAACCTGAAACAACCTCAATCCATCCGAGATAGGGATGCTTATGGAGGGCACATGATTGAAATAGGATAGAAGAATGAATGAATAAAGAAGGTCAAGACTTTAACACCAGCTTATGTAAATATTCCTTGTCAATTGTTCGTATTAGATGTCCTTATACAAGTCATACAGAACTTCTGGGTTGTGGAGATCATGAATATATGCACCTATAGGAAGAAAATAAAAAAACTAATATTTTTATGTTATGTGAATGAGCACACAGTGCTTGGAATAAAGTTTGTGGTAGCAACATCACAGAAATTCAAGAAGAATATTTCAAATGAGTTAGAAATAAATATGCCAAAAATAGCCTAATAATGAAAAAACTCTTAAGTCAAAGAAGTATGTGAAACATTTGAGTAAATGACTTCATAAAATGTGAAAGTAGCCCTGGCTGGTGTAGCTTAGTGGATTAAGCGCGGGCCTGTGAACCAAGAGATCACGGTTCGATTCCCAGTCAGGGCACATGCCTGGGTTGCAGGCCAGTTCCCAGCAGGGAATGCACAGGAAGCAACCATACATTGATATTTCTCTCCCTCTCTCCTTCCCTTCCCCTCTGAAGATAAATAAATAAAATCTTTA
>CM052540.1:43218938-43263126 GCA_028533065.1 Trachops cirrhosus | reverse complement strand
AATATTTTAAAATCCCTAAATTAAAATACCCGTAACTGCTACCAGGCCAGTTCTCACCTGTTAAGATGTTCTTTCGGATATCTCTGAGCCATGCAAATCAGAGGCTGCTGGTGCCCTGCCCCGTGTCCCCTCGGCCCACTTCTGAGTTCCCCTATGGCTCTGAAGGGAAGTCTCCAACATGCTGATAGCTTTCCCAGCCTTGGTCGGTTCTCTCTCTGCCATCTATCCAGGAGCTCTCCCTGATGCCTCTGCAGCTTGCTGGGGCCAACGGCAGCCCTAAAGTGCTGGGAATGTTGTGCCCTCAGCATTAAATGGTGCATAAACACCCCAGTTTACCTACTGCTTGGCAGACAATTGTAAGTTCATTCCACATGAGACCAGCAGAACGAATCCTCCATTGCCCACAGTGATAATCTGCTCACTAGCCTTTCTCTTACTGGCTTTCTTTCCTTTTCTGTCTCATTTTTTCCACCCTCTCACTTATGTTTCTTGGAGTCACCTCCCAAATAAACTACTTGTCTCAGGCCCTGCATACATAAATTCCTTCAGCATCATGTGGCTATTTTGTGTGCTCTTTGAAAAACAACTGTCTGCAGAAATCAAGGTAAAATAGCTTTACCCTCATTCCTCACACCTGGATTACTTAGATCTTTGGAAATGTCTCATCCATTCCTTTCAATAAGTGTTTGATGACCCTGTACTGATGCACAAGGTGTTTCTGTTGCACGGTATACCCAGATGAACAAAACATAGTTCTAGCCTCAAGGACCTTACACTTGAGAATGGGACACGAAACACGGAGGAAGGAATCTCCTGTAACTGAAGGAGATTCAGACAACAGAAGAGTGATGTGGTGCTTCCAAAAGAGAGGCTACTTCCAGCTGATGTTTCATCACTACCCAACAACAGCCACTCTTCCAGTTTTCTAACCTGAACATTTGACTGAGGATCTAGCATCTTTTCATAAACTCAGCACTGACACACACAGCACACACAAGTCCGCCCCCAAATGGTATGTGGTGCTAGAGCCTACGGGCCACTGATTCCATACGGAAAGGCAAAGCGTCACATTGCTCCCTCAGTGACCGCTCTCCAACTATTAGGTGCCATAGGACGTGGCCAGATGAAGCAAGGAAACCAGTGAGACTTCTCTGCTGTTCCTGATCATGCCAAGTACGTTTCTACCTCACGCCCTTTGCTCTTGATATTCTGTCTAGAAGGTCCTTCCCCCAGTTATCTGCATGGCTCACTCCATCGTATCTTCAAGCTCTCTCTGCTCCAGGCCTTCCTTGGCCACCCCTTAGCATCATCTCCCACATTGCCACATTCTGTTGCCTTCTCTGCTTTATTCTTCATAGCACTTCCCACCACCTGACATATTATATGTGTGTTTATTTATTTTTAAAGCTCCTTCCACTAAAAGGTCAGTGATAACAGGGATTAACCTCCTCCCATGCATGCTTCCTGCACCCTGATGAATCCTTTGTACCTAAAAGAGTGTCTCACCCAGAGAAGGTGCTCAATGAAAATCTGTTGGAAGGATGAATAAATGGTTTCATACTTAGAAACTTAAAATCATCACTCACCACACTCGAAATTCCATAAACTCATCTAGAATCATTACAAAGCCCCTAACTCAAGGGCCGAAAGTATACACAATTATTTTGTGGAAAAAATTGTTTTGGTAAAGCTACAACATATGTAGAAGGTATGAATAAATAAAATCATTTAATTCTATCATAAACTTGAATAGGCCATGGGATGCAAATTATTCAATGTCCACAATGTAAATAAGAAATCCTGAAATTTTAGACTTAGAAACTATACCTACCTTACTTTAAAAAACAAATTCACTTTTGTATTCATGTGAAAAATATTTATTGAGTGCTTCTGATGGGTACAGTGTTGGGTGAAGTGCTATATTTAATTTTTCTTTTGAAACATTGACTTTACACTTCACTGTAAAGCCATATCCTGCTGTTATAGAGAGGGAAAACATCTTTTTTTAATCACACTTATGTTTTTTTCCCATTATTTTACCATAAGCTTTATTTAAGTCAGCAATCCCTAAGAGAGAATAGTCAAAGGAAATACTCCACAGGTAGAGTCTTTTACTCAGCTAAATTTAAAGATAAATATCTCTCTTTTTTTCATTGGATTTAAGGGAAGGAGGAACCACAAATATATTTAGCAACATTTAATGCTCACTATCACAAAAATCATACAAGCAGTTGTCAAACCCTAATTACGCAGGGCTAATTGGTTCCAGTGGAAATTAATGCTCTCCAAGTGCAGGAGACCCTCGTAGTTGGGTGATAATCTTTTATTCACCCTTAATTGATTCACTGCTATGTTTCTACAGTACTCCCTCCAAGCCTTTGTTATTCTACTCATATGCTCACTTTTCTTTTTGCTTTATACTTAGAACAGCGGTTCCCAGCCTCTTTGACACCAGGGACCAGTTTCGTGGAAGACAATGTTTCCAGGGACCAGGGTTGAGGGGATAGTTTCCAGATGATTTCAGTGCATTACTTTCAAGCTTACCTCCTGCTGTGCGGCCCGGTTCCTAACAGGCCTGCACTGGTACTGGTCCATGTTCCGGGGGTGGGGGACCCCGACTTAGAACACTGAGGCCAAATGCCTTTCGTTCTACCTCAGAATTCCTGTGCTTCTGTCTCAAGAGTCTTTCCTTGGCTTTCATCCAGTATGCTGCCATCTTCTCAAAGATGCCATTTCATCAGGTGAGCCTTTCCCTTACACTTTCAGATTCTGCCCTTCAATAGATTTTTCTCCTCCACTTTAATATAGGCTTGAGACTTCCTGTACTGAAAACATTACCTTCCCTCTACTATGCCATTGCTTTGACACATCAACCCCTCTCCTCCTTTACCATCTGGCTTATTAACAAAGAAGTCTGCCTTCACTGCTGTCCATGTACATCAGCCCCCTCTCTTCAACCCTCGCAGCCTGGCTGCCACTTCCACCTACCGCAGAGAGAACCAGGGAAAGCCAGGTGTCAAAGCCAGTGGCGTTTCCTTCGTTGCACCCACCCCTATGGGGTGTGCTGTAAGAGTGACAAGTGACGGTAGCTCCCCTCATCTTTCCTAGCTTCCATGACACCATACTACTGCTACCATCTTTCTCCAGCTGCCTGTTTAATATTGTTCTCCTTTTCTTTCTCTCATTCCCTCCAACATACAGACACTCTTCAAGGATCTGACCTCAACCTTTGGCTTCTTCTCGCTTCATTTTCTATATTGGCCTGTCCTGAGATACCAAAATTGCTCCTAAGGGATGACTTACTAATCTCTCTTTGTAGCTCTAACCTCTCTTCAAAGACTGACACCCGTATTCTAGTCCCTTCATTTGGACAAACCTGTCATACCCAAATGAAGCTTCTTTTTTCTCTTCTTTCTCATTCTCCTCTGAACCTTCTGCCAATGACCCAATCATGCTCTCAGCTGAGCCTGACAGTGACCTTCAACTTCCTTGCTAAGGGTTCAGATTATTCCTGCACCCTGTCTCTTGAGTCTGTCTCTTCCTCTTCACTCCCACTGCCTCATTTCCTCTTACCCCTAATTTGACTACAGTCTATCTGGTCTCGCTACTGCCCGTCTTTTCTCATTTCATTGCATTCAACACAATGCTGTAAGACCATCACTCTAAAACACAGACCTGATCCTGTCAACACTCTTCCTCAGAAACCTTCCGTGGCTCCCTGGTACCTACTGAGTAAAATCTGCATATAAGTTTCTCCACAACCTTGAAAGAACCTCTCTTATTACCTCTCTCGTTACATCTCGTGGTATTATTCCCTGTGCTCCAGTCAAAGCACACCAATCTTTGTTCTCTGTGCAGGCACACACCTTTCCCCCACTAAGTCTTTGCTACACTGTCCTCCCCAAGGGGGCCCCTTCTTCCCTGCCAGCCTAAATACCACCTGTATAAATCCAGCTCCACTTCTCTTTCATGTAACCTTCCCTAATTCTTCCACTTGAAATCACTGGTGTATCTGGTGAACTCCCACAGCACTGCAGAAGTATGGCTTTCTCAGCATTCAACCATGTTCCACCATTGTTACAGTGAGCTACATGCACCGTCTCTGTCTCCCCTTCCAGACCATGAACTTCCTCTGGGCAGGATCTACGCCTCCTGATTCTTCAAATCGCCAGCTCTGCCAATATTTCCCAATCCCCATCCAAAGGTATATAGTGCCCGAGATGTGATAGGCAATTAACAAATATTTGTAAGTTAATGATGGTAACTCAAAGGGTTAACTATGGATTTTAGGCTTGAAACTATCTCAAGTTTAGCAACAATCAATTTTTCCTTATAGAATATAAGTCCCATCTCCCCCATAGTTTATTCCTTTTGGCCCCACAGATCAGTTTTCAAATGTCTTTTATCTCCAAGTCTTCTGAAAAACAACTTTTTTTTAATAGATGTAATAATGAAATAGAAAAGCATTAATGCTACTTTAAGTGAAGAAAACACATCCATCGAAACAAGTGGCCGATTGCAGGCTCAGGCACACAACTGCACACCGGCGTGAATTACAGAACCCGAGCGACCACGAAGGACCTCACTGGTCCAATCTTTGGAAAAGCCAGGCACTGCATTTTACAATGATCACACTTGCGTTAGAAAGGAAATCACTAATTCCTGAGTCATCAATTGTGCTGTTGTACAATTCTTTTCTTAAACAGTTTATTTACCTTGGTAATTCCTAATATTCTTAAACTTTCTTGTAAGATATTTACATAGGGAATTTACACACAAATATAAAGACAACTTCTTTACCAAAAAAAACCTCTTAGAATGCCTTTTAAATTCCTTAAGTACTTTTCTGAGAAAGAAATTGGCAGAACTAATAAGAGAGTAAAGAACTAAGATTCAAAATTCATTTTTATAAATCCATCCTTGAATCTTGGATAAGCTCCAACAACCTCACATTAAAATTTTAGAAGGCTTGACTTGAAGGACACAGGGAAGTTTGAAGTCCACAGCTTCAAAAGCACCTGCTCTGTGTATCATCATTTATCAACAGAGAATAAATGGAAGAAAAAAACATACATGGATAACCCTAGTTTTATTATTTTCAATGCAACAACAATATCATGCAGTGATTGCTAAACCCAAACAAAATTTTTAAAAAACTCAAAGAAAGAAACCTCTGGTGCCAAGGTGCTGTGTGTTTACTTGTGTAGCTGTGATTGCTACAAAGAGGACAGGGGCAGCCAGTTTGGACTGTGACAGCAATGCAGTCGCATTTCAGGTGTTCTAGTTCAAACGTGTTCTAAGCAGGTTAATCTAGTCACACCGCATTTTAATAAAGAAGTATCAATGTATTAAGTTAAAGGTGCAGTCATTTCTACAAATACCACAGGAGAAATACAGGCGCTGGGAAGTCACACTGCAGTAGACATACATACGAATATGCTATCTCCCTTCCTATCTCCCTACCCAATGCCTCCCAAGCCTATCTTTATTACGCAGAGACAATTAAACAGCTACAGACTCTAGGTGCAGTTCTCTGTCCTGGTTCCCACTAGGTGACTTATCGACAGCCTGACATTTGCCAAATTCCTTATCGGCAGGCTGCATTGGCTGGGAAAGCAGGCTTCACCAACCAGGGACCCCATCACCTTGGCTCCTGGGGGACTTCAGTTTCCGAATGATACATGGCACCACCTAGCCATTGTGAAAGCTGGGAGAGTGGATGTCTCTGGCAACAGAAATAAAGTATCCCTTTTCCTAAGGAAAATGCCCTGCCGATCCGACCATGACCGATGGAGTACCAAATATTTCTCAGTATGATCCTGTTCCTTCTAATTAGCGCCCCCCACCACCGAATCTCTCTCTTCACCCCTCCAGAGTTCATCTGCAAGGACCAGCAGGAAGACCACCCATTCTTCAGCCGCTAGTTTCCAGCGTTTAAATGTGGAATGGGAAGGTGTAGTTGACATTCAAAGTTGTGGGGATTGAGAAAGGAACGTGGCCATTAAAGACCCTTCTCCAAGTCAGACAAGAGATAAACAATAGAAACTGCAGAGTCAGGGCGGCTAAGACCCTCACAGAGGAGAGAAGTGTCACAGGATGGAGGCTCCCTTCAGAACCAGGGACGCCAGCAAGCCCAGAAGGGGTAACCGTTACCCTGTTTCCCTGCCATGTGCCCAAAGCCACATGCACGCTTTCACATCCCCATGTCAAGAGGCCAGAGAAAGGGGAAGTAATAATCTCTACACCCGGCCATCCACACGCAAGAGCGGAACAGAGACTGTACTCAGACTTGCAGGGGCAAAATTACAGACACTGTCCCACAGCCAGCGGTGACGGCAAGTCGGGGCACCCGCAGATCTCTCGGTTTGGAGCGCAGTTTGGGGAGCGTGGATGCAACCACACGAGTATACAGAACCAGACGAGTACACACTCATACACGGGATTTTACAAATCTGCCCCTACCCCACTGACTCCCTCCACACTCACACACTAAGTGCATCCTGCCCACTTCGCCGTTGCCTTCACCACACTCTTTCTCCCAGAGAGTCTGCGGAGAGATGAGGGATCCTAGCCCGGATTCCTGGAAATGTCATTCCCCAACACCTTCAGTCCACCACCCTCAATCCCCTTGGCTGTACCTTTTACACACACACAATCTGACTATGTCTGTCATCAGGCCTGCCCGCTGCCCCCAAAGCCCCGCATCTCAGCGCGCACCGGACACCAGGCGTCCCTACCTTCAACTCCCCCTTCCCCCGCCCCGCTGGCTCGATGGCTAAAGGAATTGCCCCCTGGATGTCGCCGGCTGTCCTCGCTCATCGGCACAATTGTTCCATGCAGCCCTTGCACCCGGGGACACCCTTCGATGAGGATGGCGAGGACCCGGGCTCCGTCAGGGGCGGCATCACCGCCGGGCACCCCCATTCACCCGCCCCTCCCTGGCGGTGGTACCTTGCCTGACAGCTGGGTCTGCGGGTCCGCGGGCCCGCGGGAGCAGGCGGCGCTAATGACAGCGCCTGTGCCAAGCCTGGGAATAAAGCTCCGCTCCAGGCGCTCCTACCTCCAGCGCCACCATCTTCTCCCGCCGCCACCGCAGCTCCGCCGCCGCCGCCGGGACCGCAGCCGCCCTCGCCCAGCTCCGGCTAGGGCTCCGCAGCCGCCGCTCGGGCCCCTCCGGTCCGCGGCCCCACCCCCTTCTCCCCACCCTCCCGCCCCTCGTGACGCGAGCGGGGGCCGAGCCGGGCCGGCCTGCGCGGGAGGGTGCGCGGGGGAGGCGCGCGCGCGCACACGCTGCGTGCGAGTAGCGCCCCTGCCTCCCACGCCCACCCGCGGGCGCGCGCGGCGCGGCGCGAGCCCGGTGCCGCGGGGCGGTGTCCTCGGTGGAGCGTCGGCCGCAGCCACGGCGCGGGTGGGTGTGAGGGGCCTCGGTACCTCTCGCCGCTGGTCGCACCGCGGCCAGTGCCTGAGCTCCTGGTCCTTCCTCCGACTCCAGGCGGAGCGCGAAGGGCGGGAAAAGCGGTTGCATTCCGAGGGGAGTGATTGGGATGTCCACCCTCCTGGGCCGAAGCCTAAGGGGGTCCCTGGTTTCTCAAGCAGCAGCTGTGGCCAACCTATGCGCGCAGAAGCAGGCCACGCTGAAGGACCACAGAGCCTGGCAGCCGCGTCGCCTCCTGCCGTGTGTTCTCTAAGCTTATTGACTTGCGAGCTTTCCCGCTTCCCAGTCTCCTTAAATACTGCCTGCACCTCCTAGCCTGGCGGCAGTAAGAACACCCTTAGAAATGAGGATCCACTGTGACTCTGGAACGCGCTGCAGTCCTGAGATTTTGCCGCTAGGGGGCAAGCGTCTTGAGTTTGCAGCCTTCGAGGCGAACTGCCCAGTCTTGAGAGTGAAAAGCATAAAGCCTCTGGGTTATGTTGCCAGGAAATGATCGACCTGGTTTTTCTGCCCGCTTCTCAATTCTGGTTAATCAGAACTTAAAGTGTATTTGAGCCTGGCTTAGGGCATCAGCCCTAGACATGGCTGGGGAGGAGGAGGACGCGGGGCGGGTGTGGGGGGGGTGTGGGGTGGGGAACCTTTGCAGCAGGGACCAGGTGGCAGGTGTGCTTACTTGATGAAAAACAGTGCGCTGGACAGGCCACGGGAGGCCTGTCGCCAGCCTCATCTGTAATTGGCGGTGGAATATGAGCCAAATCATCCCCCCTTGTAGGGACACAGATTTCTCAGTAGTAGTAAATTATATTTACACTTTGCAAAGCCACCTTCATCCACATATTTTCATTTAGTTAAATGAAGATAAGACTTGGTTATCTAGATCCCTTTAGAAATGGATCTTTTACCAGACCGTGTTTCCATATTATTTTAAGTACAATGGCGACAGAAAAATCTGGGGGCATAGCCTGCGTCATTCTCAAATTCTTGTGTTTTAGCTTTAAGATTCTTGTGAATATTGCATTCTACTTCATAAATTTTTTGGCTTAAATACAGAAAAATAGCTCCTCCTTCTCCCATAAGATCTTTTATTAAAGTTGAACTATTATCTATTAGGAAGATGTGACATTACATATTCATTTTTTTCAGTAAATATTTATTCAGCGTGTATTCCAGACACAGTCCTTGTTCTCCCAGAGCCCACAGTACCCTGGAGGAAACAGTTATTAGACAATCAGACTAATAATTAGATGCAGCTACGATAAACTCGAATCTGAAAAGGTGCTAAACGTCCACCGGGAAACCTAATCTAGACTCCAGGATTAGGTAAGGCTTTCCAAGGAAGTGACCTTTCAGGTTGCCCAGGAGAGGCAGCAGAGAGACACGTCCTGGTAGGGAGAAGAAAATGCGCAGAAGCCCACCAGGTGGGGCTGAAGTTAGAGGGACTGTGCAATGGGCTGAAGAAGTGAGCTGCAGCCGCCAGAGCCTGCAGGACGGTGTGGGCCATTTTAAATAAGGGTTTTTTTTTTATTCTGATAAGCCTTGGAAGTTCATGAAAGGCCCTAGGAGTTGGGAGCCGGTGGATCTGATCAGATTGCAGTTCCTGAAAGATGGTGCGGTACCTACGTGAAAACCCACTCACGAAGGGTGGGGCCCAGACTGGAGAGACTGAGTGCAGAACACATCCCTGCCTGTGCTACTTGGTGAATGTTCAGGGCTTTCAGTTTCTACACTAACTGCTGCTCCTTTGCCTTTTTTAAGTTCTTGCCCCTGCTTTCTGCACACACCCGTATGGGGTCTTTCAGAGTGCTTCTCTGCGATAGTCCCTGTTCTTTTACTTTTCGTCTGCAGTGGCTTTAGGAAAGAAATTAACTAACTTTGCTAGAATTTCGAGTTACATAAGGGAATGTAGGTTCTGAGTGAGAGGATCTTTTCTGTGCATGTACTTGGTGTTATTCAATTTTTCTCAGAGCTCTTTCTGCTTATTTTCTACATTTGCATTGTTTCCAGTGAGACAATGTTCCTTGATGCATGAGTGAAAGACACATTATTGTTTTAATAATACCTTCCCCTCAAATCTTGCAGCACATGATTTTTGTGCTGATTAAAGTATGTGAAGTTACTAAGCACGGGCCTGTGAACCTAGAGAGCACGGTTCGATTCCCAGTCAGGGCACATGCCTGGGTTGCAGGCCAGTTCCCAGCAGGGAATGCACAGGAAGCAACCATACATTGATATTTCTCTCCCTCTCTCCTTCCCTTCCCCTCTGAAGGTAAAAAATCTTAAAAAAAAAAAAGTATGTGAAGTTACTTTGCAAAGTATTAAGTGCCATATAAAGAAAAGTAATAATTATTATAATGGTAGCTTAGAGACCTCTGAAACTAATTAGTTACTAAATATTCATATCTGGAAAACTCCCTCCTTCCTCCTTCCCTCACTGCGGAACAAAAACCCCAAATATGCCTATTCCCCATGGACAGTGTGAATCGCTGTGTTAGGCTCACGTTGCTCTCAGTGCCTTGGCCGCAGGAACCTCAAAGCCAGATTTGCAGGTCACTGTAGGAAATGGGTGGACCCATAGGGCATTCCTGTCTATATCTGAGCTCTTCCTTTGGCCTTGTTCTTGTATCTATAATTTTCCTGTGCCAGCTTTATTGGTATTTTTATACTTTATTATAGGTATACTTCTAGCCACTTCAAATATTTGTATCCACCTACTTTTAACAAGGGTCAGAAAGTCTTTTCAGTATTTCAGAAGCAGTCTAGAAAGTACTGGCAACCTTCCAGCCATTGTAGCAGGTAACAATACTATCGACACTGTGCCAAGTGACTAGGGTTTAACTTAAAGCTCTGTCCAGTACTGCATGTGGAGCAGAAGTGTCTGCGCCTTCCAGTGTGAGCCCCACATGGCCCGCAAACTGTCTGTCTTCCACTGGCTCGTGGATCACTTCCTCTGGTGTGATCTCTGAGGCTCCAAATTCCCTCAGCCTGCCCTGTCCCTGCAAGTGTATCTTACTGGTACAAGCGCTGTTGGTCACTTGGTAAGACGGCAGGGATCCATGGACTTTTATTCATTGAGGTTTATTTTTGTCGGTAAAGATCAAAGATTCCAGGACCCAGTGAATTCATTCAAACTTCATGGTAGTATGACCATGTCTCTCAGCCTTTCATATGACTCTGGACAACCCAAACTGGACTTGTCTCTTCTGACAGCAGTGGAACCTTTCCCTGCTTTCGAATTCCTTAGAGAATGTCTTTTATTCTCTCTCTCCTAGCCCTTGCATTTAAACTTATGAGCTGAGGCTGTATGTAGGCCAAATACTCAGCATCCTTCGAGTAATGAGGTTTTTCTTCAGGATTTCGGTTCTGCTAATATTAGGTAATCCAGCAACCATTCTAACTATAGTATAGACAGTTTTGTCACAGGATTTAAAATGTATCAACAAAATAGACAAGTATGAAATGTATATATCCTAAACCGCAATATATTTACTTTTCTATGCTGATTCCTATTTTACCAGCTTTTTCTCTGGACATAAATTCTGCCCTGGCTTCAGATAGGTCCCTGTCTTTTCCTTTCTATTCCCCAAACATATCAGGCTCCCTCTCTCTTTTTGGTGAATCACATTCCCTGTGCCCTTTCATGATCCCAACCAGAATTTTGTGCTGTGGTTATGTTTAGCTGGTACATTGGAAGGCATCCTGGTGCCACACAGTACTTCTCCCTCTGGAAATAAAATTTCTGAGTTAGACGTGTCATGGGAACATACTGTCTTTTTTAAACGGTTGTATGGCCATCCCTGAAGCGCCCTTCATGGCCAGTGCCATGGCTCCCTCTCCTGGCACTGGGCCAGGCCTCCCCAGAGTGCATGGCTGATCAAGGCCAGAGCAAGATCTAGGAACCACAAGGAGAGCTTCCACGAGCCTGTTCGTTTCAGGCTTACAACAGTGGAAAATGAGAAATTTGTACCTAAATGCACAGTAATAAGGAAATTGGTAGATAGGTTGATATATCTTTATAGTGGCATGTTTTGCAGCCATTAAAGATACCACATCCACAGATTTTAACATGAAAAAAATTTAAATTCTCATCTTAACTGAAAAAACCTGGGTACAAAATTATGCAGGCAATTGATCACAACCATTATGATGGGCCCAGAAAAAAAGGTACATCAAAATGATAGTGCTATTCCACTCAAGTAGAAGAGGGTTATTTTCCCCTTTCGATGTCTTGATAGTTTATTTATTATTTATTTTTGCAATGCATGTATGGCCTTAACAATTTGGAAAATAAAATTATTTAAAATATCACCGTAAAATTCACACCACCACCATTGCATTTCCACAGTGCTTTTTCCAGATTTGATTTATCCCTCCAGGCTTATTTCAGATACCACATTCTTCAAGACAATGTTTTCAGACTGTGTTGTTCTCACTGATATACCTATTGTCTGAGTGCTTATTTGTAGCAATCGCAGCCTTGCAGCCTCTCTGCAATGCCAGGCTATAAATAGACAAATTGATAAAATTGTTTGCTCACTGTGTTTAACATCTGCTTACATACTTGGTTGTTTCCCAATTTATTTCAGTAGTAAAATAACTAAAAATTATAGCCATCTGGTAGGAACACCATAAATACTGATATATTTAATTCACCCTAAAAACTGGAAACAGTTTTATCAGAAGAAACTATCACGGCTTTATATAAAACAACATTACAACCAGGAGTATATGTCCTTGCAAATGAGAAACTATGAAGTTAAGTGCTCAGCAACTTCAGAAAATTTCCCCCTCCATATGTATTTGGTATAGATTTAGGCGTTTTGCCATCTTAACAGATAAGTGGTAGTAAACACCAGTGGCTTAAGGAAGGTGTATAGGACAAAATCTAAAATGGAGAAAATTCTACTAACCATGTTTGCTTTACAATTCGTAAACAGGAAACAGGCTACAGTGACCATTGCAGCCAGGAGACACCTCAGCACTGTGTCTCACGTAGCCCGACTATGTGTGGCAGCATGGCACACCCTCCCCGCTCCATTCCTGCTTTCCGTTAGCTACTTTGTTTCACGTGTGTTGATATCAGCTCCCCAACTGGTTAATGAGTCCTTTATTTAGTCTCAGTGACCAACTGTCCACTATATTCCCTCCACCGAACACCTAGCCTGTAGTAGAGGACCTAGGAAGTACCCATTAAATACTCGTTGGCTGGTTGCTACATAGATAACCATCCTTGCAATTACTCCAGTTCAAGAATATCATCAAAGTGATTTATGTGCCTTTAAAATAATTTTTCCTATGTTACTCTTTTATTAGCACTAAATAGCCTTTGGAAAAAGTTATAGATATTTCTATTGACTCAAAAATAAGGAGCCCAGGTAAGGCTCTAATAGTAAATAAAATCAGTGTAAACACTTTCATCAGACCTTCATCCCCTCTGCCAGACGAAGGGGGCCCTCCTCTTTCTCTCTCCCCCCCATCTCTCTCTCACACACACAGAAGTGAAATCTTGTAAAATTCAATTTGGCGTAAGCATTACCTTTTGGGAGACTTCTCCATATAATTGCCCAGTATCACTATTCAGGATGAGCAATAACTATATAACTAAGTCATGACCAAAGTGAAATTTTCCGGTAGGTTATACTGTCAAAAAAGTGCAGGCAGACCTTTAAACAAATATTTTCAGTGAAGTGCACTGGCTGTGATAAAAGATGTACAAGTGGTGTTTTTGTTATTATAGTTTGTTTTCTAAGTACAATGTGTTCAGAGAATTAAATCAATCCTCTACTTTCTAGAGGTCAGATCTATAGTTAAATGAGCAAAAACTCAAGACATTTTCCTTAAGTTTTGTTTCATTATTGTAAAAAAAAATTATGATGACTTAGATTCGATGATATGTGTCTATTTCAAAGCACCACGGGTGAAGAACTGTGTCTGCTTCCAGAACAATAACAGAGATCATCCCCCCAATGGACAAACCTTCTGAAAGCTGAAAAGGAAGGACCTAGGGTCTTCGGCTTTTTCTGTTAAATGGAAAACTGACTTTTAAAAAGGAACATTAGCATAAACTTAAAGAAGAATACTTCCTTTTGTTTTTATTCCTCAGAGAAATTTAACTTCCTTCAGCTTCTACCTCAAACTCATATCTTTCTTTTATTACTTTTTATTTTTTATTAAATCTGACCCTGGAGATGCTTCCAAGTTAGGTCAGTTTTGCCGTGGATTGACTTTTGAAAGGACATTGTAATTTCAGCATTCATGCAGCGGAGCACTGCTAAATTGAATAGGCTGTGGTTATGGGAACTGCAGGAACTGAGATGGAACCAAGAAATCTGTTACTAGAGAAACCTTTTGAGAGCTGACAGATTTTAAGTCACTCTCAATAAGGTCTGAGAGGTTAAGGAATAGCATGCTCTGGGATTCAGGAAAGCAGCTTCTCACCCGCCATTGCCATTAGGGAATTATTTTCATCCTCACACTGTTGCAAGCCTATCAAGAAAACTGAATTGAAACGGGGCTCTGTGAGCGGTGCAGCGTACATCTGAATCTTGAGCATCAGGAGAACCCTCTCGCCAAGTGGACAGGCAGGGCTGTGTTGCCGGCGTCAGGGATGTGTTCTATCTAATTTTATTTGCATGGGCTTCTGTATAGTCTGCTAAAAAAAAAGAAAGAGAGATGGTTGAGAGATTTCAGCTATAAATTATCTTGATCAGTGTTGAATCTAAAATGAATCTTAGTAAAACAAAAGTTAACTATTTCCCAAATGCTTCCATGGATCACTAGTTTGGACGGGGAAACAGTGATTATGTGGGAAAAAATGTTCCCAGATCAAATCAGCCTGGAGAACCCTGCAGTAAACTAAATTTCACAGTTTTTTGTTGTTGTTTTGTTTTTATCTGTTGTGGGGCTTCTGTGAGTCTTTAACTGTGAATTTCCAGGAGAAGAGTGATGGAAGATCTTAAATGTTTAGTGTCCCTTTCCAATAAATCTTTCGAGGGCCAGGGAAGGCTGTGTTCCCATGTTCATGGGCCCCTCCCTTCATAAACAAATATTAAGGGTTACCTTTTATAACTGTGTTGGTATAAAGCTGAATATATTAATATAGTAAAACATTTTATTTGAACTAATTTTTTTGCTTCTAATTTTAAAACATTATCGTATTTTTGTGGACCCCTAAAAGTAGGTGTTATGGAGTCTAGGTATTGTACTGACTCTAGCAGGTTAGACCTGGGGACAGGTGTGACACAGGAGGGGGGGTGACACTGCACCAAACACAAAGGGGACTGAGAGACACATCAGGGGCACTAATGTGTCTTAACTTTTTGTTTTATTAAGCATTCATTTAAGATTCAACACTGATCAAGATAATCTATAGCCAAAATCTCTCAACCATCTCTCTCTTTTTTTAGCAGACTATACAGAAGCCTATGCAAATAAAATTAAAGCACATCAGGGGCACTGAGAGGGGGGTGGCAAGGTCGCTCCTTTCCATTATGCTGTGGTGGCTGAAAAACAGAAGGGGAGTCACACGTGTGCACACACACACACACACACACACACACACACTCTGACGTGAAAGCAGGCTGTGGCAAACCTCCATGTTACTAATTCTGTGTGAAGGCTGTCCATTCAGAAATGTTCCCTGAAACTAAAATACTGTACCTATTTTTACATGTTCAATGTAAATCTGTACAGTTAGTTAAACTAGCTGAAAAAGTAGATTCTTAGTTACTCTCTTCTGCCAAAGAATCTGAACACCCATTCACACTCAGGGTATCTTTGAGAGGAAAAGTTCCCTGGTTGAGCTCGATGTCACCACCTTTTATTATATTCAAGACTTTCAATTTGTGGTTTTATTATTTTGTCATGGTGAACTCACTGGCCAGAGGTAATGAGAGATGAACAGTGTTAACCCTTGCCTGACAAGTAAAGCAGGGGTAGGAAGCTGTGGATCAGGCCCACAGAGACTTGGGCACGACACCAAATTGGATTTTGTTAGCCATGCTAACCATTTCACCAAACAGCGATGATTCATCGTGAAAGATAAATTAGTGAAAAGGAATTTTCCATATTGTCTAAAGATGTTCAGCTACAGAATAGTGGTGCTTTGTTTTTCTACTGCAAGTCTCTTGATTCAAAAATAAACTGCCACTTTATGGCTCAGGAGCAAAAGCAAATGGATCCTAGAAATAAACGAGGTGTATAGGAACTGAAGTATATCATAAATGTGGCATTTAAATCACTGCAAAAAAGAGGGGCTATTTGTAAGTGAATCAGGCAAACTGATGAGCCGTTTGTGACAAGATAAACTAGATGTCCATCTCACCCCTTACATCAAAATAAATTCCAGTTGCTTCAAAAATAAAAATGATATCAAAAAATACTTGAAGAAAACATAAATGGGTATTAGTTACAATCTTGGAGTGGAGAAGGTCTAAGCATGACACAAACTGATTAATATAATTACATTAAATGTAAATAACTTCTATACCAAATAATTGAAAACACAGGACAAAAAAAACCCCTGAGAAAATTATGCCTATAACATAACAAAGGGCTACATTCCCTGATATGAAAGTATGAGCTTTAACAAATCAACAAAAACCATAAGCAAATAGAGATACAGACAAAAGACAATAATGGCCAATTCCTAGAACAAAAGGTGCTCAACTTCTCAAATGATTAAAGAAATACAAAAGATAACAATGACAATATTTTACGTATTAGAGCAGCTAAAACAAAACAAAACTAGACATTATACTACATTGTTGAACATATAAGAAAATGGGCATTTTCTCTTTTTTTAAAGATTTTATTTTTAGAGATGGGGAAGGGAAGGAGAAAGAGAGGGAGAGAAACATCAATGGGTGGTTGCCTCTCGCACGCCCCCTACTGGGGACCTGGCCTGAAACCCAGATATGTGCCCTGACTGGAAATTGAACTGGTGACCCTTTGGTTTGCAGGTTCGTGCTCAATCCACGGAGCTACACCAGCCAGGGCCAGGAATTTTCATTATAATGTAGTTAAAACAACATATAACGAGTATAAACAACATTTGTAAAGCCTTGCTTAGCAATAAGCTTTGTCCCAGAAATTCCATTTCTAGGAATATATCACACAGAAATATTCAAGAGTGATGGGTGGTTTATTGTAAAACAGTCAAACTTTTCAGACATGTTTGCATTATGCAGGTGTACAAAGACATGCATATATTTAATGTAGCATTGTTGATACATTGTTGATACAATGCTGATACATTGTTAAGGAGTTGGTAACCAAAATAACTACCAATAGGCAATTAATTAAATAAATTATAGTATAGCAAAATGAGAATATAACAAATCACTGAAACAAATGAGGGAGGCCAATGTGCCTTACAAAGGAAATTGTCTGCAATATACAGGTTGAGGCAAAAGCAGGCTTACAGGTGTGAGTACATGAAACACGGAGTTAAGAAAAGCTCTCATAACAATCATAACCTGAATGTCTTTTTTCATATGAGCACCTGTAAACCTACTTTTGCCCACCCCTGGACTATTAACTGAACACTCAGGTCACAAACAGTATCTTTAGAATGATCCCATTATTGTTTTTTAGAAGTTAGATATTCATATAAAAAATTTGGAGTAATATATATACCAAACACAGTAATGCTAGTCACTCCATCGTAAAGGCCTGTGACCTGAGTATTACAAAAAATACTTTTTGTAACAAGCATTTGTTATTCTTATACTCAGAAAATTAGTTTTTAAAAGAGAAAAAAAACAATTTCCAATAAGAAAGTTTAGGAGAACTGTATTTTTTTCTACAATAGACTTTTTCCTCCTCAGGCCCAAGTGATCGTTACGTATCGTGTAGCACTGATGTGCCGACCGGGAGAGTGTGTGGTCAGGCAACCTTTTCCCACATACCCAGCCCCGCATGACTGCTAGCGCCAGATGGGACTGGAAGACGCTCACCACTGGTTTAAAAGTTCATATCAAATTTTTTATAAAGTCAGAAACCTAAAATCTACAATGAGCACACACCAGGAGGTTTCTCTGCTGCTCCAGATACAGCAGTGACTGTTTATGAGTCATATTATATATTATACAAATATAAACTAATATATTCTTCTTATAGTAAGTTGGATATAAAAAAGTTGAAAGAACAAAATTACAGCTCCTCCACTCAGAGAAACTACTGTTAGCATGTACTTTAAAAACTTTTTTCCCAAATTTTCATTTTTACAAATGTGTGATCATATTCTATAAACAATTTTGCATTTAGCTTTCCTCACTTAGCAAATTTTATCACACTATTTTAAAAATTCACTTACAAACACAATTTTTAATAGCTGTATATTATGTTATAATTTACCTAACTATCATCTGTATGGCTGAACATTTAAGTTGCTTCCAAATTTTCATTAATATAAATAATGCTACTAAACATCTGTATACATAGTCCTTTTTTTTCAAGATTATCCCATCTTCAAGATTAGTGATTCCTTTTCTTAAAAATATATTTTGATTATGCTATTACAGGTGTCCCATTTTTTTCTCCCCTGTATTCCTCCCCCACCCCGTATGCCCCTCTCACCATCATCCCTCCACCTTAGTTCACGTCCATGGGTTGTACATGTAAGTTCTTTGGCTTCTCCATTTCCCATACTATTCTTAACCTCCCCCTGCCTATTTTGTACCTACAGTTTAGGCTTCTTATTCCCGGTATCTTTCCCCCCATTCTCCCCGCTCCATCTCCCAACTGATAACCCTCCATGTTATCTCCATTTCTGTGATTCTGTTCCTGTTCTAGTTGTTTGCTTAGTTCATTTTTTTGGTTTTTTAGGTTTGGTTTTTGATAGGTATGAGTTGGTTGTCATTTTACTGTTTGTATTTTTGATCACCTTCTTTTCCTTAAATAAGTTCCTTTAACATTTCATATAATAAGGGTTTGCTGATGATGAACTCCTTTAACTTTACCTTATGTGGGAATCATTTTATCTGCCCTTCTATTCTAAATGACAGCTTTGCTGAATAGAGTAATCTCGAATGTAGGTCCTTGCCTTTCATGACTTGGAATACTTCTTTCTAGCCCCTTCTTGCCTGCAAGGGTTTTGTTTGTTTGTTTGTTTTGTTTTTTAAGAAATCAGCTGATAGTCTTATGGACAATCCTATGTAGGTAACTGTCTCCTTTTCTCTTGCTGCTTTTAAGATTCTCTCCTTACCTTTAATCTTGAGTGATGTAATGATGATGTGCCTTGGTGTGTGATTCTTTGAGTCCAACTTCTTTGGGACTCTGTGAGCTTCCTGGACTTCCTGGAAGTCTATTTCCTTTGCCAGATTGGGGAAGTTCTCCTTCATTGTGTTTTCAAATAATTTTTCAACTTCTTGCTGTTCTTTTTCTCCTTCTGGTACCCCTATGATTCGGATGCTGGAACGTTTAAAATTGTCCTGGAGTTTCCGAAGCCTCGCCTCACTTTTTGGAATTCTTATTTCTTCATTCTGTTCTCATTGAATGTTTCCTTCTTCCTTCTGCTCCAAACCATTGATTTGAGTCCGTTTCCTTCCCTTCACTGTTAGTTCCCTGAACATTTTCCTTCATTTCACTTTTCATACCCTTCACTTTTCCCCCCATTTTGCGACCATACTCAACCATTTCTGTGGGCATCCTGATTACCAGTGTTCTGAACTCTGCATCTGATGGGTTGGCTATCTCTTCAGCACTTAGTTGTATTTTTTCCGGTGCTTTGATCTGTTCTTTCATTTGGGCCACATATATTTTTTTATTGTCTGGTATGCCTGATACATAGTAAGGGGTGGAGACTTAGGTATTAGCCAGGGTGGCACTGTATGTGGGGGAGGGTTCTGAGAAGGAACAATGCCGATTGCTCAGCTGTTGTCGGCTTTCAGTCACTTTCCCTGCTACCCCCAAGCAAACTGGGCCCTTCTGGTGCTGATTCCCAGGTGGGTGGGTTTGTGTATGTTCTAGGAGCCTGTGGGTCTCTCTAACAAACTCTCCTTTGAGGCTAGGAATTTCTCCTGCTGTCTCACACCCCACAGGTTTTTATAGTCAGAGTCTTTGAGACTTTATTTCCCTGCACTGGAGTCCAGGGTTTCAAGGTCTGTCTTGCTCCTCGCAGTAGTTCCTTTCAGTTTATCTGCATGCAAATGTGGGACCGTCTGGTCTTCCAGCCGCCGCCTTGCCCAGTCCACCAGTCACTCTCGAGTCCTCTCCATGCCAGCTGCCCGTCTCCATCCCTCCTACCAGTCTGGATGAATGCTTCTTCTTTAACTCCTTGATTGTCGGACTTCCATACAGTTCATCTTTCTGACAGTTCTGGTTATTTTTTGTTTTTAAATTTGTTGTTGTCCTTCTTTGGTTGTGCAAGGAGGCAAAGCGTATCTACCTGTGCCTTCATCTTGGCTGAAAGTAAGGTGCCATTAGTGATTCCTAGAAGTGGAATTACCATAGTCAAGGATGTCAAGACTTTTTATAAAAAAAAAAAACTAACTTGCTTATCTTTTTTTTTAAAGACTGCACTTATTCATTTTTATAGACAGGGGGAGGGAGAAAGGGAAACATCCATCTATTGCCTCTTGCACACCCTCAACTGGGGACCTGGCCTGCAACCCAGGCATGTGCCCCGAGTAGGAATCTAACCAGAGACCTTTCGGTTCACAGGCTGGCGCTCAATCCACTGAGCCACACCAACCAGGGCTAAATTGCTTATTCTTATTTACAATCCCACCAGAAATAAGAAAAGGTGCCTGTTTTGTTATGTTCTTGCAAATATATTAAAAAAAAACCTTTGCTACTTTGGTACGCATAATTGAGGTTTTATTTTCACTTGCATTTCTGTGCTACTAAGACTGAATATTCTCCTGCCTTGTCTGTTAATCACCTTTCATCCTTGTGTGCGTGTGTGTGGTACATACTCTGTTATGTCCTTTACCCATTCATCGACTGGGTCTTAAGTCTTTTTCTTACCAAGTTGCAGTAATTCTTCATATATCCAAGGTATTCATAAATAATTTTTAATTCTAAATAAACATACTTACAGAATATTTGCAAATATAGTATAAAGAACAACACTGACTTAAAAAAAATCTGTGGCATCCCTACAGATGTCGCCACCAGTTCATATTGTATCTTTTCTTCAGGATTTAGTTTTTAATTTTAGACTTAAAATTTGAGTTTACTGGGAATTTTTATCTGAATTATTTAATTCTGTCTAAGGTAGTTTTCCCTGCTCAAGAAATTCAATACTTACTTCCATTTTTGTCAAGAGCTTTCTAAATGATTTAACTTATTTTGCCTTTATCCTTTCAGTCCATCCAAAAGAATGAGATGAATATCTGAATTGATTTCCCCCCAAATATTAATGAGTGTTTTCCAAACAATTTATTGAATAATCTTTCCCATTGGCCCTGGGTTTGCAATAATACCCCATCAGTGCGTATTAAACTCTATCTACAGTAGTCTGTTTTGTGCACGTCTGCCCACTCCCATGTTTCTATGATATGTCTTAACTTATGAGAGCTGTAGATCACTCTATTCCCTATTAAGATAGTCATTTATTTTTCCAAACTTTATTTTGTAAAGAGAATTGTGACTTTAATTGGCATTGAGCAATATCTATAAAATATGACAGATTAACAAGTTTACAAAATTTGGTCTCTCCATCGAAGAACATCTCTCTCCTTGTGTATCTTTCAGTAGTTTTGTAATTTTCTTTATACGTTTTTTTACATTTCTTAGGATATTAGAATAGAATCATTTTCCACTCTATTTTATTGTTTTGTAACTTATTACTGCTGCTGTATTAAGAATAAGCAAAAATGTTGTCTAATAACAAGGAACCAACTGCATATTTATTTTATCTCTAGGACCTTACTGAGCTTTAAATAATTCCAGAAATTTCATTTTATTATCGTGGTTTTTCTAGTATATAATATCATTATCATTCATAAGTAATGATCATTGCTTCCTCTTTTCCAAAAGTTAGATCTCACTTCTCTGCCATGTACTGTTTGCCTTGGCCAGAATTGTAATTCAAGGTTAACTAATAATGGTGAAAGTTATATCCTGGTTTTGTTTCTAATTTAAATGAATATATTTCCACAAAGTATTATGTGGCTATTTGTTTCAGATTGATTTTTAAAACAAGATGATAGTCTTTTAAGTTAAAAGCTTTTTAAAAAATTATAGTTCAGACTTTGTCTTTTTAGTAAGAACTTAAATGATTCCCTTCCTTAGTTGAGCTATTGATGTGATTTATATTAATGTAATTAAAACTATTAAACCATCTATACATCCCTAAAATACATTAACCTTCCCTTCTACATTATGATGTATTATCAATTAAATTATGCATTGATTTACTTATCTGTAGAAATAATTTCCCCCTCTTCATCACAGTGGATTGAAGTCTCCTTATAAAGATAAATTAAATACAGGGTGGGGTAAAAGTAGGTTTACAGTTGTGATCACATGAAACACAGTTTATTCTTATATTATTATTTATTTATTGCATTATTTTCCATACAAACAACTATAAACCTACTTTTGCTACACCCTGTATAATAGAATAGCCAAATTCAAACAGGAAATGATTCATAGGCTATGCCAGAGGAAGGTTAAGGAACTGGCCAAGTTCACATAGCGAGTTAAGTGATAACGTCAATTTCAAACTTAGAGCATGTGCTCTTTACTGCTACAGTTGCTCTCGGAGGACTCGGCTTTCTGACACTTTTCTAGCTTGACTCTATTTATTTTCCAAATAAAATAGTTTTATTTGGAAAAAAATGCATGGATCTTTGCTTCCTTCTGAAATTCTCCACCAATACTGTGTTTCTCAACCAAGATATTATTACAGTTGGGCGACAGTGAATCCACATTCTGTAATGAGTACCCATTTTACATGGCCAGATAAACAGAAACCCGTCTGCCTTAACAGACAAATCAGATGGGGATATATAATCTCTTACAGAAACGAAGGAGCAGCAAAAGGTCTGGTGCCCTAAACAAAATGCACCCTCTGCCAGAAAGGAGCAAGGGAGGGTCCCTGGATGTAGGGACAGATTTTTCCTTACAAAGAACTTTGGACCCCTGTAACACACAGATAAAAGGGTGACCTCTCGTCCCAGGTTTTGCTGTTTATCTCATGGCTCCAATATCTTTAGTCTGAATATTTTTAAGGCAGTAAAACCAGATGCCTGCTTTAGTCATGAAACAATTATACAAAAATATAGAATTGATCCTTTAAATCATAGGCAGCAAGCATGAGGCCCACGGGCTGAATCCAATCATCCACCTTGTTTTATCCGGCCTGGAACCTTGTTTCTGCCCGGCGGCAGCACTGAGCTCTCGCTTAACTGTTAAGGAGTAGTTACATTTATACGGTCCTAAAATTAGTCCTTAAAAGTCCTTTGAAGGCAACCTGGAGGCTGATGTGGCCCCCGGTGGAAATGAGTTTGACACCCCTGCCGTAAATAATAGAGAACACCTAGTTTTAAGCTATGTTCCTTTTGGGTGCTCTATTCAAGGTAAAACATGTATAATGAACCTCAAGGTAACTGAATATGTTAACTTTTGCAGGATTATTATTTTAAAGTTGGTACATATTGGGAAGGACTTCCACAATTATTAACTTTGTTCCATAATAATCCATCTGGAGTACTGCAGTTGTGGCAAAAATTAGGGAGTAGGGTCAGTTGTCTTTACAGTCACTTTCGGTTTGAGCTAAAATCACAGATGTGGTGTCTACAAAGAATGCTTGTCTTTCATCTATTACATTCAACACTTCCCCAAATGGAAGACACTAACAAGAAGTTAAAAAGCAACCATGTTTTATCCCGTGGAAAACTCCAGCCATCTGTGAAGGGGCCATTTCTTCTGAGCGCGACTCCTGTAGCACTCAACACAGGGTAAACCCTTTCATGGGGTCACGCCATGGGAGTGCAGCCAGCCCAGAGCCAGTTTCTGTCTGTGGAATCATAGGCCAGGGCGTGGAAATTAACAGCATGCTCTAACATCATCTCTAGAGACTCCTCCTCATGATACTAAAGAGTATAACAAAGATTTGGGGTGAAACAAAGCCATCTGCATCCTCGGAGGCCCATCATATAGCACCTGGGAAAGTCAGATGTATAGGTTTGAAGGGTGGCCTGTGGAAGAAAAAGTAAAGTTCTGATTTCAAATATTTGCCAGTGTTAAAATCCAGGCCAAATGAAGTTTGTTAAGAAATAAATTCACTGGAAAAAAATTTGTTATCAACATTGATGAAAGAAATGTATTAACTCTTTGATCTTTTTGTCCTATTAGATGAAACTATCAAATGTGTTGGCAAATTCAGTATTTAGAAATGTTAAAAACATTCTAATCAAATTTCTGAATTGAAATAAATGTTTGTAGTCCTGATTTTGTAAGATTTTAAGGCTTTAAAAAAATATTTTAAACTTCTCTAATGGGTCTCCAAGTTTTCCACATTCTACATGTAATATGCAACATTTTCCAATATTTATGCAAATTATATAATATGGATAAATTAGTGTGATGAAATATTGATAAAAAAAGCAGAATCCACATTTCATTTTTATTCTCATTTTTACATTCAAAATGTATACTAATTGATTTTAGTATTGTGCCAACTGTAGTATTTTCTGTTTTTCAAACTTTTGAATGTTACATTGCTTCTATAATTAAATGTGACATTTACATATTTTACCATTGATTTAACTTCTAGCATTCTAGATAAAATAATATCCTCATAATCTTCCACTGTATTATATGTTCCAAATAGTTTAAGTTAAGGCAACGGATTGAATAAACAGCAAGAAGCCACATTCAAATACTTTTGGTTTTATTAATATTGTAATATTGCCGATTATAACTTGTTCTGTTCAGCAAAGATGATAAACTCTTAAATTTAACGCGATGTAACAATTTCAGTTTACTACATAATGACACCCATACCTGCCAAATGTTCATTAAAATAATAAGCGAAATTATGTTGCCTCTATTTTTATCCTTTGGAGGGTTTGCTCCCCAATGAAGACATCACACTCTTGAACAGGAGTTTCAAATAAGCAGATATAGGCTGTGAATAGGAGGCTAGGGAGACTGTTGGTTGCTTTGTAATTTGTTCACAGTGTTTTAAAAGACAATGTAACAAAGTAAAAATATGAGCTCAACCTGTGCTTTATACATCTACTTTAACTGTAGTAGTTATTTGAGATCACAACATTGCTCAAGGTTAGGCTAATACACAAGCCAGAAATGTGGTTTCAGGTTTTTTATTTTTATCCTCCAACAACATTTTTTTCCTCATAGTATTTTAGAGAAAATGGAAGGGAGAGAGAGAAACATTTATGTTAGACAGAAACATCAAGTGACTGCCTTGTATGTGCTCCAACCAGGGATCAAAGCTGCAACCTGGGTAGTGTCGTGACTGGGAATCAAACCTGCAACCTTTTGGTCTATGGGATGACACTCGAACCAATTGAGCCACGCAAGCCAGGGCTGGTTTCAGTATCTTCAGACTTTTTTTTCCTTCTGGCCCTTTATTTCAGCTTTGATATATATTTATTTATACTCTATCTATTCAACAGGAATAAGCAACTCAACAAATTCCAAAGCCTATTTATTCCTATTTAGTTGTTTTCAATTTGGAATGTTTCCCAGGCCTAGCCATCATTCTCCCTGATGCCTAACTTGGATGCATGATGGCTATTCAAATACCTTGTTTAAAGAAGTAACTCTACGTGCTTTTTCAGGTCGTACACCATACCAGCTTTTAATTGGCTAGCAGTAATAATCTGCTTGAGTGTGGGTCCTCCCTCTCACCCAACCACAAAAATAGGAGTATTTAAAAAATTATTTAGATACATATTCATCTAAAAACATAGCCTCATAAGGAAGTTAAAATAAAAATTTAACATCTTTTGGAATTCCATTTTTTTTACTATAGCCATCCATGAAAATATGAAGTTGTATCTCAGTATGGATTTGATTTACATTTTCTAATGAATAATCATGTTAAACATTTTTCAATGTGCTTAGTGAACATTCATATTCTTCCATGAAGAAACGTCCAAACCTTTGCCCATTAACTTAATTGGGTCATTTGCTTTTCACTATTGAGTTGTATGGGTTTTTTGAAAATATATTCTGGAGAGTAATCTCTTATCAGATCTATTACTTGCAAATACTCTTCTGTTTTGTGGCTTTCCTTTTCACTCCCTTGATATTGTCCTTTGAAGTACAAAAGTTTTTAATTTAGGAGTCCAATTTATTTTTCTTCTGTTACTTGTGCTTATGATGTTACAACTTGAAAAATGCCTAATAAAAGGCCACAAAGATTTACATCTGGTTTTTTTTGGAGCATTTATAGTTTTAGCTCTTACACTTAGGTCTTTAATCATTTTTGAGTTAATTTTTGTGTATGGTGTGTGGCAGGAATTCAAATTAATTCTTTTGCATGCATGTTGGTGTTCAGTTGTCCCAAAATTATTTTTTGGAAAGATTGTTTTCCCCCTACTGAATGCTCACAGCACCATACATGTACTATTTTTCTCTGGACTTGCAATTCTATTCCATTGATCCCTGTCGTCAGTCCTTGTCAGTATTACACTGTCTTGATTACTGTAGCTTTGGAGCCTTTTTTGAAATTGGAAACTGAGTCCTCCTACTTTGAAAGGGTTGGATTAGCTAGTTTTGGTCCATTGTAATTCCACATAATTTTTACAACTGGCTCGTCAATTTCTGAAGAGTCAGGCAGAATCTAATAGGGATTGGGTAGAATCTGTGGATTAGTTTGGAGAGGACTGCCATCTTAATGTCATGTTTTGACCCATAAACATAGGATAGTTTTCCACTTATTTAGATTTTATGTCAACACTTTTATAATTTTCAGAATGTTTTGCACTTGTTAAATTTATTCCTATTTTATTTTGATGCCATTGTTAAATGTAATCATTTCCCTAATTTCATTTTATACTTTTCATTGCAAGTTTAAAAGAATTGATTTGTATCCTGCAACCTTGCTAAATTCTTTTAAGTTTTTTTTTTAAAGTTGGTCCTTAGGATTTTCTATACACAAAATCTTGTCATCTGTAAAGAGTGACAGTTTTAATTCTTTCTTTCCAACTTGGATGCCTTTTCCTTTCTGAATTGTTGAAATTCTAATACAGTGTTGAATAAAAGTGGCAAGGGCAGACGCCGTATCTCGCTCCTGCTCTGAGGGAGAAAGACCGTAGTCTTTCATTATGATGTTAACTGTGTATTTTTCATAGACATCCTTCATCAGCTTAAGAAAGTTTCTTTCTAGTTTTAGTTTGCTTATTTTTTCTTTATAAAAAAAGGATTTGGGGTTTTGTCAAATGATTTTTCTGAATTTATTATGTACTTTTCCATCAGTTCTTCACCTTAAAAATAACAGAGCATCAAAAGCAAAAACTTGAGCTTCCAACATGAGAAAAGTGGTACTGCCAATTGTGGACAAATAATGAAAGGCTTATCGCATTTAAAAAATATAACTGGCCGGTGTATCATCCTGCCTCTGTTATTACTGTTAATCTTTCATTTCAAGATGTATCTTACTAAAGAAAGCAATTTTCCACAGAAGCTTTGGCTAACATTAATTGTTGTCAAACTTCTCACACAATCTGATTACTATTGAAACTGTCTTTAGTAAGCTAGTTCCCTTTCCCAGCATATAAAGGCAAAACAATACAGTAGTTTTAAACATTGTTTGGGGTACTTGGACATGATGCAAAATAAATTCAATACCCTCATTTCTACCAGAAATAGATATAGATAATAGTAGTACATTATCTGCAACATAATCCTAAATAGTCATGGGACAAAATAATAAAAGGCCTTTCCCACAAAATATCCTTTTAAAATATTTAAAATCTGAGTATAAAATGTGTCCACTTCAATAAATACTGTATATCTACCTGGCTTATACCATACAGAAATGAGACTCAAAATTAAGAATACATAGGCTTATATCATACAGAAATGAGACTCAAAATTAAGAATTCATAATTAAGAATAACACTGAAATAAATGACTCATTCCAAGCTAGGTAACTCCATCTGAAATATGGAGAAAGCCTATGTAGTCATAATGACTTTCATAAGTCAATTGTCATTGTTAATGTACTCTAGAAACAAGTGTGACAATGTCTCTAAATTTGCTTTTGACATTTCTTTTATATCCTAGACACGTGACAATTTTATTCTTTCTATAAATATAGGTAATCAAATCATTGGTCACTTAGAAACAACTCAGACCTCTACCCTAGTACCACCATCAGAATGGTTAAACAGGATAGGTTGGCAGACTGGAGTTGTGTTTAAAACATCACTGGAAAAATAAAATTAAATCACACTTAACACCCATTCAGGAGATGAGAAGTTTACTTAGAAATTGCAAACATTTAGCAAAGATAAGACATGAACACTATTTTCCATATTCTATAGAAACACAATTATTTATAGCTGGCTTGGTACATGGTCACATAATAAAAACAAATCTAATGGAAAAAAGAATGGTTCGTTCTATTTTTCTGCCACTTATCACAACTTAATAAGCATACCAGTAAGTACTGGAAGACAGCCGCATGGGAAGATTAGACTCCTAGGGCCGTTTGTTAATACATATGATCGTATTGTAAGAATAATATAAAAACAAAATTGGTACAGATATACAATTAACATGCAATTTAAGCTATTATTTTGAAGAAACAGGACAGAGTTTAGTGAACACAAAAATGTGTTGTTGATAATGTACTGTTATAATTAGCATATCATGGTATTTTACATGGCATGGAATTTCTTCCTCCTTATATAATGCTTGGCAAATTGAAACAGGTTAAACCTACTTCTAGACAAATTTAAAATGGAGATGAAGGGGAACGAGTGGATAGTTCTATTAGATACTTTTCTGAGTACTAAATAATTTTTAAAGTACCATAATTTCATGCTTACCTCATCAACCATCTCCCAATTTAAAACAAAGTCATACTTTGTACCCTATGAGTCTGCACTGTCCAATATAGTAGCTCTTAGCCACATGTGGCCCTTTGAGCCTTTAAATGTAGCTAGCCAGAATTGAGATGCACTGTGAGTGCAAAATTCACACTGAATTTTGAAGGAAAAGAAGGTAAGATATGTCAATAATTTTGTGTATTGATTACATACTGTAATAATATTTAATACACTGGATTAAATAAAATATATTATTATTATTAAAGTTAGTTTCTTCTTTTTAAAAAATGTGGCTACCAGAAAATTAAAAATTATATATGTGGATCATGGTTATTTCTATTGGACAGAGCTGATACAGGTAATCTCTAATCATGGCATGAGCCTTAGAATCTAGCATCACGCTTCAAGCACTGCGCAGCACTAACTCCCAGGACACCATAGCACCCTCCGCACATACCTTACTGCAGAATCTGCTTTTATTCTTCTGTAAGGTATACACTCCCTGCAGGGGTGTCCAACCCGCAGCATGTGGGCCGCACGTGGCCCAGGACGGTTATGGATGTGGCCCAACACAAAATTGTAAATTTACTTAAAACCCTTTTTTTGCTCATCAGTTTTCGTTAGTGTTTGTATATTTAATGTGTGGCCCAAGACAACTCTTCTTCCAGTGTGGCCCAGAGATGCCAACAGGTTGGACACCCCTGGATACAGTTTAAGTGTAAAAAGAATTCATAAAATATTTAACCCCTAAAAAATGTCAATTAGTATATGATAAGAGCTAAAGGAACTTCAAGGCAGACTGGTTTGGGTGGGAAAATAGTTTTTCTTAGCAGTGCAATCAGAGTGAATACAATTAGTATCTTCAGTAAAATAAATTAACCAAATGTACCTTTAATGCACAGGATCTGACCTTGCGCCGCAGATCTTATATATAACTTGTCCATTTAACCATGACCTGTAACAGAATCTAAAAACAATACTGAGTGCAACTTACTTAAATACGTCATTTAAGAAAATCTTCAAGCAATGTAAAATTAACGTGCACGGTGAATTCTAACAGCAGAATATCACATTTGAGAACTTCCTTTAAAGTTTCTCAGTGTTAAAGTAACCAACTGCCTAGTGTTCAAGAGACTTGTATTTTAAAACATTCAGAAGCTAATGAAAAAAAGTCACTGACCTTTTATCATTTTCTTCCCCTTTCTTTGTTTTAAATTTGTTTTTACAAGAGTGTATAAATCATCTGGCTTCCTTATAATACCTTAGCTTTTATTTTGTCCAACTCAAAATCAAGTTGATCTAGAGCACATTCCATTACTCTAGGAACAACACACACCAAAATACAGTACTGACAGCGTCGCCTCAGTCAGAGCCGGCATCAAAGCCTCACATCAGGGGCCTCTTTGGGAGCCAACACTTGATTACAATTGCACTCCACACTCTTCTCATCACAGCTCAGTTGGAATGTTTCATTGTTCAAATCTGTTTCCAATTTCCACTGGAATTTCAGAACATTCTAAAAATGCTCTGAAAGCCACAAATTCATAGATTCTGAATCTACTATATCATTCATAAAAAATTTTCCCTTATTTTAAAGATGTTCTTTAAAGACGTTTAAGACATTGGAAACCAACCAAGATTCAGGGAGAAATAAATAGAACCGAAACCAGGTAAGAGTGGACATACCGACACGGACACCGATTGCAGAAGACTGCGGAGTTCTCTCTCGAGTTCAGCAGCCACTGAGACTCCTAATTGCATTGACTTATGTGTCTTGCACAAAAAGACACTAAACTTTTCACATTTCCTATCTTCAGACCATGTTGTACATGAATAATATTTTTATTACATGTTACTAACTCCCACCTAAATAAGCCTGAAAATTCATGTCAAGTGATATAATTTTTCAACATATATTACTCTAAAAATAAACTCCTTGGTGAAGGACAACAGTCTCCTTTCTGAAAGCTCACTGTTATTTTGATGGTAGGTTAATAAATGACTATTATTGAGCACCTACTATGATTGCACTCAGTCTACTCTCATTCTGTAACCAGCATGAAAAAAATACCTGCTCCCACGGCAAGATGACATCTGTGAGGGAGGATAACATGTGAGCACTTTTAATACACTGCTGTATGAGTCAACATCTGGACAGGTAATATTGCTCATCCCTATGACATTAAAAATGACATTAAAAACCTCAGATTTATTATTGATAACTTTACAAAGATAAATAAACATCTGAAGTATGCTGCATAGTAGTTTGAGGAAAGTGACTGCCATACATAAACTTAAGGCTGATTCCCTAAAGACATGGAAGAAAAGCCACTGGTTTGTGCACAGCCAAAGACTTAATATAGTTTACACAAATATCTGATTAATTCAGGTATATGGGCACTTGTGTTAGGGTTCCAACTTTGCTTGAGGGGGTTGGTCTAATACAAATTCCTTTAAAATAGGAGCACTTTAAGCAAACATGAAAATAAAATTTCTCAGATAAAATTTTTTGTAAAATCACAATATAAATTCAAGTTCCAAATCTCATTTAAGGTATAAACATATGGATGTATACACACACATGCTTTAAAAAATGTCTGAATTTCACTTACAATCTTCGCCTTTTACGTTTGAACCTGATTATGTACCTTATGCACTTTATTTCTCCTAAAACTAAGAATATGGGCAATGGTAAGAAGAAAGAGACAAGCTAGTTTTAATTTTCTAACCTTTAACAATTCTAAACTGTTGAATACCTACAAGATACAAAGTATCATGCAATACACTGAACACATACAGGGTCTGAACATAAACACCCTTTCAGGGAAACTGAAGTTTTAAGAAGCAAAATCATTGTCAGTTTGAAAACAGTAGTCATTTCCTCAACAGGATTTCCAAAAACTGAGAATGTCAACTGGAACACCCCCACCTCTGCCAAGTATAAAAAATAAGACAATACAGAAACTGTTTCCATAGAAGACACGTGGAAGAGAACATTCACAGCAAAGCCACAGGGCCTGGAGCAGCAGGGTGAGCAATGAGGCAGTCACAAAGCATCTCCATGCTACTGCGCTGGTAGTGGTTTATAAAAAATACTATCTACACTAAAATTTTAAGAACTAGTAATATATTTAGTATATTTTTGCCTTTTCTTTTTTTGCCACTGAATATAAAATTTTGTCCTAAATTTACTAAGTTTTCTACACCCTGAGGAATAATAACAAGACTAATTAAAGTAATGCCAGGGTTAGCTTTGTAGACCATATTATTGCCCCAAAGCACAAACTATTTATATATACATAAATAAATATTATATATATGCATGTATATGTATATAATATTTATTCCTGGAAGCACAAGGTTTCTTGAGCAGATTAAGCTACTGCTCTCCCTCCTTCCCTCTCTTCTCGTTTTTAAAGCAAAGAGTTTGGTTTTGCAGTGTTAACAGGACCTGCTGAGAACACAGAAGTCAAAGCTGGGAGCCCACGGCTCTCCCCCACCATAGATCCACAAGTGACACAATGGTTTGCTGTCTCAATTATGAATATAAGGTATATTATTGGAATATATTATTCAACAGTCATCTGAGAAGCACTTTGGAATCCTTGTTTTTATGAAATTACAAAAAAAAATTACTTGCTATGTTGAAATATGGAACTCCCATCCCTCCCCCTTCTGTACATGAAATGCCTGATTTAAAATTTCATCTCAGTATTTACTTCTTTTCCTCCAATGTCTGAAAGGATAAAGGTCCCATTTATTTTCCTTTTCAACTATCTTATGTAGCCTGGGCTTGGGAGGGAATTCTTAAAAGTCCTTAAAGTGAGGCAAAGGATACATTCAGGACAACTGTACGGCATTTCTTTTAGGGCAGAGAGAGAACACAGGCTGATGTTTCACATGCCATCCTTTAACCGTGATGCCTCCGACCCCCCAAAAGAACCAATTCTTCTTGGTAGGGTGCTTAAACATAACTAATGAAATGCAAACCAAAACATCCCACCTGCTCGTATCAGTATCTCATTAAAGGATAGAATACTCCATGGGAACCAGGCCTGGTGATCGGAATAAATGAGTCACAATTGACTGTTTGACAACACTTCTGTCCTCTGTTTTCTACCTAAATATGAGACTTAAATATAATCTTGCTCCCCCCAAAAGTAAGAAGGCACTCAAATTAACACAGTATGTATAGTTGGTTTTTTTTTTTTTAAAGACACTGTGTGACATTAAGTAGAATCCTCAGGGCTGATTTTCCGGCTTACTGCCTTCATCACACTGAATTTGCCTAAGCTTTCCTGTGCCTCCACACACTTCGTTGAACAGGAGCATGTTACAGAGCACACTAGGGCACAGGGAGGCGGCAGCACGCAAAGTGCTAGCATTTTCAACAGTTCTATTTGAGAAATTTATCCAGAAGAACAAAAGGTTCAGTTGTTACAATGCTGTTCAAATTTTCTAGCATACTTTAAATGTTTAAAAGTTTTAAAACAATTTTCTAGTAACAAAAAAACTGTAAGCTTACGAAAGCTCTATGCAAAAAAAGATCCTGTTACTTCCTTTGATAACTGAATCTTTAGCATCTTTTGTAATTCAAGGGAACTAAAGTTAAGATAGATTATTGTACAAATGGGAGTTGCACTCCGAAATTGTATTTAGTCCCTGTGTCAGATACCACCTTGTGCTTAATTACTAGACTGATAATTTGTTCTCAACAATATTAAAAGTTCTCTTTACACACACACGAGTGTGTATCAACAAGCATGAATTGATATGACCTGAATATATTGAATGATACAAGAGTTACCAGCGTATATGCTTTCCTGCAAAATGCCACATAAAAATCCAAGAACTTTTGTTTCTACATCTTGTTACATAAGCCCTTGTCTGAAGATTTAAGTGGCTTTTAGTGATAATGTGAATACATTTAGTCTTATTAATAATGAAGCCTTTGATTTAAACTAGAACTGTAAAATAGGAATAAGAAATATGACTGAAAGTCTGCGCAAAGTTTCCAAAAAGGTAGTAAAATGCTAAAACCTAGAAAAGAAAAAGGGGATGCTAATAGGTATCAAATCCTTAAGTTTAAAACAAATGACTAACACAGGTTTAAGAAATATCTACAAGGTCCACAGTTCAAGTTTGGGAGGGGAAGGAGAAGTGCAAAATAACCATCCACCCACAGGTACAGATCAAGTCTTTGAAATCAAAGAAGTTCTCCAGATGCCTCTAAGTGGCTCTGGCTGTGTTGGTAAGATCTGTTCTCCAACATCAGAACAGAAAGTAGTGTTCTTAATGCCAGTGGGCTTCCTTTGTTCTATGAATTTTCTGTATATATTACAGTTAATTGGTAATTACAGAGGTGTACTTATTAGGTGGAATTTAACAAGCTTATACATACATATAACAATTAGCTGATTCTATATGCAGTAGGTCCACTGAAGTATCAAGAAGCTAGAACACATCATTCATTCACAATCCACTGCTCTAATCCATCAATTTCTCCATCATAGCTCACTCGATCCATCACTCATGATCAATCTTTCCCCTCTTCAGCCAATCATTTGTTAATTTAATAAATATTTAACAAATCTTCACAAATGTGAAAGTAGAATCTGGGAATACCATATTACCAAAATAGTCATACTAAAAAAACAGGCGGTGGGGTGGTGGCGGCAGGGAAGATACTGACAATCTTCCTGCTTTTCTGCATGTCAGTGGTATTCACGATCCACAGGATGGTACTACGGCCTACCATCTTCAAGTGGAAGTTTGATGAAATGCGTGCAACCTAAAGCATCTCTTCTTTTAACAACAACGTATCTATACAAAGTAAGAAGACTAACAAGTCCCTGAATGTAGACACATCCTTTCCACTCCATAAGCTCATTCAGTCAGAATTATCATGCTTTAGCTAGTGAGTTTAGGTGTAAAATATTTAGGAAAAAAGTACAACTATATAGAGCAATACTTGGTTTTCTGTGAATGAACACTTGAGAAATAAAAATTTTAGAAATAAAGTATTACAGAAAAGTCACATACAAACAAGTACCCTTTGGATGTTTGTATTTTCTCTCCCTACTTAAAACTTCATTAGGAAGACAAGAGACCAAGATATTAAAGGACCGCGTGGCTTCAGAAAGGGATAGGTTAGGAGCCTTAAAACAGACAAGATGGTTCACAAGATGAGTAAGACATTCTGTGGAATGCATAAAAAGATGTGGAGCACTATAAAGTTTAGCCAATGATCCACAGGGTTTTGTCTATACTCATATCTTGAACACTCTAGCATCAAAAGCACAGGAAGCCCTAATACTTGGGATACTTAAAATGATGCCTGGAAAAAAGGTTAATACTGAGTGAGGCCAGAATTTGGCAACATGTATTAGTGGGATGGGAAGAACATGCCATGTCTTCTCTGTGTAACTGCCCCCAACCCCAGCAGGTGCTGAAGATAACAAGCTAATGGTTATACCCATAGAGGTCTAGGTGGACCTTGAGGTATTTACCTGATTCAAAATATGCCTTGTACACAATGGGCCATGGAATTATATTCATAATGGCAATTATTTTCTCACTAAAATACTGTAAAAGCTACAAAAGGGTAATTTTGCCCTTAAGAGATAAGAACAGCTTCTGTCTGTAGAAGCCAAGCTGGACAATTTTTCTGGTGTTCTTAAGTCTCAACATTTTGCCACTCAACAAAATCATGATGCAGAAGTAAAGGATTTCCTCTTTTCCCTTAGGGCAATGTGCCTCATTCAAGTCCAGGGTTTCCATAACGGTAAGACAGGACAGGTCTGCCTGTCTCTACCGCTGTCTCTTCACACTATTAAGTGAACTAGCAAGTAAAAAGGAGAACAGGCAAAGCATGGTGGTCACATTTGTTTCTGCCACTATTACTCACTTTATAGACACAGGGCAAAAGACAGTTTCCATCATCAGGGGAACTTTTAGAGGAGTTCACATTCATATTGTGTGTGCGTGTATGTATAATGAAGTATGGAATTCATTAGAAATAGGGAGGAGAATGTCTTCAGAATATGTCCCTGAAATAAGGCAGATAAGAAACAGACAAAAGTGAAAGTGACAAAAAATAAGGAACGGATTGGAAAATTAAAAAGATGCAGAAAGAAGAAATGCAGACCATTTATGAAGGGGGAAATATAGAAAATAGACATTACCTGGCCCTTTCCCCACCCCTGCCGCACCAACCTGAAAAAAACCAGCCCTTGTGATTGAAAAGATACAGCTATAGGTGGATACTTTGGTATCTCATCCCTGATAAGTTTAGTAGCAAAGTTTTTAAACTGTTTTATTTTTTAAATAAAGATCAAAGAACTAACCTTCAAAACTATTCTGTCTCCCTGGCTTTTGCCAGTAAACTCTTCATAAAAATTTTGTAGTTTATCCAGTGTATCCTCAATAACTTAAATTTTTTAAAAAGGAAGATTTTTATGGATACATTTCTATGCATATTTCTCCCATTTTTCATGGTGAAATGGAAGGAACATAAGTAGTAATAACTAAAAATGGCATTCCAGGTTTCTTTAAAAAATTGATTTTTGTAAGCGCTGACTTGAATGTTTTTGGCATATACCAAATTTGAGGTAAAAACAATCTATCAAAACTAGTAATAAAAATAATTTCCCAGTACTGCAATTACATAAACTCTTAAAATCATTATTATTATTTTAAAATAACCATTTAAAAACAATGGGTTACATTGGAAGCATTATTTTCATATAAATTTCAATACTTCTGACTTTGGTTATCTTGGTCTGTAGCTTGAATAGAATATGTAAGAGAAAGAAATGGTTTATATTTTCACATACCCATCCAACTGGCCATTTGATTCTCAAAACAATCAGACTGAATAATTTTGCATTTGTATTGTTTTTAAGCTTAACTACAATATAAACTTCTAATTTTAAAAAATGAATCTATCCAGCAATTGCACTGAGGTGGGTGGGGGTGTGTGTGAACCAACTAAGAGAACCAAATGAGAAGCCTAGAAACAGGCTTCCTTTGAAACTACAGAAGTGTAGAAGTATAAAGGATGAGAAGTTACAAAGAAAAAAATTAAGACTCACTGTTTAGCAGGAGTAACTACACAATTATTTTATCCCCAAAGGAATGCCAGTTCTTAACAAAATAAATACAATGAAAGAATTTTTTTTTAGGACTTTTAACCTAAAGATGAAGACCATATGGTTAGCTAATAACAGCAAACAATTCATGCAGCTATGTAAATAAGAAAGGAAAGCAATATTGCACTAAAAGGGGAGCAGGAACAGTCCACCTCTTTCATTGACTCAACGTATCCAGCCATTTCCTATATGCACTGGCAAACCTGGCCTGCTCTGCGTTCCGGCAGGTGGACAACACTTGATCGATGAACCTGTGTTCCATTTCCAGGCCTAGGGAATCTGGAGCTGGGGTCCGCTTCAGGCGCTTTGTTTCCTGGGAATAGCCTTGCTTGCTAGAGTCACTCAATCCATCCACTTCCATTGCTTGAGCTGCGTGAGGGCCTGCTGGGATGTGGTGCAAGTCACTAGAAGTGCCCCCAGGGCTGTCTGCAGGTGACAACTGGGTCACATTGTGAGGAAACCTACCACTTAAGTGATGCTGAAGGTAGAAAACATGCCGCCTGTGAAATAGGAGGGACAGTATAGAGAAAAGAAAGATCACATCACAAAGTCAAGCTTTTCAAGAAAAACAAAAAGTTGGTTATTTTAAAATATACAGTACTCATTTCACTGCTCCATTTGTAACCCACAGTCATCTGGGAGAAGGAGGAAGAGTAGTTATGATAAAATCTCTGGGTATTTTGACAGCCTTACCAGCCCAGATTACTGGTTTGTTTGTGAGAAAAGTTTTTAAATAGCACTGCCTGGGATGATGACAATCATTTGAAGTTCTTATTCTTTGTAAACTATAATATGAAACCAAAAATAGGTCTTAGCCACTCTCTGCTATAAATTAAAATATAAAACCAAAAACCAACCTTGTTGATAATCCAAAAGACAAGTGATATACTTTCTTTAATAAGAACAATCCCTTCCAGTTGGTCTTATTATCTAGAAACCATGTGAACTTCCCCCTAAAGCAATCACTACATGCACTGGGAATGTGCCGGGCCCTGGGAGGAGGAACTACAGGGTGCAGCTTCTATTCTTCTTCTAGTGCCCTGAGGACCATGTGGAGTTATTTGTTAAAAATGAAGATCCATGTGCCTAATCTACAAAAATTTGACTCAGGGGGGTGCACATCTACTGTACACAATAAAGTACACAGGTCCTAGGTTGTTATATCTCTTCATTCATATCAGTACCTCTAATCCCTTAAAAATGTAATATTATCCATTTTCCCACCATCTCCTGCAATAGACAGGTACACCCAGGGGCATCCAACCCATGGCCCAGGATGGCTATGGATGTGGTCCAACACAAAATTGTAAATTTACTTAAAACCTTTTTTTGGTTCATCAGTTTTCCTTAGTGTTTGTGCATTTAATGTGTGGCCCAAGACAATGCTTCCAGTGTGGCCCAGAGACACCAAAAGGTTGGACACACCCCTGAATAGAGAACATTAATTTAAAGGACAGATAAACTCCCTAAGAGCAATGAATCTGTAGTAGAAAATAGTATGTATAATACATAGGCCACTCCAATTATCTCTTCTCCCCACTCTCCCCCTAACTCCAATTAATTTTTAACGTTTCTGCTCCACTAACTTAGCTCTCTGTCAAACTCAAAAATATTTTTAATTCTCTGAGTCTATTAACAGGCTTAAATATATAACAACAAAAATCTGTAACACCAAAATGACACATAAGTCAAGATATATCTTCTCTCTTGAAAATGGGAGTGTCTTGTTTTTAAGAGAAAAATATTCTGTATTTATGAAGGTGCCAAAAAGGGGAGATTGTCTTCTACCTTCTAACTATATGCAGACTGGAAAATGGGGGCAAATCTCAATTAACTTTAAAAATAATACAAATATTTAAAAAACCTACCTCCTACCTAGCATAGGCAAGTCTTTTGTCTACAAATAGAATCCCATGACCTGAATTAGAAACCGCATTTATAAAGATGAAGATGCTTCAAACTAGAACATGATCCAAAATTAAACAGAGGTTCCCATACCTGGACTTCATTTCAACATGAAAGTTGCTTTACTCTCAAATGTGCTCCGAACTCAAGTTGTTATCCCTCTCTCAAAACTCCTTCCTAAAACCACATTACACTCCCAAAGTACACTTGACTTCAAAAAAATGTGGCAAGAGGCTATACGTAATAAGTACCTGAAGAACAATAAAGCTTAACTATTCTCAGGTTCTAATGAATGGTCTGACTGTGCGTCCAATATCCCTGGTAGGATTTTTTCTTTGTTTTTAAAAAAGCAGATGGCAGTGTTCCATTTCGCACATGCTACATATCAGTATCTCCAAGGAAGGAGTCCAGAAGCTTTTTTTTAGTTTGGAAGTAACACATTATTCTGTTGTGCTGTTAAGGTTGAACATCACCACTCTAAGCCGTAAGCAAACATCTATGTGAGAAACCTCTTACTGACAATGGTCATGAGAAGAAGCATATGGTAATACAAACCATCTCCAAGTCACTCGGGCAAAGCTCCACAAGCAGATTACTGCATTCACCCAGGCAGGCAGGAGTCAGATGCAAGCCCTTCTGTAGCGCTCACAAAGGCATGCACAGTTTCGTGCAGGAAATGAATTTTCCTCTTACCTATGACACCAAAGGGTTTCATGTCCTGGGTAGGAATCAATAAGATCAGTGCTGAATTCAACTTCTTCTTCTAGAAGATGGGGAATATTTATCCTCGGTTCCTCTGCTGAAGCTGCTGCTTCTTCATCTTTCGGAAGGAGGGCTGGCTCACTTTTCAAAGGGTTTTGTTCCAATACAGAACTGTCTTTCACAGTTTGGTTAATCAAAGACTTTAGCAAAAACTGGCGGTAGTGAAATCCACTGTGGTCTGAAACATGCATGGATGCCCAGTGTTTAGTAGAAGACAGTTCATCAAGAAGAACCTTGAAGGAAGAAAAAACGGAGGTGAAAAGAAATTGCCAAAGGTTTTTCTTTCCCTATTAATGCCTTGAATTTCCCCTTCATTTCCTTTTTTTTTTGACAACACCATTCCTACCTTATTTTGTATAGTGTCTAACACAGTGGTGTCACTTAGTAGAAGCTCAGTAAATGCTAGTTTCCCCTTTCCTTTATAAGGTAATAGATTTTTAAATACACACACATGCCACAGAATTTAAGTACTTGTCATTTTTCTCTTGGACCTTGATCAATCACATTCTGATGGTCACACACTAATAAAAAAACCCATTTTTAAAAATAATAATGAACATTAAAGTGTTCATTTACAAGTAATGCTGATATTGAAAGGAAAATATAAATTCAGAGGTTGCTTTGATGTGAACTTTCTTTTACATTTAATGAACCTCTACTATACCTAACTTAATTATAACAATAGACTCAATGTAATGATTTGTTCTTCACTACAAGCGCCAGGAGGGCAGAAACCATGTCTGTTCTGTTCAATACTTAATTCTAAGGGCTTAGACGCCTGAGTAACGGAAACTTTCAAGAGCACATGACTTTTACTATTCATTTCAACTCACTTAACATCAATGACAAATAGTTTTTTTGAAGGTAGATGAGACAAAGTTCAGTAGTGAATTGTTTAAATCTTTGTATTATCAATTCTGCAAACTAAACAATTTCAAGTGGAATGATAAAAAGAAAAGCAGCATTTATGAAAAATTGAACTATTTGGCAGTGTCTTGGACAGGTAGCAAACGTAAACTGTCATGACAGTGAAAGGTGTACTGAAGGCCTACCACTTCCGTCAGAGGACTTTCAGACAGCTAAGGAAAAAGGACGTACTTTTCAACAGTGAAAACAGACCACACAATGCCAAAAGGTTCCTTTACCTGTTTCTAAAGACCCCAGAAAAATGACTTCTCCTGACCAAGATCCCCTCTCCACTTCCCTTTTCCTCCCTGGAAGAAATCTTTCCCCCTTCTGAACCTCCATACTTCTTGTGTGGTTCACCATACATAATATATTTCAGAATCTTCTGTGCATCTTTTCATCCCCACTGTACAAGTTCTTTAAGATATTGACTTGTTCCTAATGATGTGTCCATTACCCTATACCCGCTGGCATCAGAGTGGATGTGTAAGTGTTCTATGACTGACTGGACGGATGAACAATTGAATGAATGAAGTGACTAGTACAGAAGGACAAGCTTACTCCCTGCTAGGATGGTTAAGTTATATCCATGAAATGTTTTAAAGATCTCCTTTAAATTCTTTATAAACAGTTTACTCATAGCCACATAAATTTATTCTAGAGGCAACCTCTGGTGAGTCACAGAGAAATGAAAAACAGGACTGTTTATTTGATTTAAAAGGTGAGCAAATAGCACCAGATAAACCTCAAGTTTAAAAAAACCCTAAAACTAATCTTAAGGTTTTCTACATTTATGAAGAATTAAGTTGCACGATATGTAGGCTATATAATACAACAGATTTTAAATTTTGGTATAGTGTCTTTGAAAGAATACATTTGTTTAAAAAGGAATTTATGTAACATAAAAACACTTAAATCATTTCTTACTGCATATTTCTACATATAAAAATTGTAATTTTGAAGCAATAAAAAGATAAAAGATTTCCAACAAAATCAATTTAATTCCTTTAAAAAACTTCTCTGACTTTTACAGGGCATTTTCTTACTGGAATAAAAAGGTATATAGGGAATGACTAAAAAAAAAAGACAATTACTTTTAAGTGACCTTAAAGGCACAGTATAAAGGTAAGCTTACATGTAAGGTACTGACACAATGAATGAATGACCTCTGTATGATATACCTTAAACATCATTATTCTTTTCCAATGTTCCAGATTTTTAAAAAATCAGTGAATAAATAAATGACAAGAAAACAATAGAAGCATGGCTTCAAAACAGAAGGATAACAGGTTTAAAATGAAAGACTAATGAAAATGCCTGTTCTTATACACATATTACATCAGTCTCATAAAATTTTAAAAACATTTGGTAGTTAGAACAATGAGATACCACTTCATACCTGTCAGAATGGCCATCATAAACAAATCAGCAAACAAGTGCTGGCAAGGGTTGTGGAGAAAAGGGAACCCTAGTGCACTGTTGGTGGGAATGCAGATTAGTGCAGACACTGTGGAAAACAGTACAGAATTTCTTCAAAAAATAAAAATGGAACTGCCTTTGGACCCAGC
This sequence comes from Trachops cirrhosus, assembly GCA_028533065.1. Lineage (NCBI taxonomy): Eukaryota > Metazoa > Chordata > Mammalia > Chiroptera > Phyllostomidae > Trachops > Trachops cirrhosus. The sequence goes on along the minus strand of CM052540.1, from coordinate 43,221,428 downwards.
AATTCCACTGCTGGGTTTATATCCTAAGAATCCTGAAACGCCAAAAGAAGCTATGTACCCTAATGTTCACAGCAGTGTTATTTATAACAGCTAAGTGCTGGAACCAACCTAGGTGCCCATTGGTAAATGAGTGGATCAAAAAACTAGGGTACATTTACACAATGGAATTCTATGCAGCAGAAAGAAGGAAGGAGCTCCTACCCTTTGCAACAGCATGGATGGAGCTGGAAAGCATTATGCTAAGTGAAGTAAGCCAGGTGGTAAGAGACAAATACCATATGATCTTCCCTGTAAGTGGAACCTAATCAACAAAACAAACAAGTGAGCAAAATATAAACAGAGACATGGACATAAAGAACAAATGGACAGTGAGCAGAGGGGAAGGCAGAGGGGAATAATGGGGGAAAGAAGGGGAACAGTCAAGGCAAGGAACAAGTATAAAAGACCCATGGACAAGGACAACAGGGGAGGGGAAAGAGGACTGAAAGTGGGAGGGGGTGTGGGCAGGGCAGGAAAGAGCAACAGGGGAAAAATGGGGACAACTGTAGTTGAACAATATTAAAAAAAATTAAAATGTTTCTTTTGAAAAAATACAATAAAAATGAACTATTAAAAGACAAAAATAAATAAAATACAGTTTCCAACAGTCAAAAATATGTTTTTTCTTCTGACTATAAAAGTAATGCAAAATAATCATTACAGAAAAATAAAAAAATATATATAGAGAACTCCAGGCCCAGCCTTGGGCGGGCACAGGGAGGGTAGACAGCATGCTGAGCCTCCTCATCTGGATCCTCATCTGGATCCTCACTCTCTTCCATACCTTCTCCCAAGAGACTCTTTGATTGTTATATCAAGAATAGACTATGTGAGGCACTTCTGGCCAAGATGGAGGCATAGGTGGACACACTGTGCCTCCTTGCACAACAAAAGAAGGACAACAACAAATTTAAAAATAAAGAACAACCAGAACTGACAATAATTGAACCGTATGTAAGTACAACAACCAAGGAGTTAAAGAAACATTCATTCAGACTGGTAGGAGGGGCAGAGACCGGCAGCCACCAGCTAGAGAACCAGGGGGACGAGGCGGTGGCTGGTAGTGCAAGCAATCCCACATCTGGGTGCAGATAAACTGGGAGAAACAATTGGGGATCGAAACAGACCCGCAACCGAGGGCTCCAGCTCGGGGAAATAAAGCTTCAAACCTCTGATTGAAAACACCTGTGAGGGCTGAGATGTCAGCAGAAGAAACTCCCAGCCTCACAGGTGAGTTCACTGGAGAGACCCACAGGGTCCTAGAACATACAAAAGCCCACCCAACTGGGAATCAGCACCAGAAGAGCCCAATTTGCTGGTGGATAGTGGGAGAAGTGACTGAAAATCAGCAGAGAGCGGAGCAAGCAGCACTGTTCCTCTCAGAACCCTCCCCCACAAACAGCGTCACAACGCACAAGGGTTGCCCCGCCCTGGTGAACACCTAAGGCTCCGCCCCTCATACGTAACAGGTGCGCCGAGACCAAAGGGGAAAAAAAAGGGCCAAAATTAAAGAACAGATCAAAGCTCCACAAAAAATACAACTAAGCAACGAAGTGATAGCCAACCTATCAGATGCACAGTTCAAAGCACTGGTAATCAAGATGCTCACAGAACTGGTTGAATATGGTTGCAAATTAGAGGAAAAAATGAAGGCTATGCTAAGTGAAATAAAGGAAAATATACAGGGAGCCAACAGTGATGGGAAGGAAACCGGGATCCAATCCAATGGAGTGGACCAGAAGGAAGAAACATTCAATGAAAACAGAATGAAGAAACAGGAATTCCAAAGAATGAGGAGAGGCTTAGGAACCTCCAGGACATCCTCAAATGTTCCAACATCTGAATCATAGGGGTACCAGAAGGGGAAGAGGAAGAGCAAGAAATTGAAAACTTATTTGAACAAAGAATGAAGGAGAATTTCCCCAATCTGGCAAAGGAAATAGAATTCCAGGAAGTCCAGGAAGCTCAGAGCCCCAAAGAAGTTGGACCCAAGGAGGAACACACCAAGGCACATTATAATTACATTAGCCAAGGTAAAAATGAAGGAGAGAATCCTAGAAGCAGCAAGAGAAAAGGAGACGGTTACCTACAAAGGAGTGCCCATACGACTATCAGCTGATTTCTCCAAAAAAAAAAAAAACCTTGCAGGCAAGAAGGGGCTAGAAAGAAGTATTTCAAGTCATGAAAGGCAAGAACCTCTATTCAACAAAGCTTTCATTTAGAATGGAAGGGCAGATAAAGTGTTTCCCAGATAAGGTCAAGTTAAAAGAGTTCATCATCACCAAGCCCTTATTGTATGAAATGTTAAAGGGACTTATCTAAGAAAAAGATAAAAAATATGAACAGTAAAATGACAACAAACTCACAGTTATTAACAACCAAACCTAAAACAAAAACAAAAACAAACTAAGCAAACAACTAGAACAGGAACAGAACCACAGAAATGGAGAT
>CM052540.1:43176328-43218838 GCA_028533065.1 Trachops cirrhosus | reverse complement strand
AAGTAAAAAAAATATTTCCCACGATAACCACTTTTAACATTCTGGCATATAAACAATTTCTCAGCTGTTTTTTAAGTATGCATGTACAGTTTACTTTTAACATAAATTGCCTGTTAGGCCTAATTTTCTTTTATAAATTGCCTAATTTACTATTTGTGATAGTGATTATTTTTCCTATGGGGTTTTAAGAGATCTTTATATATTAAGGGTATTGTCTACCTTAAAAATACTTTTCTTACTGTATTACTGCAATTTTTTAAAATTCCTTTTTTCTTCAGATATTTTTATTCCATTTGGAGTTCGTTTGGGTATATCAGATTAAAATGTAATAATTATTTTCTAAAGAGTCAATCAATCTTATCAGCATTACAAATTGAACCAAGAATCCTTTCTTCAATTATGTGAAATGTAGTATTTATCATTGATGGGATTTCTATATATTATGTATTAGGATTTGTTTCTGGGCTTTATATTCTCTTCCATTACTGTGTTTATTTTTTGAGCCAGTATCACAGTTTTAATTACTTTATAAACATTTAAATATATAGTGGTATTCAGATTTCCTTTTTTTCTTTTCAACAATCTCTTAGCTACTCTTGAATCTTTTATTTAAAGAAAAATTTTTAATCCTCTCCAAAGAACATGTCCCATTGATTTTAGAGAGAAGAAGTGGGGGTGGGGGGTGGAGGGAGGAGAGAGGGACAAACGTCAATCACTTGCCTCCCGTATACACCCTGATTGGGGACTCAAACTTGCAAACCTTTTTGTGTACGGGACGACATTCCAACCAACTGAGCCACCCAGCCAGGGCTATTCTTTCTAATGACACTTAAATTCAATTTTTGAAGTTGAAAAACAAATTGGTGGTTTTTACTGTATCTGCAGAGTTGTGCGGCCATTACTACTATCTAATTTTAGAACATCTTCACCACCTCTATTCCTATTTGGAGTCCCCTAATTTCCCTTCCCCTGCCCCTTTCCCCAGCATCTGGCATCCAGTAGTCTGCTTTGTTGATTCTGAATATATCATATAAATGGGATTGTATGATATACAGTCTTTTGAAAGTTTCATCCATGTTATAGCATGTATCAGGACTCCAGCCATTTTTGATGGCTAAATAATATTCCATTTATGGCTGTATCACATTTTGTTTATCCATTTCTCAGAGATTAGACATCTGGGTTGTTACTTTTGGTTATTATGAATAATGAATGCTATGGACATTTCTTGTACATGTTTTGGTTATAAAAATGTTTTCAATTCTTCTGGGTATATACCTAGGAATAGAATTGCAGGGTCATATATGATAATTATATTTTTAATTTTTTGAGGAAACTCCAAATTGTTTTCCACATTGGCTACACCATTTCACATTCCTACCAGCAGAGTATAAGGGTTTCAATTTTTTTATATCCTTGCTCACACTTGTTACTATCTTTTTTTTTCTGTCTTTTAAATTTTATCCATCCTAGTTGTTTGTGAAGTAGTATCACACTGTGGTTTTGGTTTGCATTTCTTTAATGGCTAATGATGTTGAACATCTTTTCATGTCTTAACTGTCCATTTGTATATCAACTTTTAATTGGCTAGTAATAATAATCTCTGCTCATCTGTGAGTCTTCCCTCTCAACCCACCCTAAAAAATGAGACTATTTTAAAATTTACTTAATTATATGTTCACTTAAACATGCAAACATCACAGGGAATATACAACATAAAATTAAAACCTCTCATAATTCCACTTTATAGACTGACAAACATTCTTTAATCTCCAACTATTTTTTTTGAACAGAAAACCAACACATGCCTATTACAGAAAACAGAAGAAAATATATCCATAACAGCATTGTGTGTGTATATACAGTGTCTGCTGAACACTTACAATATGCCAGGTCCTGTTCTAAACACTTTAGAGTCACATTCAATGCTAATAATAAATGTATTAAGAAAATATATATTGTTTAATATCCTTATCCTAGAATGAATATTTTTCTTTAAATAATCTTCCAAAGTATGACTTATCTTAAAAAACAAAATATTCCCATATACGTGTGTGTATGTATGTGTATATCTATATATATTGCTGCTGTTGTTTTTAAGCTGCTCTAGGTTACTGGTACTTTTGTGATTACTTTCTCTAAAAGACAAAGCATAGCAGGACATGATCTCTTAGCCCAGCTCAATGGCTTACAAAAGCAGAAAGGTGATTTTGCAAATCCAGCACTGTTCACTGAGAGTGAGACACTACTAAGGCAGTGAGGACAGGAAAAGCACTGTCTCCATAAAGGCAGGGCAAGCTGACAACACGTAAGCCTAGGACTGGCAGGCGAGGAGTGGACCCAAACAGCTGAGTCAACACACCACTAACAAACTCTCATCTTCAGCACTGGATGGTTTCAAGTAACCAAGAAGTTCACCTTGGCCCCAAGTTCCTGATTTTGTGGGAATGCCACCAGAAAAGGTTCGTATCAATGCAGGAAAGCTTCCAAAAACGATTCAGCTCACTTGAACTTGGCCTTCCTCTTCATCCTCAACTGTCCTCAACCCCCACACACATGGAGCTGAAATGACTGGCTGTAAGCACTCAATAGCCCCCCCAACCCACTGGATAACTGGTATTCATTCCTCCAGGCTCCCAACAGCGTAGCATTCCTCCCTGTGACAGCTGCTCCAACGAGCCCAGCCTGGATGAGGAGCAATTTCTGTGCTCTCACTGTGCCTTGGGCTTCCCGCAGTGTCTGTAAATGTCACACTGCTTTGTAACTGTTGGGGTATCTGCTTCCTCCACTAGATTTTCAATTTGTTTAGAGCGAGCTCTTTGTCTTTATGTCACACTCAATGTATAGGACAGTATCTGGAAATGACAGGGTTTCGTACATTTTCATGAGCAAACTGCAGTGAGTGGACCTAGCAACCTGGTAGACACTTTCACTTAAATTTCTGTCTATGGGGAACAGAGAAAGAAACTAAAATTTAGTGAGCCTCTGCTACTAGGTGCCCAGTACTTTATACACATTAATTTAAGTAATTCTCATAATAGTCCACTGAGGCAGAAAGTAGAGCCCCCATTTTAGAGATGAAAACATTAAAGCTTTATTTCCACATATAGCTAGGAGGGTCAAAATCTGAACCCAGGTCAATGTATGGCACATAATTCTGTCTTAGCTTTTTACAGTTCATTAGGTGTCCTCCCCTCCTGAAACATAAAGCCATATACACTGGAAGGGAAGCACTACCCTCCTAGAATTGCCGACTTAAAATCTTCTTGAAGGGAAAACTCCTATTTCTCTTGGAGGGATCCCTGGCTAGGAAAAGACAGAGGAGAGGGAACCTACGAAAGGAAATGTATAAAAAAGGGGATGGAAAGCAAAAATTAGAGAATAGTTTCTCCATTAATCTGAAAGCATTTTGACCCCTCTGAATAGGTTCAAGTCTAGGAAACTTTTAGGAAAGTACCCTAGATTGTGATGGCACTGATACCGTAAAAAGGGAAGAAAAAAATAGAAAAGCTGTAGTATGTAACAAGGAGCATGCAGATTCCTAGTTCTCATTCTATGAATAGCAAGTGATGCCAACTGTGGCTAAGTCTAAGCCATTAAAATTCTCTGGCAACTTCCATCTCTTCATTTCTAAATTGAAAGGATTAGATTGTGATGGTTTCCAACCTGGCTTTGCATCCAAATAACACTCTTAGCTTGTGAAAATTACTGATCTCTAAATCCTACCCTAATTCCAATTTAGTAAGCCTAGGGTGTGCCTTAGGAATCCTCAGGATTTTTATAGACTCAGCCAAGTTTGGAAATACCTGGGCGAAATCTTATCCCCTCCACAAGAGAGACTGTGAAAAGGCAGTCAGCTGATTCAGTACAGTTAAGTCACATAACCAAAGACTATCAAGAAAAAACAGTTTCAGCCCTGCCTGGTGTGGCTCAGTGGCCTGAATGCCAGCCAGCAAACCAAAGGGTCACTGGTTCGATTCCCAGTCAGGGCACATGCCAGCTTGTGGGCCAGGCCTCCAGGAGGGGGCACACAAGAGGCAACCACACATTGATGTTTCTCTCCCTCTCCTCCTTCCCTTCCCCTGTCTCCAAAAAGAAATGAACAAAATCTTTTTTTTTTTTTAAGAAAAAAGTTTCACTTCTGTAATGCTTCATGCTTCATAATCCTTCCTGTTTCAGGGCAAAATGGGTTATACTCAGACTTCCTAATTCCTTACACCTGCCTTTGTTCTACCAATGCACTAGTCTTAAGAGTGACAAGATATGCTGGTGAGGAACACACTTTTTTTAATTGCCAGGTATTCTCAGGAGGTATCAGCTATCATGAGCCTCTCTAGGCTGCTGGGCTGCCATTAGTTCCTCTACTTTCCTCCTTTAAAGCTCCTCTGAGGAAGAACTGCTACCATCAGATTTAAAGGGCAGACATGGAGTATGCTCAGGAGATGGAGTAACAGCCCCACCTTGACATCCAGCTTGGCCAGGTGTTGTAAAACCCAGATGCGATGAGACCAGGCATTATAGTTACTTGGGTATCTCCCTGCTGCTTCGCCACAGACCTCCATCTCTTCTTGTATTAGTCGCTGTGTCCTTTCTGTAGGAACTGATCCCACGTTTCCTTTGGTCACAAAGGAAGGCAAGCAGGTTTCCTGAATTAGCTGTTGTAGCACCCATCGTCTGTTAAGGTAGCATGTGGGAATGAGAATCAGGAAAGAACATAAACCAGAGAGAAAAAGCATAGTGTTCTTTTGATCTTAATTTAACTTCCATTCACAGGTAGAACAAAATAATACCTCTCTATAAGCCCATTTTTTTGAGGGGAGGGGATTGTTGGTTTTTTTTAAAGATATATAACTTTAGCAGCATGGATTGGGGTTAGGGGGAGGAAAAAACAAAAGAAACCCTAAAAATGTTACAATTTGTCAAAAAAAGAAAAGAATGTCATCAGTTCCAAAATGGCAACTCCAAAACTCCACAGGGCCAAGAAACGTAAAAGCAACCGGCGTGTGCGTGCGTGCGTGCAGGTGCGCTTCAGTGGTGGTGATCGGTGGGGCAGGGGATATAATCAATGGCTGGTAAATACTAGTGGAGGGATCATGGCTCATGTCTTTAATTATATTCTAATGCCTCACCCTATGTGTATTTGTTTGTTTGCAAACTAGAAGCTGCATTATGACAGCTTTCATTAAGCAAAATGTCCATGTTATTATATAGTATCTGGAAGGAAACAAATACATTATGATTAGTGAGACCATCAAGATTATAAAATGTCTTTATCCATACATTTTCCCCTTGTCAAAGACTTTCATTAGCATACATTTAAATGAAGTTCAGTAAAGTGTCTCTAACCACTTAATGTCTTTAGTTTTAAACATTTTCTCATAAGAAAGTATTCTTTTTGATTAAAAATTTCCAACTTAAAAGTACAAGAAATTTAGTAGGAAAACCCATTTTGTCATTTGCAGATAATAGAAGTATGTTACTCAACAAAAGCTTGCACTATAAAATATTAGATAAGCCAATAGACTGATCGATGCATATTTAAAAATTCCCTTTCCCTGCCCCCACCTATTTCCAGACCTCTCCACACAACCAAATACCTCTCTGAAGTCAGGTATCACAATTTCTACCAAGAAAGAAAATACAACTGATTAGACTGTGTACACGTAGCTGATTTGCAATGCTAGCCAAAGGCAAGATTACAGCTAAGATACCTTGATTCTTTAAGATCCTAAAATTGCTAAGGATTTAAGTAAAGTTTTAAATGGCTTAACAATTGAGAACAGACTTCTTCAGAGGATTTCCCCGCTGACCCCACGGCAAGCTCACACTATTATCCTTAGTGGAGTCCAAGAGAAAGACCTAGATAGCCAGCATGTTGAGTCCAGTTCTTATGTGCACTTTGGCTATAGGCCTCAGGCTTTCAACCTAAAAATATTCTTTGTGTTTATGGTCTTAGCAATTTTATCTCACTCTATACACCATTAATTTTAGCTGCACTTATTTTCCTTATCTGGTTATTTTTCCTTATAACCACAAGCATCACCACCCCCATTTTTACCAAGAGCACAACTGAATGAATTATAAAACTCAACTTGCTCATGATATTTGAATATCTAAATGCAATCTCCATGACTCCATCAGATAGTTAATAACAATGGCTAAAATTTATTCAGTATTTAATATGCGCCAAGCGCTGTGGTAGTGTTTACATGTATCATCTCATATAATAAACTCAAGTATTAACTCTGAGAGAGGTGTAATTACTATTTCCATTTCACAAATAAGAAACCTGAGGCTTGAAGAGGTTAAATAATTTCCGAGGACCACACAGGTAGCAAGTGATGGTATCAAGATTTAAATGTACCCTGACATTAAAATTCATACTCTGACCAAATATGCGACCTGGCTCTAAGTGAATTCTGTGTTTTCTCCAGCCATTCTAAGTCCTGAGAAGCCTATGGTGTAAATTAACCACACCTGTGAATCCATGTTTCCGGACTCTTTGGAAACTTAGTTAAGGCCAGTTTTCCCAGATGTAAATCCTTAATTGGATTTAAAGTGCCAGAAAGGATCAGCTCTTTTCTGTAAAATAAAAATAAAAATAACCATTACTTTATCTTTCCACCAAAACATATTGCATGGGTATTAATATAACCTCATTGAGAAGTAAATTTACAAGAATTTTAAAAAAAGAAAGAAAATCAATCTATCATAAATTTCACATATAGTAATCAAGAATGTATTCTCATAATCTTAAAATAACAAATAAAGCCTTAAATCAATGGTGAAACTTTGGTTACCTGTTTGGCAAAGCGCTTTTCAAAAACTTACAAAGCCTGACATTAGTATCTGTAGGGCAGCTCCAAAATGAGGCAAGAATTGCTCTAGCTTTGTAAGTAGCTTTATGGTCTAGTTTATTACCAAAAATGTACACATACAACACACACAGTATGACTGAGATGTAAGGAAAAAATAATTCATTCAATCACTACCCTAACAAAATTACTATTTTTATTTTTGAATTTTCCTTTTTCCCTTTCCGCATATGCACCTACCTTTTAACATAATTTTATATTCTGCTCTTATATCTTTGCTCCTATATGAACATCTTAAGTGTTCAAATAGTTCTCATTTAGTAGCTATGCTGCTAATTAATAATGTTCCTTCCTATGGTTAGACATTCAGGTTGCTTCCAAGTTTTTACTATTGTCAAATAACTCTGAAACAGAGCTTTGTGCTTATAACTTCTTTCACTTGTACTATCACGTAGGATAAGTGTGCAAAAGGTGTATTGCCAGGTGAAACACCTACATGGCTCTTAATATACTAGGCCACTTTTGAAATACAAAGAGAAGTAAGAGCTATGTGAAATTTGTTGTTTTAAAACTGTTCAAAGCTTTAATGCAGTTATAAAGAATGTCATGTGAAAGAACTCCAACTATTTCTCAGGTAACTTTTTGATAAGTTCAGCTATTATTTTTCAATGTATTATTATTTTATAATGTAATTAGATCATTTGCTAGTATTTATTAACCCTGTGGTAGGCCTGATTATTTGTTTATTTCAGAGAAGTGTAATCCCAACAAACCAGAACCCAGCTTGTGTACCTCACCTACCTTGGTGGATTAGTTCCTAAACACCACAGTAAATGTTCTTTCCAACAGCAATGTACTATTTCTAAAGTTTTACTTGGAAAGAAAAATAACTTCCTTTCTAATGAAAACACTAAGTGATAATAAATACTTGCATTTTATAATCATTTTTAGGTCAGTAATTTCACTTTATGAAATAATTTGAAGGGATACCAAGGTTTATGGCTGCTTTAGCAGAGGGACTTATTATTTTTCTTTCAATGCACAAAAATGTATGTGTCATTAAAAGAATATTTAATGCAACAGCCAATTATGCAATCCTAGATCCTTTTTTTCTGTTAGGGTTAGAGTTAGGTGAGGGTACTCACAATGTTTTGTTCATAGAATAAGTCAGAATACAGAATAAAAGGAGGCAAAATATTGCCCTGTGTAATTTTAAGTACTTTGTAGAGCATTGTTTCTTAAACTATTGTCCTTAACTACATCATCATTTGGGAGTGGTGAGAAATAGGCCTCATCCCAGACCCACTGAGTCAAAAACTCCAGTGGGGCAAAGCAATGTGGTTTAGTGAGCCCTGTGGGTGATGCACACTAAAGTTTAAGAACCATTGCTGTAGCCCGGACTACGTAGCTCATTTGGTTAGAGCATCGCCCCCATACACCAGTGCTGCTAGTTTGAACCCTGGTCTCAGGGCACACGGCAAGAATCAACCAATGAATGCATAAATAAGTGAGCAACAAATCCCTCTGCCTCTGTCTCTCTCTCTCTTGCTCTCTCAAAACCAATTAGAAATCACTGCTGTAGATAACTTATTGTACTAAGTGTAATTTCCATTTACTAAATTCAAAACCTCTCATATTTACAGCTGCCTAACTATATTCTCACATATGTCTATATACAAGGGGAAATATAATTTTCTTCAGAAAAGAGGAAGTTATCTTATAACTAAATCTTTACAAAGTTTCTTAACTTAGGGGTACTCTCTTAATTTCTTTATTTTGAAGAACAAAGTAGTACTTGGGAAGATATCTTAGCCTAAAACCACCTCAATCCATAGTGGTATATATGGATGCTTAAATAGACTACCTAACAGAATCATACAAAAGAATGCAAACTTTAAATATCAATTTAATAAACATTCCTTGGAGACAGGATTGAACACTTTGGGTGTTGGGTCTTGTCACAGATAGGTTTGTTTTTAAAGCTCACCTGAAAATGAAACATGGTAAGTGGTTAAGTCACGGCTATTACGTAACCTAGAGATGCAATAAAAAAACCCACTGCTCTATTGTATTCAAGTAGGAACCTAGCTTGAGATAAAATTTCTAGTCACACGTGGATTCAGAAAGTGCTGTATCTCAAATAACTTAGATATAAGTAAATATGATGTGCTCTGGAAACTGGTAGATAACTCAAAAAATTAGCTCTTGTGATGACAAAGTCACTGATGTCAATAGCCACGTGAGGAGTTTGAATAAAACTGTTTAATGAAATGTGAGTATGAAAATGAAAAATTTGTTAAGTTAAAATATTTCACATCTTATTTTATAGTTGTGTAACTAAATTGAAAAATATCAATATACAGGATCCAGCACAAATAACACCCCTTTTTTATTACAAAATCATTAAGCACATAATTCTGTAACATAACAATATCACACTCAAGCACACCATATGACATTTTAGGTGAAATGTTCATATTAAAACTATAAATATTACACCCATATTGTTACCCTGCCGACCATACTCAAGCAGGCGTTACTTCTGCTGGACCCTGTAATTTGCTTATTGTTTCACATACAGATTGGTATTAGCCTAAAACAATTATCTTGGACTATTTAATTGAGGAAATGGAGTGATGCCTTAAGGGGGCCCTACTTTTAGGGTGATGAATAAGCTGTGCTTCTATATTCATCCCACAAGCATTATGTGACAAACTGCTAAATGGGGAAGAAGGAATGAAGTGAGTGTCATAAATAAATGTTGAAGAAACTAAGTAGGAAAGAAAAAACATCTGTATTGTTTGGGAGAAGCAAGGATGGGTGGTAGGAAACTGCCTGTAGTAGACAGGAATTTTAAGAAACAATTAAACATGTAGAATTATAAAAGAAATGAGGTTTTTCACAGATTTTTCAAGAAATAAAAGTTACTTCTTTAAAATTTTCTGCTATGAAAAAAAATTTTTTTGCTATATATTTTACTCACTGATTGGAAAGTTCCAATCATGGAAAAAGTTCATGGAAAGTCTCATCATTTTCCCTTGAAACCTCCAGTTCATTACTATGAAAACCAGTTAGTGCTAAAGCTAAAAAACAAGAAACAAACAAAAAAGTCCCACACTCACAGGAGCCTCTAGGGGTTACTAAGGTGAATAGTGTGTTTTATTCCTCTATATAAGTTACTGCATTTTTATATTCCTGCTAATTTTTTTTTTTACATTTTCTCTCCATTTCAAACTACTAGCTATTGCTTCTCTCTGCTGTCATTCTATCCAAGATTTGTAGGAGACCAGGGACCACATGTATGCTGTCTATGACTAACTCTCCACCGGTGAACTCAGTATTTGGCACATCGTAAACACTGAATGAACACATGCCACCTTTCCCCTCAATCTTCAGTTATTCGGTCTGAAATAACAGTAATGATAATTAGAAAAATCACTCTCATAAAAACTATCATTTATTGAACACTTCTCCTGAGTCGGCCACTATGTTGTGATTTGCATATATTATCTAATTTAATTTTCTCAACAATCCTGTAAAGTATTATGTCGAATCACATGAAATTGCCAACATTCAATTGTTTTGTAAAATAAACTTTTTATTTTAGAATTGTAAACTGACCAAAAAGTTGTCGGATAGCACAGAGCATTCCTGTATGCTACGTACCCAGTTCCCTTTATTACTAACATTATGGTGCATTTATCACAACTGATGAACCAACTGGAAGTCTATAGTTTTTTCAGAATTTCTTAGCTTTTACCAAATGTCCCTTTTTCTGTTCTAAGGTCCCATCCAGAATGCATTACATTTGGCTATTACGTCTCCTTAGGCTCCTCTTGGCCCTCAGGTATCTGATTTTTGACAGCCTTGACAGGGTACTGACCAGGTCTTTTGGATGATGTTTTCCTCAAGGTTAGATGGACCAGGGCTATAAGTTTTGAAGAGGAAGAGACCACACAGGCAAAGTACCATTTTCATCACATCCTATCAGGGGCACACATTAGCCTGACTTGTCACTGTTGATGTGGACCTTGATTACCTGGCTGAGGTGGTGTATGTCAGGTTTTCCCCACTGTGCTTGTTGGAAGGAAGTCACACTTAAGGAGTAGGGAATTATGCTCCACTCCTTGAGGGGGTTTATCTAGATAAATTATTTGGAATTCTTCTACACGGCAGATTTGTCTATTGTATCCTATTTGTTTTTGTTTGTTTATTTATTCAATCATTTATTGATGTCAGTATGAACTATGGATACCCATTTTATACTCTGGGGTATAATACAACACTATTTTATTATTTGAGTTGTTCTAGCCTTGGCCGCTGAAAGCCCTTTTACATAACTCCATCATAGTGTTTTTGAGCGTCACTTTCTGGCCCTCTAAGATATTCAAGGCTCATCTTGTATGTTCCCTGCCTTGGTCTTAGAATCAGGCATTTCCACAAAAAGTCCAGTACCTTTTATTAGAGAATGGTGTTAGAAACCAGGGTATAGATGCTTGGATTTCATCATCTTTGATCTACAAAGATAATCTAACATTAACTCAATTTCACAGATGAGAAAACTAAATTTGGGAGTGATTCAGTAACATGTTCAAGGTCTTCAAGCTCAAAGTGCCAGAACCAAAACTCAGAGTCACATAGTTACCAGTTTAAAACAACAGGCCATGAGAAAAGGACATGAATCACTGGAACTTGTCAGCTATTCTAGTTGCTCAAAGATGTCTGTTTACTCTTATGTTCATAGACTGTTGGAAAAATAGAACATTATTATGAAATCACCTCTTCATCAAGTAATTCACCAATTTTCAAAGCAAATTTAAAAAGTACCTATTATTTTTTTTCTATAACCAGCTGAATTTTTAAACTATATGCATCTCTCTCTCTAACCTAAGGAGATAGGCTCAAAAACTTACTCTTGCCTATATTTTTTTCCTAAGATGGCAACACCTATAAATTGAACTACTAATGCGTTATTCCAGCTTTTAGTGGTTTATAAAATGCTATCAAAACCACTCGGTGCTTCCCAGAGTTACTGCAGAAGAAATACAAGAACAATTAAACATAAAATGTTGAGTCTTCGGTTTGCAAGAGACATGACAGGATTACATCAGTTTACTTACAATGTTGGTTGTTTTTTCCTCACTGTGTATTCAGGATTCTATGTCTTCGTATGTCAATCAATTTTCCCAATACAAACTAAAATTTACTAGGACATATATCCACAATATTTTTTTAAATTAAGATTTCCTTTCTACTCATCTAACATAATACTTTCCCAATCTTTCTAGAATAAGTTCAAGATTAACTACTATTATCATTCAAATTGGATTTACAGAGCAATTCCCCTCTTAAGACCAAACCACACATAATAAAAAAAGTTCATTTCAAAAGACTCATAAAAATAGTCACCTATTTCAATCTTTTATTTACAGATGTGAAAACTTCTTGAGAAGTTCACAGTTTTGTTCAAAGTCGCCTGCTAGTTAATTGATAAAATAGGACTAAGATCCATATATCTTAAGACTAGGTTCTTTCTCCTTCACTGAATTCCCCAAAAGAATATACAATGAATTATGCCTACATCTATATTTCCAATAAGAATTTTTCTTTGTTTAAGGATTTTCAATTGCTTTCTAATGAGGAGAAATATGAGAACATGAATAAATGGCACTCCTACTTCTCCATTATCCTCATTTCTTTTTCACTGCATTTCATGATTTTCAGTGCCCCATCTACAAACTGAGTATCTATTTTGTGTCAGGCACTAGAGTATTAGATACTAACAAAACAAAGAAAAAAGACATGACAAGATATGGTCCCTACCCTTATGAAAGTGCTCGGCTATAAGTTTATATATAGTACCTTCCTAAAAATCTCCTTTGCTGATTTTTCCTCATCTTGTAAAACTCTAGAACAGCGCTGTACAATAGAAATATGAGTAGCAAACGTGAGCTATATATATGTAATTTCAAATTTTCTAACAGCTACATTAAAAACAAGTACAAAGTAACATTTTATTTAACTAAATACATCCAAAATATTATAATTTCAACATGTAATCAATATAAAATTAGCAACAAGATATTTTACTTTGGGGGGTACTAAGTCTTCAAAATCTGCTCTAGTTTGCACTTACAGCACATCTCAACTGAGAACTAGTCACATTTCAAGGACTCAGTAGCCACATGTGGCCAGTGGCTAAGCAGTGTCCTAGTGCTCAGTCTTTGGACTGGTTATCTATACCCACTTCCTTGGGTATCTCAAACAATCTCATCGCTTAAATGCCACCTATTTTCTAGTAGTTCCCAAATTTACCATCTGGTCTAGAACTCTCACCTGAACTTTAGATGCATATACAGTGAACCAGATGCAAACCTAACATCCCAAAATGAGCTCTTGACTTCCAACCAGCAACCCCTACTTAAATGTGCTCCTCTTTTAGATGTCACCATTTCAGTAAATGGCAACTCTGTCCCTTGACTTGCTCAGGTCAAAAACCAGGGACAAGCTTCAACCTCTTGGTTCTTTCACATCTAAATTATCATCTGTGTCTTTAATACCAGGTTATTAAATACAGTCAAAGCTTATACAGTTTATAAAATATGTTGAGACTCTTATGACTTCTCACCTCTTCTACTGCCAAGCTGTACTTCAAGTCACCAGTATCTCTCACTTAAATTCCTGCAACCACATCTCAGCTCCCTAATCACTCTTTGCACCTCTACAGTCTACTTTCCACACAGGAGCCACTGTTTCAAAACCTAAGATAAGATACGGTCCCTCTTCAGCTTGAAAACCTTCAATGAATTTGTCTCATCCCAGAGTAAGAGTCAATGTTCCTGAAGATCTACAAAACTCTTAGCAAATCTGGCCCAATACTCTCTGGCCTCATTTCCTACAACTCTTTCCTTTATTCATGCCACTCCAGTTACAACGGCCTCCTTGCTGTCTCAGAACACCCAGGGATACTTTAGGCACAACTGGGGGCTTTTTCGCTTGCGGGTCAGTCCACACTGAACGTTCTTACCTCAATATCCACAGAGACTGATCCCTGATTTCATGTCAGTCTTTCCTCAGATGTCCCATATTTAAAATTGCAAAACCACCCTTCCCATCCTTCGGCCTTTCCTACCTTCTTTTTCCTACCTTTTCCCCACAGGATTTGCCAACATTATTATATATTCTACTTGTGAATGTCCTTATTGCCTTTCTTTCTCTACTAGAATAAAAATTCCAAAAGGACAGGGATTTTTGTCTGTTTTATTCTTGGCTCTATTCCCAATGGCTAAAATGTAGCACACACTAGTTAATAAGTATTTGAAAATGAACATATGTTGTCAAGAACTGTGTGGATTAAATAAGATAACATATAAAGTTGTAGTATGGTTCTTGGAATATAGTATAGCTACTCATAGACGTTAGTTTGTCCCTGCTACTGTAGTGCTTTCCATAAAAGAAAAGTAAGAATTCTAAAATTATGTGAATTTTTAAAGCCATATAACTCACTTTTTATATATGTGATCATTAATTATTCCAAAGACAATTTAAAAAAAGAGAAGTTACCTAAATTTTTTAAAAATCAGTTAAGCACAAAATTCAGTACCTATTAAAAAATACTAACTCTGAATGTAACGTTGCTTATAATTCACAAAATATTCAATAAAGTATTGTTTAAGTCACCTTTAAAGATAAAGAGCTATAATCTATGACTTTTCTTTATAGGAAAATTTAAAATGTATTCATAATGTTTAAAGGGACTTCACTTTTATTTATCTGTAGTTTGTATCCTGCCTTCCTCTAAGAGAATTTGTCTTAGTCTCAAGAACCACCAGATTTTAAAAACCATACATATTGTTTAACTGAAACAATGAAAAAATGAATCTAGTCTGAATTTTACTAGTTCTGTAAAGTATTTTGTGTTTAAAGCTATAATAACCAGAAATAAAGACACCAATAAAATGTGATCTCTCTCCAAAATGCCCAGTGCCAGAGACTTCCAGCGACTTGCCAACAGAGGTCACAATGTTGGTCACTGAACTGAGATCAGAAGTCCGTGGCCTTGAATGATCACCCTACACACTGCGGTTTCTCAGATGTACTAACCAGGGCCTTATGAGCCAACCAAGTATAATGACTGCCCCTACCTCTCTTTAAAAAAAAGGAAAACAAAAGCATGTGTCAAATGGTATACTATAATTCAGCATGACAATTTGTATTTCATGAAAGAAGTTTATGGAGAACAGACATAAACATGCAAAAAGTGGCAAAGTATTAGAATTGTCATGGAGATATTATAAAGAACATGTAGAAGAAATAAGTGTAAGATGCCTTAATTATATGGTTTATATTTCATTTCTCAAAAAGCTAACAACTCATGGGGCTTGTGTATCTTCAGAAATTTGGACAATTTCATTTTATCACTGATGAGAATGACGTACCTCACGTTCCACGCAGTGGTAAAGTCTGGGTTTAGAAGCAGCAGGGTGCGTGTGACATCTATCAACTCTAAAATAAAGAGAAGGCATGTTAAAAACACACAGTCCTACACTTTAAAGCTTGGCTTCTCTTTAAGGTCTTTATTTTACTTTATATATATATAGCTCACATTACACTAACATATATATCTCATGTCATAGTAATTTTAAAGATAGATATCCCTTGCTCTAAGCTGTCAGGGATAAGATTATCCTCAAGATTTTCTTTTACTTATAATAAGTATAACTGTTTCTTAAAAGTTAACACTGAAATAACTTCATAATATACTATATCTATAAAGAATAATCAAATCAGCCTTTTCATTCTTTTTGTAGTTTGGGGCACTAATTTAATACCTACTAAGGAAAAGAAACATAATTTTTATACCACTATTCATTTAATTCCACAAATATTTCAAGAATTGACTGTGCAGATTTTCACAAAAGGAAAAAAAATCACTCATACTTGGGCTTAATATAATTCATTTCTGTTCCTCTGTGAAGATTATCCTTCCTTACATTTTTACATACAATTTTGTTACATATTTTTCATTTAACATAAATGCATCTCTCTAGTAATTTTAAAATATTCTAGCAAAAATGTTATTCCATTCTCAACCACCTTAATAAGTAAAAGAGATTAAGGTTTATTGTGAGCCTATGATTTCATTACTAATGAGCATAGTACAACACCGGTTAAATGAGCAACAAAAGGTAGGATGGGCACGTATTTATTTTCTACCATTATCTTCACTACAAGCATCATAAAAACATCATAAAAGGCATCTTTTTACATCATAAAAACAATATACCTATAAAGAATCATTTAATTAACCTTTTCCTTCATTTACCTTTAGTAGTTGTTGATACTAAGGTAATATTTACCAGGGAAAATAAATAGAACTTTATACACCCTAATTCACTTAATTCCACAAATATTTGAAGAATTGACTATGTGCAAAGATTCAACTGGACCCTTAGGTCTGAGAGAATAGTTAAATAAGATCTGATCTTGCCCTCTAGAAGATTATTCTTTAGTTGGAGAGAACATGAAAACAATTATGTATGGCAAAATGAAATAGCTGTTAAGTAGAAATACATGCTACATTTTGGGGACCACCAAAGCAGCTGCAATTAATTCTTACTGGAGTTCCTAGGGATGGCTATTAATGAGTAAGGTGGTAAATGGCATTGCAGACTGTGGAAAACATTTCAGCAAAATTTGTAAAGAAGCAGGCAACTTCATACACAGTGCTCTCAAAAGATTATGGGTACCAGAGCATGACCAGAGCCCTGGGTGCTAGAGAAATGTACCAGGACACTAGAACCTCATCCCAAAATCTGCTTGTCAGCCTGGCCTTCCATTACCTGCCCCTCCAGTGCTGCACTCCTCCGGGAGCGAACCCTACCATTCACTAAACATCTCCTGTCTGCCTACCTTTTCTTCTCCCACCATAGATGAGAAACATATGGCCTCTGCCTGGGTTCAAATACCAGTTTGTCTACTTACTGTCTACATAACCTCCTTGAACTTTAGTTTCCTTATCTGTGAAATGGTGATAACACCAACCTCAGTGCAGTGAGATTCATTCCGTATCACAGCCCACAGCTGTTTGACAGTGAGTACTCAATAACTGTTCGACTAAACACAATTGATCCTAATCAAAAAATTAAAATTTTCAACATCCATTAATCAAAGAAGTAATAATGAGGCAGTTGTTCCTAGAGTGAAACTGCTTAAATGTCTAAACTTGTAAAATAAACAACATAAAAAAAACACTTGATCGTAAGCAGCTATATTTTGGGCTGGCCAAAAAGTTTGTTTAGTTTTTCCCATAAGATGGCTCTAGTACTGCTTAATTTTCTTTAACTTCATTGGAAACAATTTTGTTAGATGATATTGTGACAGCTGTCATAATCAGTGTGCATTTTTTTAAAAACTTGACAAAATCGATGAATTTTTGTGCAGCTATTTTAATACAACGGAAGAAATATGCAACATTTTTGGTGTATTATGTGCTTTATTATTTCAAGAAAGGTAAAAATGCAACTGAAACACACATAAAAAGATTTGTGCAATGTATGGAGAAGGTGCTGTGACTGAATGAACATGTCAAAAAGTGATTTGCAATGTTTCTTAGCACTACTGATATTTTGGCCAAATAATTCTTCATTGTGGGGCTGTCTTATGCATTGGGAGATGTTTGGAAGCATCTCTGGCCTTTACCCACTAGAAGCCAATAGTGGGAGACAGCCGATATACGCAAATTATCCAAATCAATAGTTATTGGTGAAAATTACAAATGTGTTTTTTATTTTATAGAAAAAACTAAACGGACTTTTTAGCCCACCCAATAAAAATGTATGAGCATTATGGGAAGGCCTCTAGTGTTTCTTTTGAAGTCTATAATTTCTTAATACATTATACTACCTAGATAAACTGGTGATTTGTTCCTTGGACTCTCCCTTTCTGCACTAAAAAAAAAGTGTGTGACTAACAGTTGTTGCTATTTGTTTGTACTTCTAATGCAAATCTCCTACCCTACCCATAAATGAAGACAAGTTCATCCTCTGTGAGATACTCTGCACAACAGCACAAGGCAAAACCACAGAAAATGCCTAGGTCCCCACTTTTCATTTTGTGGTTGTGTGGAGAGGGAGGAAGGCCACTCACAGTAATGCTTCCTTTAATACAGGGTCTCCCTCTAGCTGGGCAGCAGCGGCAGCTGTCGGATTCAGAGCCCAGCTCTACCACTAATTGGGAAGTTCCTGGACATACCACTTTATCTTTCTCGCCTAGTGTCCTCCTCATATGTAAAACAGAACTAATAATAGTACTACATCATGGGGTAGTAAATGATTCAAACCCACGAAGTATCAGGACAACAACTGACAGTACCCAGTGATAATTCCTGTTACAAAGTTTGTATTTCCTAGTCCAGTTCCACGAATGGTAGTGGGAGTAGGTGCCGCCAGAGGGAGGAAAAGAATCTCCTGAGCATTCTGAGCAGTGACTGCTGAACAGAGGGCATACTTTTAAACTAATGAGAATCTCCGGTTTTAAAACATATCAGCGGCCAACAGCGTCCATCAAACACCAGTGTAATGCAGCCACAGGCCCTTCTCTCCTCCTCTTTGACAAACTGCTAACTCTTCCTGATTCAGGATTCAAGTTCAGAAGGACTTCCTTCAGGAAGCATTCCAGTCTGATCCAAGAGGTGGGCGTAAAGTAAACTATCAGAAATGAGAAAAGGCCAATGTAGAAAAAGTTAACTGGACAAGAAATACTGAACATTATTTAAAGACTCATTCCTGAATTACATGTATTTTTTGCTCTTCTTCCCCACTGGCTCTGGTTAAATGAGAGAAAGGAGACTGGTGTTTCTTGAGAACCTACTACATGCAGGCACTGTGCCAGGTGCTTTGCACACACAATTCAGATGAATCCTCACAACAACCCCCTGAGGCCTATTAATGTGAAAACAGAAAGGGGTTAAGTAAAGTGACTTCAGTGTACTGATGAACTGAATCTAAATCCAGGTCTGTTTTCCTGGAACACAGGTGCTATTTCCACCCCAGTACAACATCTACAATTACCCTTGCTCTCTTTGAGTGAGAACTGAACCAAAGATCTAAAGATAAACATGTATCTTTAGTGGTCAGTAATATTTCACTCTTTACATTTTGTCAGTTATATACCATTTTCCTTTGCAGATTTATCCAGAAGATGTGAGCTACTGAAATCCCTACAATCTTTTGATATTAAACAGATCTCTCTCCAAACAGCATAAATAACTCATCATCACATCCCAAGGAGAAAGTGAATCAAGGTACATTATACACAAGAAGGTGGCTAAATTCCAGCTGAAACAAGGAGGGGACACAAGGATGCAACAGAAAGAGAAAAATGCAGTGCTTTCTTTGCTGCATTGCATTCTAGAAATGGGCCAAGGCCAGCAGTTACGTAGCATGGTCACTAGGTTTGACAACTGTCTCTGACAGAGCTGTTTTCATGCATTTAGAAATAAACCAAGGTCAATCTGGACTGGTTAATCTCTTCCTCCAAAATACATTTAGGTTACCATGACAGGCTTGAGGTAAAGCTATGTGGTAAACACCAAAAGGTCATTTATTACAGAACAGAGCCACTGAATCGACAGTCAGACTAAGTTAAAACTTTTTGCTTATGAAAGTCTTGTTACTTTTTGATAAACGTCTGTTGAACATACAAGGTACTGAGTAAAGAAAGACAAACCATACCCTTTTTCTAATAAACTCATAATCAAACTGGGGAAAATGTTATATAAACAATCAACTATAGGCAATCCAAGATGGCAGAGGAGTAAGTGGAGCTACGCCAACCTCCTCCCAGGACCAAACTGGAATTACAACTAAAGTGTAATCATCCTGAATAACCAACTGAACAATAGCTGGAGAGAAGCCTTATAACCATGGACAGACAGAAGAAACTGCTTCGCCAGAACATGACTGGTATGGAGTGTGGAGGGGAAGCAAGAGGGCTGGCTGGGCTTCCACAGGTGGCAGCTCAAGTGTTGGAGGAGTATTTCAGTGGCTAGAGGGTTTCCCCTGAGAGGTGTGGGGTCTAAACCCCAGGCTGGGCTCCCCAGCCTACAGCACTGCAGCCAGAAAGGAACCCAGAAAGCATCCAGCTGTGAAAAGCAGTAAGGTTTCTGTCTACCAGGGAGAGATGGCTGGAGACACAGAGAGCCTTTTAAAGGGCCAACACACAAAATTTCACTTGCAGCCACTACCCCTGGGCTCCGGCAAAGAGGGGGCAGAGTGGACTAGAGCCAAGTGAGGAGAGTTTGGGGATGGTGGCTTTGGGGAGAGAAATGAGGGAGCAGTTGCCAAAATCCTGGTGCTGAATCATCCCCCATACTGCAGAAGCCATCTTGCTCAGGCAGACCACTCCCCTCCAAGTGTCAGCAGCCTGAGGGGAAGCAATAGCCCCACCAGCAGGACTCATTCTGCCCCATCCTGTGGTCCTTAAGCCTGACTGCTGAGTGCGGAGTGACTAGACTGACAACTGAAGGAGTCAGCCACACACAGTGGATCCCTGGTAGTCTGGAACAGGCTGCCTAAGGCCAGACTGGGACATCACCTAACATCACCAGAGACATCAGAAAGAAAAAAACGTAACTGAGCAACAGTAAACAAAATTTAAAAAACACAAAATAAATAAGTAAAGCTCAAAAAAAAAGAAAAAGAAAAAAACAGTGGTAAATACTAGATGCTACCGAGACGAAATCCACTGTGTGGTCTTCTCCATGATTTGCAGTATTTTCTCTCCTGCATAGTTTTTTAACATTCATTTCTAGTCCTTCAAATTCGTATGTATTAAGTCACTAGTTTTTATGTTGTAGTCTATTTCAAATGTTATATTTTGCTCCTCCTTTCTCTTAATCCATTTTACCTTCTTGTTTCCTCTTACTTTTGTATTAAATTCTATTTTCTCTCTTGCTACAACTTGTTTCCATTCTGTACTCTTACTGTATCTCCCCCATCCACCCTCTCAAAACGATTTTTCTCGCCATTAGTCATCTCACATTCTTTTTCCCATTCATAAAATACCCTTATTCTCTCTCAACTTCTATCAGTCTTTGATGTTGGTTGTGGATATGGTGGCCATTTTTGCACTTCTTCAATTTTATATCTAGATTTTCAGTAATTTTGTATTTCAAATCTCAAATTTTACCATTCCCCTCTCCTACTCCATTTGGCCTTCCTCCAGCCCTTTTTTTTTTTTAATTTTAATTTTTCCCTGTCTTAACCTGCGCTTCATTCCTCACTCTTAGTATTCCTTCTCTCTCTATCCTCTCAAAGTCACTACTCTTTCCTCTAGACATCTCTTAAGCTTTTCTTTCTTTCTTGTTTCCCTCTTATTCCCATCCCACCTATATTAATCTTTGCTTATTTGTTGTTAATAGTGCTGTGATGGATCCTTTTCTCCAATTTGGATCCTATCTTTTTTCTCTATGTATTTCTTTTTCAGTTTCTGTTTAAACCTAATACTCTATGCTTTCCTTCTCTTACTCCATTCCTCCTTTTTCCGTCCCTTTTTTACTTGTGATGTAAATTTACTTTCTTTCTCTGCTTGCCTTTTCTCTATTCCCTGCTCTTATTATTGCTCCTCCCTCTACCCCTCAAAATCACTTTTCTTTCAGTTAGTCATCTCATATTCATTTTTCCTTTCTTATAATAGTCTTAATCATTTTACCACTTTATTAATATTTGCTCATTTGCTACAGATAGTATAATTGTGGGATGGGGTTATACTTCTGGGTGTGGGCTTGTTTCCTGGGCTGTTTGGTTTTGTTCTGTCAGCACCTGAACAACAGCATACAAGACGTGGTGGGCAGAGTGACTCTCAGTCAGCCAGCCAGAGGGAAGGACCCACCAAAGAATGACCCAACAACACTCAAAACCCAGACTTCCAGCCAAGATGGAGGCATTAGTAGATACACTTTTCCTCCTCGCACAACCAAAAGAAGGACAACAATAAATTTAAAAACAAAAAACAACCAGAACTGAACTCTATGGAAGTCCAACAACCAAGGAGTTAAAGAAGAAACATTCATGCAGACTGGTAGGAGGGGAGGAAACAGGCAGCCAGGGCAGTCCCACACTGATGAGTGGGATAAATCAGGAGAAACAACGAGGGAGTGAGACAGACCATGCAACTCAGTGTTCCTGCACAAGGAAATAAAGCCTCAAAACCTCTGGCTATAAACACCTGTGGGAATTGTGCAGTGGGATAAAATCTCAGCCTCATGGGAGAGTTCGTTGGAGGGACCCATAGGGTCCTTGCATGTACACAAACCCACCCACCCGGGAATCAGCATCAGAATGGCCCAATTTTCTTGTGGGTAACAGGGGAAGTAACTGAAAGCCAGGAACAGATGAGCAAACAGCATTGTCCCCTCTCGGATACCTCCCCCACATACAGCACTACAGTGCAGTGACGTGGGTTGCCCCACCCAGGCGAATACCTAAGGCTCTGCCCCTTAGAACAAATATTTCAAAAATCTATATGGAACCCAAAACAAGCCCAACTAGCCTCAGCAACCTTGAGAAAGAAGAACAAAGTAGCAGGGATCACAAATACCTGATATCAACTGTGTACAGGCCACTGTAATCAAAACAGTCTGGTACTGGCATAAGAGCAGACACATAGTCCTATGGAACAGAACAGAGAGCCCAGAAATGTCTCTACAGTCAATTAATAGTTAATAAAGCGCGTAGGAGCATAAAATGGAGTAAAAATAGCCTCTTCAAGTGGTGCTGGGAAAACTGGAATAGTGATACAGGGTGTAGCCAAGAGGGGGTACCCAAACAGGGATTTGGAATGGGGTCCAGAACTCAAGGTGTCCAGGAAATATTAGGATGTCCTTATCCCTCCCCCACCCCCACAGGGGTGAGTTGGGGGAAGGAAGGGACACATGGAGCAGGGCCATTGTTTTGCATAGCAACAGCTTTGCAGCTAACCTCTGGTGTGGTCATTTAACATATCTATATATAACCTTTAACTGGTTGCACAGATATGTTAAATAGCTGTGGCAGTGCTTTGAGTCAGGGGGATGGAAGTGACTTCCACCCAAGACCTAAGTGGGAGGCAACTCCCCATGGTTACAGGGCCTGCGTGAGAGCCTGGAGATGGTTGGCTCCACACCTTGGGGCCACGCCTGCCCAGACTCACAATGGCAGCCCAGTAAAGATGGAAGGATATGGGAGTGCTGGCAAGTGTAGCCCATTGTGGGAGGAGTCGGAAATGGGGCTGCAGAGGAGGACTGGCACGAGGATTTAAACGGAGACGCGGCAACCACTGGAGGGAAAGAACCATACGGCTGTGGCAATAGAAAGGAGAACCATGTGGTTTTGCCAGGGTGGGGACCACCCCACAGCCATGTGAGGGAGAACCATGCAGTCTTAGCAGAGTGGAGACCCCCTTGCAGCTTTGCCAGGGAGAACCACGCAGCTTGATCCTGGCGGACCACGCAGCTGATGGTGTCAGGAGCCTGAATCTACTTCTTTTCCTGAGATAAAGTACCCCAAATTAGGGCAGAGCGGGAAGGAAGCACTGTGTACGTCTGTGGGTCTGTGGGTATCGTAAAGGACTTTGATATTTTAATTAAGACATTAGGTCACTACTTTAAGTCTTATAGCTTTAAATAAACATTTCCTTTCCTTTTCACAAATCTCTGGCATTGAGAAAAGTCTTTCCTCTGGCAGCAGACAACGTGAACCTAGTCGGGGGTCCTTTTGGTAATAGTGTATCATATCCCCCTTGGCCCTGCTGTAACAATAGTACATACAAAAAAATGAAACTAGCCCACCAACTTTTACTGTACACCAGAATAAACTCAAAATGGATAAAAGACTTAAACATAAGCCGTGACACCATAAAAGTCCTAGAGGAAAACATAGGCAATAAAATTTCAGATGTCCCATGCAGCAGTATTTTTGCCAATATATCCTCTAGGGCAAAGGAAATAAAGGAAAGAATAAAAACCATGAGACTACATCAAATTAAAAAGCTTCTGCAAGGCCAAAGAAAACATCATCAAAATGAAAAGGGAACCAACCATATGGGAAAACATATTGCCAATGATAATTTGCACAAGGGCTTGATCTCCAAAATATATAAAGAACTCATACAACTCGACACCAGGAAGACAAACATCCCAATTAAAAAATGGGCAAAGAACCTGAACAGCCACTTCTCCAAGGAGGACACACAGAGGGCCTAGAGATATACGAAAGGATGCTCCACATCACTAGCCATCAGAAAGATGCAAATTAAAACCATAATGAGATACCACCTCACACCGGTCAGAATGGCCTTCATAAACAAATCAATAAACAACAAGGGCTGGTGAGGATGTGGAGAAAAGTGCGCTGTTGGTGGGAATGCAGATTGGTGGAGCCGCTGTGGAAAACAGTATGGAATTTCCTAAAAAAACTAAAGATGGAACTGCCTTTTAACCTGGCTATTCCACTGCTGGGTTTATACCCTAAGAATCCTAAAACACCAACTCAAAAGAACCTATGCACCCCAATGTTCATAGCAGCATATTTACAACAGCCAAGTGCTGGAAACAGTCTAAGTGCCCACCAGTAAATGAGTGGATCAAAAAACTGGGGTACATTTACACAATGGAATACTATGCAGCAGAAAGAAAGAATTCCTAACTTTCACTATAGCAGGGATGGAACGCAAAAGTATTATGCTAAGTGAAATAAGCCAGGTGGTGAAAGACAAATAGCACATGATCTCACCTATAAGAGGAACCTATAGGTGAACCTATAATGAACAAAACAAACATAGGAGCACAAGAGAACCAGAGTCATGGAAATAAGGAACAGACTGACAATGACTAGATGGGAGGGGGAGAGGGATAAGGGGGGCAAGAAGGGAAAGGGTCTAGTCAAAAAACATGTATAAATGACCCATGGACATGGACAACAGGGTGGGGACTGACTGTGGGAGCAGGGGCGTGGGCAGGGTAGGGGAGAGTAATGGGAGAAAATTGGGGCAACTGTAATAGAATAATAATAAACAAGTAAATAATCAACTTCACCAAAGTGGTAACTGTTACTATGCAAGCAGTCTGAATAAAGGACTCTGCACACTCTCATAGGTGTGCAGAGAATTACTGTTTCCTGGAGCAAAGGGCTTTATGGGTGTGTGGGTGTTGGTGTGTTTGCGCTGGCATCACAGCAATAGTAACAATTTAAGACATGAACTTGGCCTCAGCAAAGCCATGGAAGTAAGGCAGTAAATACACAGCAAAGTCCAAGAATGTAACAGAGTATGTTGTAGCTGAATGGTATATCAAATGGCTGCAAAACTCAAATGATTTCAGAATGCAAATGAATGTCAAAATATATCAAAGCAAACCTGGTAACTAGCAACTGACACTGCTTCAGTGTCTGAAAGACATGGGGAGGCTGTAGTGAACTGGAAGGAGCTTGCCTCATCAAGAAAAGCAGAGGCTGTGAGCCCCAGCCAATTGGTGCTCTGCACCCAAGGCTTCTGATTTTTCAAGTGGAGACAGAATCCAGATTTCCATGCTAATTTTAAAAGTCGATCCTACTTTTAAATGTTTACCCAACTAATTTAAAACAATTTAAAAAGCATTACACAAGCCAAAACAAAATACATCTGTGTGTTAGCTTTAATCTGAGGGCTGAGAATCTACAACCTCTGATACTGAATTTGAAGTAGAGGAAAAGACTGGTAATGCAGGCTGGGTACAGATCATGAAGGCCCTTGAACACCATGACAACTCTACTGACAACGTGGGCATCATGAAATACAATGAGTAGATATCTATTTCAGAAAAAGCATCTCTCTATGTTAAGGGAAGTGTCATTTGAGACTACTGGCTAGTGGCATGATGGACATGGATTACAGAAAAGACTGAAAATGGGGTAGACCAGCTATGAGGTAATGACATTTGTCCGGATGAGAAGAACTGGAGAGCCAAAGATGGCTTTTAAAGAAACAGAACAATTATGGAACAGAGGCTGTGAGAAAGAGGGAGGAGCAAAAGACGACGACAGAACGGCACACTTGGACACGAAGTATGGGACAGAGCGGTGCTCAGTCAGGACTCCAATGCTGGGCACTTCTCTCTTGCTTTTTGTTTTTGTCATGGATTTCTCACAAATCAGAATTATAGTACGCCTCTCCCAAACCAAATATGGCTATTACCACATCGTACTTTAAAAAAAAAGTTTAAAAGCAATTAAACAGAGATGCTGTGATGGTTAATTTTAGTTAAACCATGGTTCAACCTGACTGGCTGCAGGTACCCAGATTAAATGTTACTTAACGTTACTTCTGAGCATGTCCGTGAGGGTGTTTCCAGATGACATCAGCATTGGTAGACTCAGCAGACTGCCTCCCCCAACTTGCGTAAGCATCACTCAATCTGTCAAGGGCCTAAATAGGACATGAGGAGGAAGGAAGAGGAATTCAACCCCCCTTTTTGCTCTCTGTCGCGTGCTTGAGTTGGGACATCTCATCTTCTCCAGCCTCTGGAGTGGGACTTAAATCACTGGCTCCCTGGTTCTCAGGCCTTCAGACTCAAGCTAAGTTACATCATCAGTTTTCCTGAGTTCCCAGCTTGCAGAAAGCAGACTGTGGGACTCCTTAGCCTCCATAATCACGCAACCCAATCTGTCATAATAAATCTCTTTTTATACATATAATTTTCTGCTGGTTGTTTCTCTGGAGAACCCTGACTAATACAGATGCTTTCTAAACATCCAAGGAATCCAGCACATTAATGAGATAATGAATTCAGTTTGATTAAAAAGAAAAAAAAACAATCTAAAGAATAAAGGACATTTCCAGTTTCAGGATATGCTCTTAGGGCAAGCCTAGGGTTTTGGCATGATCAGTCACACACTGGTATTCCTAAAATTGTTTTTAAATTCTTCACTTGTCTCTTCTTATACATATATTTTCTACAAAAACAGTTTTAAAGGTATAGCATTTTCATAAAAAACTGCTTTTTCTGAAAATTTTTTACTTTTTTTCTTAACAAGATTTACCTCTCTGTTCTAATTGCTTCAGTTCACAGGTTTGGAAAAATACTCTTATGTTAGTCAGGATTTTCAGGTGTCTTTTTCTTTCAAATCAGAAATTCACTTTCATATTTCTACTGATAATACGATACACAGCTTGAGTTGTATGACACCACACTGAACTGTGCTGTCCCCATGCACCAAAAAAGTGAAAATGAAAACAGTTTCCATGAGGATGTAGGTTAGGATGGAATCAAGTTGCTTCTGTACACACATACGGTTGCATCAGAATTCTGAGTTTAGAGGCTAAGTATGCCTGTGAGCTCATTACACACGTTATCTTTTGCCCAGGGTCCTTCTCGACCTATCCAAACTAAAACTATGCACACGATGAGTAGATTTAGCAAAGCCAACTGTGCAGTGTCTGGAAATACAAGAAACAGGGAAATAAAGAGGACTTGGAAGGCTCTAATAAGGTGGGTTGAACTAGCATACACAGAGAGGCAAAAAACAATGATCTGAAACAAAAATAGCCCTTGAGGTTTTAAAGTTTAGTTTCTTTTCTACAAAAAACATCATTCTATCACCCCCAGTCCCCACTGAGTTAGTTATGTATTGACTCAATTATACATTTCTGTGTGCCAGAACACACTTTCAGCTTTGTTTTGAAACAAACAAACAAACAAACAAACAGAAAACCCTTACAGATTTATAGGTTGTTTCTTTGTACCTTAATGTTACTAAAACCTACTACAGAGTGATGGGATGAAGGAAAGCGGGTCTAAGCATAGGCAAATACCCTTACCTTTAAGTTGATGCCATCAACTTAGCACAGCCTTTTAATAAGATTACATAAATATGTATTTCAGAGGACTATACAAGGCAGACCCCCTAAACTCAGGAATTTATTTACTAAAAATTGTGTACTTATTCTTACATATTTAAACTTCAGTCACCTTCAAAGTACTCTCCAATGCAATATACCAGGGGTGTCAAACTCATTTTCACCAGGGACCACATCAGCCTTGTGGTTGCCTTCAAAAAACCGAATGTAATTTTAGGCCTGTATAAATGTACCTACTCCTTAACAGTTAAGTGAGAGCTCTGCACTGCCACCGGGTAAACAAAGTTCAGGGCCAGATAAAATAAGGTGGAGGGCCGGGTTCAGCCTGTGGGCCTTGTGTTTGCCACCTGTGCAATATATAACTATTAAGACATTTTTTCCACTGCTCAAAACAGTTTTTTGGAACTTGTTGATTTTGATGCTTTTTAGTGCTTCTGTTGTTTTTGTTTCACCTCTTCCATATTGGCAAAACGTTTCCCTTTGAGAACTTTCTTCACCCAGGGTAACAAAAAAAAGTCGCTTGGGGTGAGATTGAGTGAATAGGGAATGTGGGGCATGGGGGTCATGCCATTTTTGCTCAAAAACTGAACACTCAGCGCAGTGTGGGCATGTGCACTTGTAGCTAACCCATCATGAAATGGGCAAACACACTGAAAGAGTCTTTAAAAAAAATTCACCGAAGCTAAACACAGACTCTCACAACAATGCCAGCTGGTACACCAATACAGATAGGTTCCTAGAACACTCACCTAGCAGGGGAAGCCTGTACTACAAGGCGCCCACCCTCCAGAAGACAATTCCAGTTTTTTGGGGGTCCCCTCTCATATGAGTGAAAACACACAAAATAGAAACTATTTCACACAGTAAATCTTCAAATCAGACTCCTTTTCTACTGGTCTAAACAGGGAAGAGTGGTATTAATCTATTATGACAGTATCTTAAGGACAATGCTGAAAGGAATATAAGGAAATTGCTGTCATACCTTTGGTTAACACTTCACAAAGACATTGTTTTTCACTCACCTGTAAGCTCCTTGAGTAAAGAGAACATGTATTATTCTTTTCATCCCCTACAGTACTTAGAACAGCTTCTGAGTAGGCCCTTGGTAATGGCTATCAAACTGCTAATTAAAATTCCCTAGGACACAAAGTTCTCATTCAAAATTAGCCACCAGGCATAGGAGCAATTTTAAAGGTACTGCTATCTGTGAGAAGGGGCAGGAGCTTTACAAAAACATTCAAGAACACTGTCTTGGATGAGTACTCTCCAAAAAAGTGAGACCTCAAATGTCACTTTTACTGAAAAATAAACAATTTGTGTGTATGGAGGCTTAATATCACCTATAGCGTGGAAAGTAAGTAAAGAGACTGGGTAGAATGAGTAGGGATTGTTTGCTGCAGTGAAGAGGAGGGGAAGAAGTGAATGCTGGGATGGTTTTCTTCTGCTCATATCTGCATAGGAACAGGACACAGGGGCCAGAGCTCAACTGGGTTTCATAGTGTGACGGCACCTTCATAAATCACTGAGTCAGTCCACAACCACCACCATGTACAACCACCACCATCATGCCTCCATTACTTCATGTGGACTGCTACTAAAATGAACTCTGCTGCTTATAAAGTATTAGCAACCAGAGAATCTGAGCTTGTAGCAACTACAGTCCTCCTCAATAATTTTCCAACTTTTTCGGCCATAAGATATCTTCTTCAAATAAAATTTTATAAATGACCCCTATATATAAAAAAGATAAAATGAGAAATGCTCTGATTCATTGCTGAGTTTGTAGTTGGTAGCCTGGCACCCTGCTTGAGGCACTTTCCACAGAACCACTGTGGATGGAAAATCTAAAAACTACTGATGAGTCCAAACTCCTAACTTGGCAAGGTTAAGCACCTGCCTGGGCAACGAAAGAGCTGGAACTACAATGCAGGAATGCCTAAACCCAGAGAGGGTTCTTCCCACTATACTCCATGATGCTTCCAACAGACAAAGGAGGAAGACAGAGGTCACACTTACCATCTTTGTTCAGCCACTGCTTTCTTGTTCTGTACAAAATGAGCTTGTTGTGGACATACGGTAAAAGGAACTTGACACACCAGCTCTCCACACCAAGTTTGTTTTCCACCAGGACTATGGGACTCCGGTTATACCTAGCTTCAGGACATGGGATCAGGCCAATTTCATCTCTTAATATGTAAAACATAAAAAACAAAGATAAGAATACCACCTTTTCACAATTTTCAATCCTACAGAATATTTTTAAAAATCCACATAGTTCCCTTTCTTAAAATTATCTAGCTCACCTATTGGGTTGACAGAAATTTAAAAAACCCACCAGTTTTTTAATACTAACAACACTTCTGTGCTCCCTGTTGACGGGACTGAAAATTGATCTAATCTTCTGATGGAAATTTTAAAATGTTATTTAAAATTCTGAATACATAGTCTTTGACCCAGTGATTCCACTGCTCAAAAATTATCCTATGCCAAAATATAAGTAGAATGTTTACTGCAATACTGCAATGAAACTAAAATGAATCTAAATATGTATCACTATAAGAGTGGTAAAATATAGATGGCTTATCCATGTGATAAGAGGTATAAAAAATAAGGTGGATCTGCGCATGCTGGGATGGAAAGGGAGCTAGAATCTATGAAACAAACAAACAAACAAAAGCAAAATGACAAATACAGTGTACACCACAAAGCCTTTGTATAATTTTTTTTAAAAGATATAAAGATGCATTAACATTTTTCTTCAAAGGATAACAAGAAGCTTTTGGAGTGCCAAAGGACTTTATTTTTATAGTTTAAATTTTCTAATCACTTGTAGGTATTATTTCTATTTTTTAAAAATGTTAACAAATATATTTGTCTGCTAATAAATGTATGTGGAACAGAAACAAATTATCAATAAAAGTTATCTTGTCAATGAGATTGTGGACCATTTTTTTCCTTTCTTCTTTATAACCCTTTAAACCTTTTAAAATTTTTAAATTTTTTATCCTCCTGGGAGGACTATACCTGACTAATATGCAAGGTACGTTGGAATCTCTGGTAGTTCCTGGTGTTGGGGTTTCACTACATAAAGTAGAACATTTAAGAAAATAACTAGAATTACAGTTAAAAACAAAAATCCCTCAATGCAGTTATTTCAACAAAGTTTGTTCCCTGAGGTCTAAAAACCACTTACAACACTGCAAAGAACTGCAGAAGTCAACAATATGAATGTTGGAGTAACGAGAATAAAAGTATCCTAGCTTCTGGGTATAGTCTGTTTTTTTGTAGGGGGGGGGATAGATATTTCAACTTAAATTCACAATGTAAAAACCTGGCTTGCTCCATGTTTATACCCAAAATAAAATGCCCATCTAAGTGTACCTAAATGACAGAACAGTCATCTGCACACACACACACACACCATCCTGCTTTAGTTGGGTACTGTTCTTCTAATCAATAACTGAAAAACCAAAAATGCCTTGGATACAGTAAGAGCTCAATAACTGCTACTGAAAGGCTGATTACCCTTACACTTTGGTGATAATGTTCAAATAAATAATTTTCAAAGATCATTGCTTCTTGATTCTGCAAAAGAATACTACCTCTGATTTCCTTCTAATGCAGTGGGTCCAAGCCCTAGCTCTGTTAATGTGATATAAGAGATCAGTCGCCTGGCCTCTGCAGATCTCATTTTCCTCATTTCTAAAATGCAGAATTGCATCAGATCTCTAAATAAAGGCAATGGGCTGCTAGGTCTCATCCAACTTTCAAATTTTGAGACTGAGAACCCTGGCAGCTATTCTCATGGAAGAATGAAAACAGCTTTATCAGGGAATGAAAAGCACTAGGAAATTAAAAAAACAAAAATTAAAAGGCAGTAAGATGTAAAGACAAAAGCACTTGATCTTCCGAGGTCCAGGTTCCAGCTAGTCTCCATTCTACCACTGACAGTCAATGTGAACTGGGCAAGTAACTTGTCATCAGTATCCTCATTTGAAACACAGGGGTAATAATGCCTTCCCTGTCTGTTATGAACAACAAGTAATACATTGTAAAAAAAACGTGGTAAGCTATGAAGTGCCAGGCAAAGATGAAGTATATTACCATTAATTCAGTTAAGAGCCTGAGGTCAAACTGAAAAGTCCCTTGCTTAACAGATACTGCGAAAGTGAGGCAAAGAATGCTAAGCTAAGCTTTTATCAAGTTATTTGACCCTAAAGATACAGTGCTTTGCTGCTTCCTAAAAATATAACAAGTGCTTCAGACAGATAGGTAGGTCAATAGCCTCTGAATAACAGTGTGTTTGACTTCAGACTTCTATGTCTGGTCCCTTAGGTCATAGTCCACTTTTTTTCAGACAATTTAGGATTCCAGAATCATTTTAAAATTGGAAGGGACCTCATTCCTTTAGTCTCTCGTTTTATCAAATGAGAAAACAGAGGTCCAATAAGGTCAACAGGATTACCCAAGGTCATTTTGCCAGTGGCTAAATTAAAAATTGGGACTTTCTAGTACTTAGCCTCAAACCCATGAAGCCACAGTGAAGATAAAGACATCAGTGAAGGCAAGCAGGATTTAGCTTAATTCCTTCCAGATTTCTGGTATTTAAATTCTAATTTCATACTCAAGAAAAGTTGGGAAACTCAGAAAAAACAAACTAAAAGTCATTTGTCATCCCTCTACCACTGGTATATTTGGGTATGCATCCTTTTTTTCTAAGTACTTTATAAAAGTGGGATTATATTGGACATAGTCCTCTATAATCGTTTTAAGAACGTAATTCACAGTAACCATTTTCCAACTAAATTAATTTATATATTTTCATGGTTGCAATGAATGTGCTACAAATACTGAATACATCTCCAGTTATTTCCTTATGAAATAGTGCTAGAAATTTCTGAGATTTGCCTTGGCCCAGGGGCTCAGCTGGTTGGATGGGGTGTTGTACCAGTTCGTTGGAGCATCATCCTGTGCACCAAAAAGTTGTGTGTTCAATCGCCAGTTAGGGCCCATACCTAGGCTGCAGATTCAGTCCCCAGTCAGGGCATATATTTGAGGCAACCAATTGATGTTTCTCTCTCACATCAATCTCTCCCTCTCTCCCAAATCAATAAACATATCCTCAAGTGAGGATTAAAGAAAAAGAAAAAAGAAATTTCAGAGTTTTTCACTACCATCAAATTTCATTTTATATTTTTAGGTTTCTGGAAATTGAGATTCCTGGTATTTACAAGGATATGCAAGTAAATACCTGCATTACCAAGGGTATCATAGGGTTTTTAAAGTCATGAAGACCTGGGACAATAATTAAGTTCTAATCTTTTTTGAGATACCACAATGCTCAGTTTTTAGGTTACCTTTGAAGGATGCTCCAAAGGAACAGCAACATGGAATGCCCTGACACATTTATTTTAAAAGATCATATACAGCAGAGTACATCTCGAGTGCTTCACTTCACAGTGGGGTTTCACTGGCTTCCAGATGAAGTTCAAGGTCTACCTAACACCGATATTGACTTTGTTCCTCTTGTTTATTAGACAGTTTCTCCTCTGTACTTTTCAGAAACATCATCCATCAACTAGAGTAGGCCCACGTATTATTCACAAAATACAGGGTCTGGCAGAAGTAACGCCTGCTTGAGTATGGTTGACAGGGTACGTGAATGTCTCGCTCCAGACCAACAGCAATTTGAACATCTCACCTAAAATGTCATAGGGCGTGCTTGAGTGTGATATTGTTTTGTTACAGAATTACATGCTTATGATTTTGTAATAAGAAAGGAGCATTACTTGTGCCGGACCCTGTATTAACCAGCTTCCCTTTGGGAGGGAAGGATGCTCCCCAAAAACTAAAACCAAATCCTTCAAAGGTGGAGTGACTAAAGAAAAAACAGCCCAAGGATTCAGGAAAAAATCTTTTAAATCTGATAGTTATTTTATTTTTGTTTCTCCTCAATTTGGCATTTTTTTCCAGAACGACCAAAAAGGAAAGTTAGCAAATCTTCTAAAGAAACTGACTTCGTGTTTCACTGAAATTATATTACTGACCTTATGTAGAAAACATTTACACAAATTACTACTGTTTATTGAGTGTTTGTTGTACATGATATTTTATGTTAGGTTTTAAAGACACTATTTCATTTATTCTGTACAATAATCTTAAAAAATAGGAATTTTAAACCCACTTTAAAAATGAGGAAAGGTTCTTGTCTAAGTCTACCCAGGCAGTAAATGACAAGGCAAGATTCAAACCCAGGCCTGTCAGACTCCAAACCCAACCTTTTACAACTAACTATACAATTGTTAGATAAAAATCAGGTGTAAAAAGACAAGACTATGGTTTCCAATTTGCAGTTCAACTTGCAGACCATCTAAAACCACCTATCATTACTACACCCTTACTCAAAAACTTTTATTGGGCCCTACCCACTACCTAAGAAGTATGCATTTCCCTGAGGCGACTCTTAGCCATCCCTCATGGCTGCATTTAATTGTTTTCTCAGAAAGAATGATCCTGACCATCTAATCTAGGTTAGGCCTTTCTGTTATTATTCTTTCAAAGAATCCTTTTTAGACTTTTGGGCTTTTTTCAAAACCTGTGTGTTTATTCATTTAAAGTTCCACTAGAGCCGGGACTGTGTGTGGTGTGTTCACCAATCTATACCCTTCTCCTTGGTCTGTGTATCTGGAGACTAGCATTGTACATAGAAGTGCTGTCTTGCTGAACAAATGCATGGCATGAAAGAAATTAAACCAGACAGTCAAGGGACTTCTGTAATCTTGCCCTACTGTATCTTTTCAATCACATTTTGCTATTTGGAGTTAATTTACTGTTCCCTGTGGAGGTCTTTGGCTCCCTCTGAGAATAAATCCTACCTAGCCTTCAAAGTTCAGCTCAAAACCCACTTACCCTAAGAGCCTTGGCCAAGACACACCCAGCCTCACTTCTACTTCTAAGACTCACAAAGCACTTGCTCACCAGACTGCTAGTCCAGCTGGCCTTTCTCATTAACCACTTTGCAGGTTTTAATATACTGTTCCTGCAGGTAGGTCTTAGGTCTCTATCTAGACTTGCACTGTGCAATACAGTGGTCACAGGTATATGTGGCCATTATGTATAAATCAATTAAGATTAAATAAAATTTAAGTCAGTTCCTCATTTGTATTAACTACATTTTAAGCACTCAACTGTCTGTGGCTAGTAGCTACCATACTGGACAGAATAGGTATAGAACATTTCCACAGTTGTAGATATTTATGTGAATGCCTTGAATATAAATGTATTTTATACTTCTTCCTATTCTATACTGTGAATATGGTACTGACAGCACCCTGTAAACAGTGCAAGGTAGTATTTAAAAGTAACAAAAAATAACTTGCTGGAGATGTTTGACGTGACCCTAATTCCATTGCAAACGGTTGTCCTTCCCTTTGGCACAGGATCTATAGTTTCATCTAATGCCAGCCCCTGGGTCAAGCTTTCAGTTGTTTTGCCAATAGGAGTCTCTATGAGTCAACCACACAAACCTTTCTATGGTATTTTTCAGTTCATGAAGTGTTTCATACCCATCATTCACATAATTCCTGAGAAACACAGGAATTCAGGTTAAGCCTAATATTTACCTAGAGGCAACTAAGTGCCAGATGCTATGTAAGGTGATTTTCCTGTGTTCTCAACAGCCTCACTAGATCAAGAAGAAACTGAGGCTGAGAGAAGGTATCCTATCCACACCTACCACTACAAAATCCACACCTCAACCACTGCATCTTTGATTCCTCCTGGCTAGATCTCTCTACAAAGTCAATATGTTTAATAGAGTAGATGTTGGCTAATAAAACTGCAATCTATCTTGTGTTCAGAGAAAAAAGGAAAACAAAAAGTAAAGAATGAAAACCTTGTTTTAATACTGAAAACTGAAATTAGGTATTAACTTTCAAGGTAAATAATGGTTTTTTTCCCTTTTTATCTAAAAATATAGCCTCTTTATCTTGGAAAAAAGGGCTAGATTGGGGAAGAAGAATGGGCAATTTTGAAAATTCCAAATTATAAAAGGTACATAGCAATATTATTGAAGATATCATCACTGTAGGGAATATATAAATGTAGCTGAAGACTATTATGAAACAATGAGTTAAGCTATTTAATTTTTCAGACCTATATATCATTATTTCAAATGGCCATCTTATTTCATACTTCTAAATCCTGAATGACCCAAATGATTATTAATAATTATAAATTTTGCATTGATGGAGCATATTAATGAGATTTCGCCATAAAAATATGATTAAGGAAGGTATTAAAATCCTTTGAGTTTCAATAAATGTGATTCAGAAGAACTGGGATGCATTCCAAACAACAGCACTGTGTCAATCTGCCAAGCCAATGAACACTCAATCTGTTTCTTAAAATATAAAATACCAATCCTTTTCCAATCTACCTTAAAGGAGAGAAACTAAAATAATTACTGTACTTACTAGACTTCTTTCTAACCTCTGCTATAATTTCTTCAAGAAAAATAACACCAATGAGGAGGAATTAGACCTTTCCTTTTTATGACTTTTTTTTTGAGGATGTCTTATTTGCACTAAAGCTCTCTTTCTGAAAAAGGGACAGAAAGAGTGATAAACAAGGCATCAAAGCATTCTTTAGAAGGCTCAGTACCCACTATGGTTACTGCCAGGAAATCATTCCAAACACTCTTTTTGAAAAAGACAGCAGTCACAAGGGGAAAGGAAGTGGATGTTGTCAGAGGTGGCAGGTGTGTTTTGAGGCCAGCAGTGTTTTGTTTTTAATGAGGCATAGTTGCAGGTCTCCAATTGTATGCCACAAGGGAGCATGGCATCTGAGGGCTTCTTAATTCTTCTATAAGCACCACCTTGAAGGAAAAGAACATTTATACATAGGCTTGGCATCTCTTTTAGGCAGAAAAGCTTAAGGGGTTAGAACACTTACAAAGTAATTCATGTGTTCTAGTTTTAAAAAAATAAAATATTAAACTCCATTAACAAGAGATAAAGTGAAAATAATATAAAATTAGATTTCATGTTTCTTTGGTGGGAGGAGGGATGGGAAAACAGCTACACTCTTTCTTCTCTTTTGTAAAATGTAGCTATATCTCTAATAGCTTCCTGTTCACTTGCTACATACAAGAAGTGCCAGAAAGAATAGTTTCTCCTGGTATCTTCCCAGAGTAATCCAAGTAAAATGGAAAGGAAGGAGGGAAGATACAGTGTATCAGTACTGTGCTGCTCTACTTAAAGAGGGAAGCAGCGTTTGGATCACGGAAAAAAAAAGTTAATGTGCTTGCTCCCTGTTACTATGAATCAGCTAATGCTAAAAAGTGTTGAGGTTTCATCTAT
Organism: Trachops cirrhosus; assembly: GCA_028533065.1. Taxonomy (NCBI): domain Eukaryota; kingdom Metazoa; phylum Chordata; class Mammalia; order Chiroptera; family Phyllostomidae; genus Trachops; species Trachops cirrhosus. The sequence goes on along the minus strand of CM052540.1, from coordinate 43,181,793 downwards.
TTTACATCAGACCCATCCTATGCCTACAAAAGCTTCACTCTTGAGAATCCTCTCTTCACCTTCAAAACAACGTTTCACTGGAGTATCTCTACAATCTTGGGACAAGCGAGGCGAAAGTCAAAAGCAGCCTCAAACTACCTTCGTTAGTAAACTGGAGGGATTTATGGCCCACTGAGGATAAGATGGTCAGTAACCCCCTCTTACCGGTGACGGGGATGAACCCGAAGTGAGCTGTGTTTACAAAGCATATAGACCCACACCGTGTGTGTGCCTGTATACCTTAAACGGACGTAGGGTGTGGACACTCGGACAGTCTTTCGAGTTTCCCGAACTCCTGGGAAAGGAAGGTGCGTGGGGGGAGAGCGAAACAGACTCTCTCTCTTTTGATTTCTCGAGGTCACTTCTAGGGACTCGCCTGCGTGCGCGTTCCGATAGCGGAAAGCGGGCTCCGGGCCCCGCGGCGACCGACGGTGATCTAGCCGCGACCTCCTTCCGTCCCCTCTACCGAGGGGCGCGCGGATTAGGACCCGCCGTCCTCCAGCCGCTGGAGGTCGACTCCAAGCTTGGCCCCGCCCCGATCAGCCCCCGCGACCCCCAGAGACGGCGGCAACGCCTGCGCGCAACTCACATGTGCGGGTTCCTCCTGAAGGCGTTGGTGATGTCCTTTACCACCCGCTGCACCAGGACTGCCACCTCTTCGCTAGTCTCAGCCATGTTGGCTGCGGCCGCGGCGGCTCGGGCGCGCCTCCGGGACAGCGCCGCGCGGCCGGCGGGAGTTTCGCGGGGAGCGCGCGCGTGTGCGCGGGTTTGGCGGAGAATCCCGCCTCCGCCCCCGCCGCGGAGAACTTCCGGGTCAGTCCTCCTGTGGCCCGCGCGTGGGGCTCGCCAGAGCTAGGGTGGCCTGGTTGGTCTCCGACTTCATCTTGCTTCTTGGCATCCAGGAAGGTGCTGCAGAAGTTATCTCAGGTTTCTGTCGTACACATTTCAATTTCTAGTCCACTCGAAGCTGACGGCTAAGTGGTCCTGAAGTCACTCCTTCCAGAGCTAAGAGATCGGCCTCACACTGGCCCCACACCCCACCCCAACTCCTTTCTTTGTTGTTCAGCGTCACCGGCCAGGTCCGGGGGAGTCGGGAGGAAGGCTTGATTGCGAGTGCAAGTTCTCTAGAGCAGTCCCCTCTGCTAGGTTGTTTGCTTTATTTTTCCAGCGGTGAGGAGTAGGTGGTCTGAGACGCTCACGGCAGAATGAGTCCCCATTCCACCTTGTTGGTAACTTCCTTTTCCTGGGTGATAAATTTCGGCCTCTGAGAAGCTGTTTTTAAAATACCAATTTAAAAAATTTGACTAATGCATTAAAGGAAGGAATAGGAAAGAAAAGGCAAAGTTATTTGTCACCAGTACATAGGAAGTAGAAGTACAGTACTGAAATATTTTTTAGACTTTTTGTGTGGGGTGTAAGGTGGGCCCTTCTATTTGCCATAGATTCAACCAACCTTGCATAGAAAATATTTGGAATAGTTACTGTTGTTGCTGAGAGTACTATGTAATTAGGCCTAGAGTGGTTAGTTCTAGTATGTTGAACATGTACGAGGGGAAGCCCCCCAAACCCAGAATTTATTTATAAAAAATTGCATATTTATTCTTGCACATTTAAACTTTAGTCACCTTCAGAGTACTCTCCATCTGCTGCAATACACCTATTGAGACATTTTTTCCACTGCTCAAAACAGTTTTTAAACTTGTCAATTTTGATGCCTTTTAGTGCTTCTGCTGGTTTTTGTTTGTTTGTTTCACCCTTTCCAACATTGGCAAAACATTTCCTTTTGAGGACTTTTTTCCATCCAGGAAAACAAAAAAGTCAAGGAGGGTGAGATCAGGTAAACAGGGAGGGTGGGGCACAGGAATCATGCTGTTTTGGGTTAAAAACTGCTGAATACTCAGCACAGGGTGGGCAGGTGCCCTGTAATTCACCCATCGTGAAATGGGCAAACTGTGAGTCTTCAAAAAAAATTCACTGAAGCCAAATGCTGCCTCTCACAACAACGCCAGCTGGTACCTGATACAGATGGGTTCCTAGAACACTCACCTAGCAGAGGAAGCCTATACTACAAGGCGCCCACCCTCTAGAAGATAATTCTGTTTTTTATGTATCCCTCGTAGAAATTGTCATACTCCCTAAACAATACAGTGTAACAACTATTTACATAGTACTTACATTGTATTAGGTAATGTAAGTAATCAAGAGACGATTTAAAGTATGTGGGAAGATGTGCATAAGTCATATGCAAATACTATGCCATTTTTTTAAAGAGGAACATCTGCAGATGTTGGTATCCCTGGAGGTGGTGGAACAGATCCCCTGCCCACACCAAGAGACAAGTATACTATACTTCATTTGCACAAGATTTAGTGTCCTTTCAACACTGTGTCACTTTTGGAGTGAAAAAAATTAAGACCCTGACAGAGTTTGCTTTTATAGCTATTTACCTTGCTATAAATCTTTTTTTTTTTTGGTAGGAAAAAGAGGATTTCTAGTTCATTCAGATTTTAAGATGCCATGATTCAAATTTTTATATAACAGATTTTCCTTCACTCTTCTGTAATAGAAAAAATCTGGGTGTCTTCAGTTTTTTTACTTAATCCTTGAAATCTGCATTTTTATAAAACTTTTTTTAAAAGCAAGCTTATGGTCTGTTTAATGTAAAGATATGTTGAGCGTTTAAGGTAGGGTTGATTGTGAAAGTCAAAAGCAACCATTGGATGCTAAATTTTAAAGCACTGAATAAGAAATATAAATTAACTGCAATTATTGATACTCCCTGCAACCATATTTGTAAAGGATGGACCTGCTGTATGAACATTGGCCATTTTTTCTAGTGGAAATAAGCTGGAAGATTCACATAATTGTAGAAAAGCAAGATGGGACAGGTTTTAATTAGTAAAATCAAACAAATCTTAACCTCCTGACAAGTGCTCATAAGAGGCAGCATAGGGAGCGAATGTGTGTTTAGATTTCAAGACCAAGAACAATTCAAATACCTTACTCTAGGAATGTGATATGAATTCTTAAATGGTTTGAGATAACTGATGTCTTCTTTCACTTCACTTAATGAAACCCTTGCATCCATTCCTAATAAAAGTGAAAAATAAATCGTGACTTCTCAGGGGGCAAAGCTCAAAGAAACATGCTCAGAAATACAGTTTTTTCAAAGACTTTATTTTTATCTTAAAAATTGATAATGAAAAAACCCAAGCTTTGTTCCTAAATTCTGAAGTAAAATTGATATTTCAGAAAGATAATTCCTCATTTGAAAGGCATGAATTGTATCTCATGTTTTCTTCTAATAGTTCACAAACTGTTTTACCCCAGTTATTAAGGATCTACAATATTTATAACTCAAATTTTTTAGAATTGAAACTTACTAGCTTAACAGTAAACCACAGTCTTCAGACCAATTTAGAACTGGAGCTTATTAGAACTCTGATCCAAGCCCATAATTCTGAGGTAAGGAAACTGAGGTTCAAAGAAATTAAGAACTGAAATTCATGAGACTTTATATATCAGAATAGGATATCATAAATTTACCATGATTTTGTTGAAGGACTGAAACATTTATGTTCAGAGATCTGCAAAATACATTCACGGGTAATAATGAAACATTGTAAATAGCTTAAATGCCCCACAGTGGAGTTTGATTAAATTATACTAAATCTATTTGATGAAATATTATTTACTTATTCAAAAACACAATAGAACTAGAAGAATATATTACCAAGCTTTTAGGGGAGGTATATTTATAGGGGAATTTTACTAAGTAATGCAAAGAACAAAATACAATTTTTGTAACTTAAGTTTTAAAAAGTATATGTTAATAATGACATGGATATATTTATTAATTAGCCAACTAGAATACTCATTGCTTATACAGATTAATTTTCTTAGAGATGTATTGATTTTTAAGTTGACCATGCCTCTTCATTATTTTCCACATGGCTGTGAATGTATTTTGACAATCTTTCCACACCTCCTCAGGTAACCTTTTTTCATATTTTAGAGGACTGTTTGATGATAGAGGACAAAGTAGATATGTAATGACAAAAACAAGTACAAAAACAGCATACAAAAGAACCCTAAACTTACAAATACAAAATGAATTGTACATAATATAAATATAATCATATATAAAATAAATTGGGAGGATATACACTAAAATGTTAACAATGGTTATTTCTGTATGATGGAATTAATTACTGGAGGTAATTAAGATCTATAAATATACATTATTTATACTCTCCTGGATGTTCCAAACTTTCTACAATAAAAAATAATGTGCGTGTTGAGGGCCCCAGTGGGCAGGAAGACACCAAGGTGGTTTTAATGACAGGATGCGTGATTACTCTGTGAACAGCTGGAGATGACCTTGTAATCTGTTTCCATCTTCCTTCTGTATTATTCTACTCCTATGACTATATTGTGTTGTTTATTTACTCCATTTATCTGGATTGAAGTCCATTTTCTCACAGTAATACAGATGGGGAAAAAGTAGGTTTACAGTTTTGAACACACAAAACAGTTTATTCATGTATTACTGTTTATTAATTGTTATATTATATTCCATAAGAACAACAGTGAACCTACTTTTGCCCTACCTGTATTATGTATGGTAAAGTGTAAATAATATTAAACACGCGTTTATTGTGTACTGACTATTGCAAGGAAAGAAAAACATAGCTTATTTACCCATTAAAAAAATGAAGTGCTCGGTTTTAAATGTTTCATTATTATATTGGCATTGTGATTAACTATATACTTTATAGTATGCCAAGCGTCAATCTGATCACTGTCCTAAAATTTAAAATCCAAGAACTTACTAATAAAGAAATATGAGAAGGGAAATATAGTAGTCAAAAAGTCACAATATCAATGTCTTTCAATGAAATCTTAAGAAAAGTCAACAGGAGCAATGTCATATTTAAAGTTTTGATTAAAGACCATTTCAAGAAAATGAATAGAAATTAATACCTGATTTTCAATGGCAACATTAAACTCATGAGAGTTTCGGTATAACCCTTGCCTCAGTGTGTAGGTTTATTTTCCCAAATGGAAAACTTCATATGTACTAGAGCACTATTCTTTAAAAGTCTCAAAACCACCCATGAATGCAAATGTTATCTATTATTATTATATTTTATTGATATCTCTATCATTTCATTATTCTAATTGTTGAGGTTAAAATAGGAAAATGCATGTGATTGCATCTTTAAACTGTGCAGCACTAATCAATTATTACTGATTTCTGTGACTAAAGAAAGCATGATGAGTAAATCAGCATTAAAACAATAGTAAACTAAGACTAAGTTAAACACTAACTTTCAATGTGAAACTCTTTTTAAAATATTTCTAAAGAAAACTATTATACTGCAATCACAGTTAATCTCCTAGTTAAAACATGAACTTTTTTTTTT
>CM052540.1:43076700-43175828 GCA_028533065.1 Trachops cirrhosus | reverse complement strand
TGGTTTCCGAGACTTTCACCAAACCACGCTCTCTCTTCGGGTTTTTCAATGTCCGCTACAATTTGCGATCTCCTATTTTCATTTATGGCGTGATAATGTTGGCTCTTTGCTCTGTACCTACGTAAAATGACTCAGATTTTTTTTCCCTGGTTGTGGGAGAGTAGAATCTGCTGCATCCTACCACGCCGCCATCTTCGACAATTCCATGAACTTTTTTTTAACCTGACAAAATTGGCAAACATCAAGATGCTAATCATGAAGACGACTTTAAATGAGCAGTTATAGCTGATGTTAGAATCGATGTGGATGCAGTAGAGAAGATACTAAGTTTTTTGTTGCATGATAGTGGTTTTGTTGCTGAGTAAATTATTTTTTAGTTTTCTTAACAGTTGATAGTTCCAAAATGTTACCCTTTTCCTTTGCCCTTTTCTTCCTTCCTACTACAGAGGCTCAGGAGACCGATGATGTAATCTTCAGAAAAGAACAGGAGACAATGTCTGGAGACATAAAGTGCCATTCCGAGATCTGCATATGGAGATGCCTGGGAAGATGGGTATGTCTCTGTGATGCAATGAATGTTCCTCATGTACTGAAGACGTCACATTGGTGTAGGAATTTTCTTAGTAGTACACCTTTAAATGGATGACTAAATGAAAGAAGTATCCAAGTAGTAGCACATTCTTAATATTTTACTTATTCTTCAGTGTAAATATGACAATAATGAAAACCATATACTCTTTTTTACAGGTTTCAAGTGTACATTTCTGTGATACATGTTCTGTATATTACATTGTGTACCCACCACCCAAAGTCAAATTGTCTTACGTCACTACATATTTGGCCCTTTACTATAGACTTAGGTTAAAAAATCATAACTGAAAATTTACAAAGGTAGCTAAAGCCTAATTTCTACTTCTTCAATAACTCCCTAAATGTAAGGCAAGACTATATTTCCCCTTCATTTATCTCAGTTAAGCTAATTCAGAAATTTTGTAATAAAAATATACTGTATTTCTCAGTTTCTTCCTGTTTCCGTGTTTTAAGACACCTCTACCACTCATCAAAATTAACATCAGGCCCAAATCACACATAGGAAATGATGAACATTCTTTGTTAATTGTTAAATTATGCTCAGACTATCTTTATAGTATTCATAGAAGCTGTTAGTCTGCATCAGGGGTGTCCAACCTGTGGCCCGCAGGCTGCATGTGGCCCAGGGTGGCTATGAATGTGGGCCAACACAAAATCATTAATTTACTTAAAACATTATGAGATATTGTTGTGATTATGTGTTGCAATGTATTTAATGTGTGGCCCAAGACAACTCTTCTTCTCCCAGTGTGGCCCAGACACCAAAAATTTGGACACCCCTGGTAAATTTTAGGAAGGAATGCCAAAGACTAATGTCTTCCTGCTTTAGACACTATAATTTCTATGGTGAGTCTCTCCAGTTATCATCAGTGTGAAAAAGGACAGTGTAAAAATAACGTATTGAGTTAATAGGAGTAGAGGCCTAAATACCACCCCTGAGAGGATGAGACTCCAAGTAATTGTATTTATTTATTCCACAAATTTTAGTGTTACTGTGTATAAGACATTGTGCTAGCTACAGAGTATACAATTCTGAGGAAAACAGACATTTTATTGCCTTCTTATGGGACCTATAGGCTGATGGAAGAAATACACATATTGAAGTAAATAGACAAATATATTAAGGGAAAACTGTAATACATGAGACAGTGCCAACTCAATACCACCAACATCTAGAAAGGGTTGTCTCTTTAGTACTGGTTGTAACAGAGCTGACATCTTTTCAACAAGAAAAGTATAATTTCATAGATGTGCTTTTTAAAGAAAAATGCATGAAGCCTTTTGAGAAATTAATTTTATACCCTTAAACTGAAAAAATAATTAGTTATCTAGGGAGGGTCATTCTGATTAGTGATAAACCTAACTGTAGAATTAATTTTTAATGCGATTGTATATCTTTCAAATATTCTATATTCAATGGCTAGAACTATTAATTAGGTAAACATATTTAGCTTCATACAATAAAAAGATGAGGTTCTTTTCTGGTTAGTAGCATCCATCTTCACACAAACTGTCTATTTGATGAAATATTTCAATTGAGCAAATATTTTTGAATATCTGCTATGTATGTGATATGTCCAGAGAGGTGACAAAGATGACCATAATATAGACCTGCCTTCAAGAAACTTGTTTTCTAAAATAGATTAACCTTATTTACACACAGTCTTACTTAGAGATGAATCTAAGTTGCATATCAAGACATTCTATTGAAATAGAGCAAATGAAGACTTTTGCTATCCACTATTTGAAAGATCAAAAATTCTTAATCAGTACAATCATAGTAAAGGAGATATAACTTGCTTAAACAAAATATATTTCAGGCTTTATTTCAGAAATTGTATTTGGAAAAAAATCTAAACTGCCCCTGGCACCTTTTAGACTATGTAAATATGACTTTTACATTTTAAATTACAAACCAGAGCTAGAACTCAATGCCATGCCATTGAATTTATTTGTTTTAATGGGGGAGTTAATTGTGTATTATTAGCAACCAAATACAGATTTTTAATTAAGATGTTTTTTTAAAAAATCTAGGGATGCACAAGCAAGCTCTCAGTCCATTACTGTATGTGACTTTAAGACAAGAACTTTTGTCACTAGGATATGTAATTTTCTAGCCTAGAATATTTTAAGCTTTCAAGAACTGATAAGGAGAGTTTAAAAAAATTTTACATTATTCTAGATAACTATTTTCTGGTAGATATGACATTGGAATCCCATGAATTATCCAGATAAGGAAAACTGGTTGTTTTTTTTTAATTCCTAGATTTTTCCCTTTTCTATTGGCATTTGGATACACTTTGCTATAAGAAAAAGACTGGAACTATCAAGCTTTATGTAGTATTTTTTAAATCCTCATCCAATGATATGTTTATTGATTTTAGAGAGAGAGGAAGGCAAAGAAGCAGGGAGAGAGGGAGGGCGGGAGGGAGGGAGGGAGAGGTAAACATCAATGTGAGAGAGAAACATGGATAGGTTGCCTCCTGTATGTACCCTGACAGGGGATTAAACCCGCAGCCTTTTGGTATATGGGACAATGCTCCCACCAACTGAGCCACACAGCCAGGACTCCAGTAGTATTTTGAGTCATCATTTACATGGGAAAAAAGTCTATTTTTCATGCCTCTGGCCTTCACTCTTCCACCCTGAATATGGAAAGAGAATGAAAAAGGAGATTAGAGTTGAAAGGGTTTTTTTCTACATTCTATTTCTCTAATTTCTCTTTGTTCCTAAAGGTTCCATACAAGATAGGCTATGCAAACGTGAAACTCTGAAGAAAACACAGAGCAAAGGCAGCGGAACATTTAATGGACTGTTTGGTTGATTTGGTGTGGTTGTTGGAACATCACATACGTTAGATTCCTGACTATCTTGGATTTTCAAATTCATGTGTTAATTCAGCAAATATTTTTTGAGCACCTGCTAGGTTCCAGTCACCATCCTAGGGACTTGGGAAATACTCAAGGATTATGAAACAGAGCACTGGGGACAGAGTTCTTGGAAGTTTTCTTACTTACAATACTTTCATTATTGTATATTCTCTACCTCTTCCCTCATTCTTTCAGTTCACTTGTACCCATTTGCTCATATTAGGATCCAGTATAATTTTGTAGACAACATATTGTTGGGTCTTGGTTTTTAATCTAGTTTGGCAGCTCTGCCTTTGGTGTTTTTAGACCATTGACCTTTAAATTGATTATTGATATAGTTAGATTAATATATACCCTGTTTGTTATTGTTTTATATTCATTGTTCTTGTTCTCTGCTTCTTTTTTGGGTCTTTGTTTTCTGCCTTCTCTGGTTTAATGGAACATTTTATTTAATTCCATTTTTTGTCCTCTTTCAGCATATTTTGCTAGGCCTTTCATAACAAAATGCCTGTGATGCTTAAACAACAGAAATTTATTTTCTCACAGTCTGGAGGCTAGAAGTCCAAAATCAAGGTGTTAGCAGGTTTGGTTTTGTCTGAGGCCTTTCTCCTTGGCTTGCAAATGACCATCTTCTTACAGTATCTTCACATGGCCTTTTCTCTGTGCATGCACATCCCTGGTGTCTCTGGTTTTTTATTTATTTTTTGTTTAGTTTTGTTTTCCAAGCTGGTGTCTTATATGTCCAGATTTTCTCTTTTTGAAAGGACAACAGTTAGATTAAATAAGGGCCTATGCTTGCAGCCTCATTTTAACTTCATCATCTTTATAAAGGTCCTATCTCAAATGTAGTCACATTCTGAAGTACTAGAGGTTAGGGATTAAACATATGAATCAGGAGGTGGGAAAGAGATAATTCAGACCATTACACATATCAATTTTACCTTTTAAAGCTTGTTTTAATGGTTGTATTAAAGTCTGCAATATACATTTACAACTAATCCATGTCCTAAGAATGGCCCGCTATGTGGCCAGAAAAGATAGGTTACCTTTCTAGTTTACTTTGCAAAAGGACGGCTGTACAAATTAAGGGTCTTTCTTGCTCTGTATAATAAAATATCTCTGAAAAATCGGTTGCATATAACTCAGGTTTTCCATATTTAAAAAAATCTTAAATGTACTGTGGGGGAGCTAAACACAACCTGTAATGAGTTCTTTTGCAGTCTATGGGATCACTAATAATTTCTCTCCCTGTGGGCTTTGATTTTTAAAGTTATTGATACTATATGCAAAGCACAGTTTCCTATTGACATACAAGTTACTACACACAACTAGAACTATGTTTATATGATTTAGGCTTATATTTCTGTTATATTTTTAAACAGTGCTAAATCATCTATATTTACTGTTCTGAACAATACGCACTCTGGAGGCAGACTGCTCAGTTTTAAAATCCGTGATCTACAACTTACTATCTCTGTGACCTCTTCTGTTAAGTACCTCAGTTGCCTTTTCTGTAAAATGAGTGCAATACTCGAAAAATTTATTGTGCATTTTAAATAAGACAGTGCATGGAGTACTTAGCACAACACCTGGCTTAATACATGTTTACCACTCTCATTTGCCACATAGTTTGAAGTGAAATATACAGATTGTAAAAGTATTATTCTATTGGTATTTAACAATATGCATGAAATTTTTCTACTCTTAAGTTTTTAGAAAAGCAACAGCTGCCAATGGTACTACACAATCAGTTTAATTAGTACAGAAAAGTTTAAATTAAAAGTAAAATCTCACCCTGGCCAGGTGGCTCAGTTGAGTGGAGCATCATCCTGTATACCAAACTTATTTCAGGTTGCAGGTTCGATTCCCTGTCAGGGCATATACCTAGGTTGTGGGTTCGGTCCTCTGTTAGCGCATATATGGGAAGCAACCAATCCATGTTTTCCTCTGTCATCAATGTCTCTTTCTCTGTCACTCTCTCCCCGCCCCCCACACACAGACACACAAACATAGCTACTTCTCTCTCTAAAATCAATAAAAAACATATCCTCGTGTGAGGATTTTTAAAAAAGTAAATCTCATGCTACAACATGGATAAACCTTGAACACATTTTGCTAAGTGAAGGAAGCCAACTACAAAGGACCACATATTGTATGATTTCATATATATGAAATATGTCCAGTCTATGGCCATACCACCCAGAACACACCCAATCTCATCTGAAATATGTCCAGAGTACAGAAATCTGTATAGACAGAAAGTAGGTTAGTGGGTGCCGAGGACTGGGGAGGAGATAAAGGGAATTAGAGGGTGATGGCTAACAGGTGCAGGATTTCTTTTTAGGGCAATGAAATGTTCTAAAATTGTGATGTTGCAGAAGTCTATGGATATACCAAATGTCATTGGTTTATAGACTTTAAAATGATGAGTTGTATGGCATGTGAGTTGTATCTCAGTAAAGATACTTTTACTTAAAAGTTGCATTTCTATGCACTAAAAATGAGATAAAAAAATAAACAATCCCACGTATAATAGCATAAAAAGAATAAAATATTTCAGAATAAATTTAACCAATGAAGTGAAAGATCTGTGCACTGAAAACTATGACATTGATGAAAGAAATTAAAGAAGATGCAAATAAATGGAAAGCTATCCCATGCTCATGGATTAGAAGGATTAATATTGTCAAAATGCCCATTGTACCCAAATTAATCTACAGATTCAGTGTAATTCAAGGTTATAATAGTATTTTTTACAGCAATAGAGAAAGAAGTCTTAAATTTTGTAGGGAACTACAAAGGACACTGGCTGGCCAAAGCAGTCCTGAGAAAGAACAAAACCAGACACATCACGCTTCCCGATTTCAAACTACATTAGAAAGCTAATGTGATACTGCATACAAACAGACGCATAAAACAGTGGCACAGAATTAAGCACTCAGAAATAAAACAATGTATATATGGTCAAATAATATTTGACAAAGCAGTCAAGATTACTCAGTGGAGAAAAGATAGTCTCTTCAGTAAACAGTGCTGGGAAAACTGGATGTGTACATGCAAAAGAATGAAACAGGACCCCAGTCTTATACCAGTCACAAAAATTAACTGGAAATGGATGAAAGACAAATCTAAAATCTGAAATCATTAAACTCCTAGAAGAAAGCATGGGAAAAAGCTTTTTGACATTGGTTTTGGCAATGATTTTTTGGATATAAAAAATAAAGCAACAAAAAGCAAAAATGAACAAGTGAGACTGCATCAGCAAAAGAAAAGGTGAACAAAATGAACAGGGTACCTACAAAATTGGAACAAATTTGCAAACCACTTACCTGATAAGGAGCTAGTATCCAAAATACAGGGTCCGGCAGAAGTAACACTTGCTTGAGTGCAGTTGGTAGGGTAATAATATGGGTGTAGTAATTTATAGTTTTAATTTGAACATTTTACCTAAAATGTCATATATTATGCTCGAATGTGATAGTGTTATGTTGCAAAATTACATGCTTATGTTTTTGTAATAAAAGATTTTGAAATAAAAAGGGGCATTATTTGCACCAGACCCTGTATATAGGGAATTCATATAATTTAATAGCAAAAACAAAAACTCCAAGCAATTCAATTTAAAAATAAACAAAGGACCTGAATAGACATTTTTACAAAAGAAGATATTTAACAGATACATGAAAATGTGGTCAAGATCACTGATCATCAGGAAAATGCACATCAAAACCACAATGAGATATCTCTCACCTGTTATAATGGTTGTTATTAAAAACACAAGAGATAAATACTGATAAGGATGTGGAGGAAAGGGAACCCTTGTGCACTGTGGGTGGAAATGTAAATTGGGTAGCTACTATAGAAAACAATATTGATGTTCCTCAAAAAATTAAAAATAGAATCACTATATGATCCAGCACTTCTACTTCTAGGTATATATCCAAAGGAAATGAAATTACTATCTTGAAGAGATATATGCGCCACTTTTTTTTGTTGCAGCATTATCTATGATAGCCAAGATAAGGAAAAAAACCTAAGTATCCATCGATGGATGAATAAAGAAAACATTTTATGTATACACGATGGAATATTATTCAGCCATGAAAAGAAAAAAATCCTGCCATCAGTGACAACATGAAGGCGTTATGCTAAGTGAGATGAGGCAGGCACAAAAAGACAAACACTATATCATCACAGCTCTGGATTCTCCAAAAAAGACAGACTCATAGAACAGGTTTGTGGTTGACAAGAGGAGAGAAACGTGCGAAGGTGATTGAAGGGTACAAACTTCAGTTATAAGATGAGTAAGTTCTGGGGAGGGAATGAACAGCATAGTGAGTACAATTAACAATAGTGTATTGTATGTTTGAAAGTAGCTAAGACAGTAGACTTTAAAGGTGATGGATGTGTTAACCATATTGTACTCATTTTGCAGTATATAAATATAAAAAATCATTACACTATACATCCTAAACCTATATTATATGTTATATGTCAATTTTTATCTTAATATAACTGGAAAAATTAAGAACAAACATAACAAACAAACAAAAATCTGCCATTCCATATTCCCATTCTATTCCCAGCTTCTGGAAGTATTCACTTTTAGTACTTTTGGGCTTTTTGATGTTTTAACTTTAGGTGGTATCTGTTGACTTTATGAAAATGCTTCCTGTAAAATATTTCCACCCCTGGACTCTCTTCTTTCTGATATTTTTCAGTGTTTCTCTTTCTTTTTTTTAATAGAATTTATGGGGGTTATGTTGGTCAATAAAATTGTGTATATTTCAAGGGTACAATTCTACAATACATCATCTGCTCATTGCATTGTGAGCTCACCATCCAAAGTCTAGTCTGCTCTCATCACAATGTACCCACCTGCTTACCTTCTTCCACCAACCCCTACCCCACTTTCCCTCTGGTAATTTCCATTCTGTGCCATGAGGGTTGTTTTTTTTTCTTAATTCCTTCACCTGTTTGACCCAACTACTCCCCATCCCCTTCCCCTCTGATAGCTCTTGATAGCTGTCAGTTTCTTCTCTGTGTATATGAGTCTGTTTCCAATTCATTTGTCTCTTTTGTTCATTAGATTCCACATATAAGTTAAGTCATATCGTATTTGTCTTTTTTTGACTGGCTTATTTCAGTTTGCATAATAACCTCTAGGTCCATCCATGCTGACATGAAAAGTAAAATTTCCTTCATGTTAATGGCTGAGTAGTATTCCATTGTGTAAATGTACCACGGCTTTTTTACCCACTCATCTACTGATGGATAATTGGGCTACTTTCAAATCTTGGCTATTGTAAATAATGCTGCTATGAACAAAGCAGTGCAAATATTATTTCAAATCAGTATTTTAGGTTTCTTCAGATATATTCCCAGAAATGGAATTTCTGGCCCATAGGGAAGATCTGGTTTTAAATTTTTTAGGAAACTCTGTACTGTTTCCACAGTGGCTGCACCAATCTGCATTCCCACCAACAGTGCACAAGGTTTCCCCTTATCTCCACATCCTCACCAACACTTCTTGTTTGTTGATTTATTCATGATAACCATTCTGACAGGTGTGAGGTGATATTGTGGTTTTAATTTGCATTTCTCTGATGATTGGTGACGTTGAGCATCTTTTCATATGTCTATTGGCCATCCATATGTCCTCTTTGGAGAAGTGTCTATTCAGGTCCTTTGCCCATTTTTAATTGGATTATTTGCTTCTTTAGTGTTGAGTTCTTTATAAATTTGAAATATTAACCTCTTTTTTTCAGTGAGTTGTCTTTTCATTTTGTTGATGTTTTCCTTTGCTGTGCAAAGCCTCTTTAGTTTGATGTAGTCCCATTTGTTTACTTTTTTTCTTTCCCTTGCCTGAGGGGATACATCAGAAAAAGTATTGCTATGGGAAATGTTCGAGATTTTACTGACTGTTTTCTTCTAAGATTTTTTTATGATTTCAAGTCTTAACACTTAAGTGTTGAATCCATTTTGAGTTTATTCTTGTGTATAGTGTAAGGAGGTGGTCTAGCTTCATCTTTTTGCACATATCTGTCCAATTTTCCCATTGCCATTTATTGAATAGACTGTTTACCTCATAGCAGGTTCTTGCCTCCTTTGTCAAATATTAATTGACCATATAGCTGTGGGATTATTTCTGGGCTCTCTATTCTGTTCCACTGATCTATACAAGGTCTATCTAGAAGGTATCCAGCCATGTAATATGAAAAATAGAGACATTTGGAGAAGATACAAGATACAGGAAATATTGTACGTAGGACAATGACGCCTCAGTCCCCTTCAAAGTAGGCACCTCACATAGTTCTCCCAGTCACCATGTAATATGTCCCATCATATTTTCCTGAATCTCATTGATGGTATGAAATCTCTTTCCTTTCAAAGGTGATTTAGTTTTGGGAAAAGCCAGAAGTCGCAGAGTGCCAAATCTGGGCTGTAGTGGGGCTGAGTCAGCTGAGTGATTTGATGTTTTGCCAAAAAACTCTGCACGAGACGTGATGCACGAGCAGATATGTTGTTGTGGTAAAGCTGCCAATCACCAGTCACACATAGCTGTGACCTTCTGAATCATCTGAGTAGTTTCCACAGAGAAATGTTCAAGCTCAATGCAAAATCTGATGCAGATTCATTGCTTTACTTGCTCAGTCATTTTGAATATGATTGTCATACAGTAATATGCTCCCTCAACTGTGTCTACCCCGCCCCCCACTGACTAGAACAGTGAAATCATCTTGTTTATGTGTGTGCACTCCAGTCCAGTCTCCTTGGCTGCCTGGTTACACTGATGCCATGCAAACCATTCTTGTTATACTAATAATTGTTGGATTTTTTCTAAACAGACCTCATGTGTCTGTTTTTATGCTAGTACCATGCTGTTTTGGTTTTATGGCCTTCTACAGTAGTATAGTTTGATATCAGGTGACATGGTAACTTCAACTTTGTTCTTCTTTCTCGAGATTTCTGTGACTCTTCATGGTCTTTTGTCTTCATGGGCTCCATATAAATTTTTGGAATACTTGTTGTAGTTCTTGAGATACGTCATTGATATTTTGATGGGGATTGCATTGAATCTATAGATTGCTTTGGGGACATTTTTGTGATGTCAGTTCTTCCTATTCATGAAATTGGTATATGCTTTCATTTATTTGTATCTTCCTCAACTTCTCCAATATCTTATACTTTTCTAAGTATGGGACTGTTACCTCCTTGGTTAAATTTATTCTTAGGTATTTTTTAATGTAATTGTAGATGGGATCATTTTCTTAGTTTCTTTTTCTAACAGTTAATTATTGGTGTATAAAAATGTCGCCAATTTTTGAATACTAATTTTTATCCTGCTACTTTACTGAATTCATTTATTACTCTAGTCATTTTTGTTCATGTCTTTAGGGTTTTCTACGTACAGTATCATGTCATCTCATAGCACATATAAACTAATTTGTGACACACCAAAAAATATATTTTTCTTGATCTGACAAAAATAGTTATAATGTTGATTTATTCACACCAGATGGCTATTGTTGTGTTGGCTATTGTCATTTTCTAATTTGATAATCTAAGAGAAAAGAGGTCAGTGCCCCTGACTAAATATTCAGGTATTGCATGTTTTAAAAATTATTGATGCACAACAGTGTATCATGGCACATTGGCTGAAAATCGCTGTTGTAGTGCTGTAATATTCAAGCAATTCCAATTGTTTAAAATCAGCTTATTTTTTAGACTTAATATAAAATGCTAGCAAATAAACAAAAGAAACAATGAAGTAAAAAGAATAGCAAAATTAGAATCTGAAAACCCAATTTCCTGTCCAGATTCTGCCCTTCTCTTGATCAAGTCTTTTCAGTTTTTAAAGGTATCTTTAAAAATTGAGATTAACTTTAATTATTAATTTTCTTAACTTTAAATTGTCAATAAGAGTTTCCCCTGTGCCTCCCCTCACAGAATACATAGAAAATTAAATCTATCAATTTAGTCTGTAATTCAATAAGAACAAAGCAAAACAACCCCAAACACCGGTATCCTGAATTCTCTCACTTTGAAATCAATTTCTAAGAAAACCCTCAGAGTACTATGTAACAATATTTTAAGAACTTCACTGATTTGTCTTTGGTAAATTAAGCCCCACTGATCTATTTTTGATGTGCAAGTTGTGATTTGGAACAGAGCAACCATTTTCAACTGGTGTGACACAAGAATTTGTAAAACATGCAAAACCTGACCATTTAGTCAGTGGGACTGCCCTCTTTTTTTTAGATTGTCAAATGAAAAATGATAACAGCCAACACAACAGTAGCCATTGGTGTGAATATATCAAAATTATGCCTATTTTTAATCAGGTCAGCAAAAAATACAGTATATTTTTTGGTGTGCTGCAGAATTGTAGTAATTAGTTTATATGTGCCATGAGTTGAAAAAGGTTGAAAATTACCAGAATAGAGGATAGTTTTTCTTTAAATAGTGGCAAGTATACCAATCTATTTATGTTAAAAGTAGATATTTAGGACATACTCGGAGGGAAGTGACTCTTGAATACCTTTTCCCTCCCTTTCAGTTTATGAATTGTAATTATAAGAGTTAAGTAGATGAATATTTTCTAGTTGTTTTGAGAGCCCTGATTGGTGATTTCCCCAGCAATGCACATCTCGAGAAGAAGCCATGAATAATACTTTCCTTCCTCAATCTTTCCCACAGTCCTTTATTTCCTAGTTCTAAAGAGTATACATGTTTGTTGCACCAGCAGATTATAGCTGGAATCACCTTGACCTTGGCCATAACAGAGATTAATGATATAGGGCTGACCCCAGGCTTCTGAATGCCAGAGCCAGCAACCATGCACCTTTTTCCTTCAGTCCTTTTGCCCCTGAGTCTCAGTCCTTTCCTCCCGACTTTGACTTTCTCCTATTTTTTTTATGGGCTGGGAGATTCCGCTACACGCTGGCCTGGAAATCTAGATTTGGTGGTCACTGGTGTGGATGCAGTAGCTGTGAGCGATGATGATGTCACTGGGGGGAACAAATAAGTGTAGAAGAGGAGAGTGCCATCAGTAGAGCCACACCCTGTATAAAAGACCTTATTTGTCATGTCAACTCTAGTGTGTTGCCCCAGTTAATTTCCTTGTTGGTATTTGAAATGTTTTCATTACCTAAATACATAATTATACACATGAATAAAGTCTGACATTTACCATAAAATCCAAAGGTTTAAGATCCTTGAAAAGAATGAGTGGATACACCTGATCTCAGAGTGGGAGGGGTGTTCCTAAACATGTCACCCAAGGCAGAAAATGTGAAGTAAACAGATACACATACACACATCAGGTTTGAAAGACAAAAAAAAAAAGAAAAGACTTGGTAATCCATGTGACATATAATCAATATTCTTAATATATAAATAGCCTATATATCAATAAGCAAATGATAAGCAATTCAATAACTATCCAAGGAACATGTTGATTTTTATTGTTCAAAAGCAATTTTTTCCAAAAAAGAGGAACATGTATTATTGTTTAGTATTTTAATTAAAATCTATTTAATTAGATGAAATAAAATGTTGGATGAAAACACATAAATATAAGGAGAGATTGCAGAGTGTTTATTGTTGGAGTTCAAATGAATGGAGCTGATAATCCTACTACACTAAACTGTGTGGACTCCTTCATCTGTGGCATTGGTTATTCCACAAGTTAATGATATTGTAAAATAATAAAAAATCCACAAGCAAACAAGTCAAAGAGTAACTAGAGCTGAAGCAATGTGTAATCCAACTAATATGTTATACCTTAAGAAAAGCCTGGGGACAATTTTGGAAGAGGCCTGGGAAATGGATTATAATATGAAATTATAAGGAATGGCTTAGGTTGTCAATAGAACCTAAGAAACTTCTTGGGAGCTGCAGTCCTGTTAATTTATTCATCTAACATTGTTTTGAGTGTCAGCAATGTGCTAGGCATTCTACTAGATGCTGTAGACACAGTGAGTCAAAAGTAAGTCACTGGATTTACAGAGATTATATTGTGGAGAGGAAGAAAATAGCCAAGTATTCAAAGAAATAAATTAGGTAGCTTTGGTTTTCCAGCAAAGAAAAAAAATAGGTTTGTGTGATGGAGAGTAAATGGGTTGGTGGTTGAGGGTAACCTTAGGGTAGTTAACGTGGGACAATGTGGATGAGAAGAGCTACCCATGCAAAAGGTGAGGAGAAGAGTGGTTGGTGCAGACTGTTAGAAGAGGAGAGTGGTACCAAATGGAGGTGATTGGTAAACAGGATCCCATTCATGTGTAAAGGCTTATAAAATAAATAAGGAGTGTGATTCTATTCCAAGAGCCATGGAAGCCATTGAATTATTTTAAGCTGGTATATGACCTAATGCCACTATTACTTCCTGGTGGCTGTGTGTACAATGGATTGTAGTAGAAGCAGGAAGAACTATTATGAATCTGTTGTCAGAGGAGATAGGGCAACAGTCATAGTAATTTAGAGAAAAGTAAACCCAATTAAGATATATTTTGGAGGTAGAATGAAAGCTTTTTCTAATGTTTGCTGGTGGTAGTATTTGTTTGGAGCTCAGGGATAAAATCTAAGCTTGACATTGTGTCCAGAAAATAGTGTAAAACATCGATTTATTTTTCCCATTTAGTCACCTACCACTCTACTTAGAGTCCTCCTTAGATGCATATACGAGGATCAATTTTTGTTTTTCTTCTTGTCCTTCAACAAGGCCATTTCTATTACTCTGCTTTTCCCCCAAAGGTCCTGGATCTAAGTCCTGGAGAGACTAAGTCACTTCCTTCAGGTTCTGTGTATCAGTGGTCCTTGGGATGCTTTATGACAGAATGTTTATAAGACAGACTTTCCTTTTAGCAAAACTCTAGTGCATTACTCTGTTAATAGTTAGCAAGAAGTAGAAAAGAAAGGAGTGCCAAAGATGGGGGAAATGACCTCCTTAAGTATAATACTCATACAAATACGATATGGGGAAATGAACAGAGTCATGCACTGCTAGAGGAAGTATAAATTTTCACAACTTTTCTGGAAGTCTTTTGGTACAGAGAACAAAAGTCATGAAAATGTACTTAGCTTTTGATCCATAAATTCAACTTCTAATTTTTTATGTGGAAATCATCATGTAGGCATGAAAAGATTTAATTACATGGTGTTAATAGCAGAATTCCTTTTAACAATGAAAAATAAGTGTAGTAAATATTTAACAATAGGGTACATTTTGTGGATAACTTTCAATTGTAGAATGTTACATATTGATGTTAATCTATTATTGAGTAAAGGAAGTTACAAAGTGGCATGTAAATTGTGATTATGTTAGAAGAACAAAAAGATGGGGAAATTTTTTTTTAAAGATTTTATTTATTTATTTTTAGAAAGGGGAAGGGAAGGAGGAGAGAGAAACATCAATGTGTGGTTGCCTCTCACGTGGTCCCCACTGGGGACCTGGCCTGCAACCCAGGCATGTGCCCTGACTGGGAATCGAACCTGCAATGCTTTGGTTCACAGCCCGCGCTCAATCCACCGAGCTATGCCAGCCAGGGCAAAGATGGGGAAATTTTTAAGTATGTTTTATTGATTATGCTATTACAGTTGTCCCAATTTCTCCCCCTTGCCCCTTCCACCCAGTACCCCCTTCCCTCCAGCAATTCCCCCTTAGTTTATGTCCATGGGTCATGCATGTAAGTTCTTTGGCTTCTCCATTTCCTATACTGTTCTAAACATCCCCCTGTCTATTTTGTACCTACCAAGTATGCTTTTTAATTCCTGCACCTTTACCCATTTCCCCCCTCTCCCCTTCCAGCTGATATCCCTCCAAATGATCTCCATACCTATGATTCTGTTCCTGTTCCAGTTGTTTGCTTTGTTTTTTAACTTGTTTGTTTGTTTTTAGAGTCAGTTGTTGATAGTTGTAAGTTTATTGCCTTTTTAATGTTCATAGTTGTGATCTTTTTCTTAAATAAGTCCTTTTAACATGTCACGTCATAATGGCTTGGTGATGATGAACTCCTTTAGCTTTACTTTGTCTTGGAAGTGCTTTAAGTGTCCTTCCATTTTAAATGACAGCTTTGCTGCCTGGAGTAATCTAGGCTGTAGGTCCTTATTTTTAATGACTTTCCAGCCTTACTTTTCAAGACTTCTTTCCAGCCTCTTCTTGCCTGCAATGTTTCTTTTGAGAAATCAGCTAATAATCATCTGGATACTTCTTTGTAGGTAACTCTCTGTTTTTTTGTTTGTTTGTTTGTTTTGCTTCTTTTAAAATTCTCTCTTTATCTTTAACCTTTGACATTTTAATTATGTGTCTTGGTATGGCCCACGTTGGGTCCAACTTATTTGGGACTCTGAGCTTCCTGGACTTGTCTGCCTATTTCCTTCACTAAATTAGGGAAGTTTTCTTTCATTATTTTTTCAAATAAGTTTTCAATTTCTTGTTCTTCCTCTTCCTCTTCTCTTTCTGGCATGCCTATAATTTGGATGTTGGCACACTTGGAGATGTTCCAGAGTCTTCTTATACTATCCTTGTTTTTTTGAATTCTTATTTCTTCTTTCTGTTCCAGTTGAATGTTTATTTTATCCTTATGTTCCAAATTGTTGATTTAATCCTGGCTTCCTTCCCTTCACTGTTGGTTTCCGGTAGATTTTTCTTTACTTCACTTTAGAGTAAACTTCATTTCCTCCTTTATGTTGTTGCCTTACTCAGTGAGTTCTTTGAGCACCCTGATCATCAGTGTCTTGAGCTCTGCATCTGATAGGTTGGCTATATCTATTTCATTTAGTTCATTTTCTGGGCTTTTTTCCTGCTCTTTCATTTGGGCCATATTTCTTTGTCTCCTCAATTTGGCAGCCTCCCTGTGTCTGTTTCTGTGTATTACATAGAGCTGCTTTGACTCCCTGTCTTAGTAGCATGACCTGTTATAGAAAAGGCACCTGTAAATTGTGTGGGGTGGAGCCTTAGGTTATCTCCAGGGTGGGGCAACCACCTCACTACTGTGTGGGAGAGGGCTTGGAGAGGGAACTGTGCCAGTGCCTGGTCTCTGGAGCTTTCCCCCAGCACTTGCCCCTTTTCCAGGCACTTTACCCACTTCCTGTATGTGACTGGTGCCCTTCCAGCTGTTGCCCTGGTGTTGAATCCCAGAGTGGATGGGTTTGCCTATGTTTTAAGAGTGTGTGGGCCCTTTGAGCAGAGTTTCCTGGAAATCCAGCAGTTTATTCCACTGCCCCAGCCCTCACTAATTTTTACAGCCAGAAGTTATGGGGATTTATCTTCCCGGAGCTGGAACCCTGATCTGTGCAGTCAGGCCTGGGGCTGGGATTGCTCACTCCCAAAGTATCCCTTCTGCTTTTATTCACCACATGTGAATGTGGGACCACTCTTGCCCATCTTCCACCACCACTGCCTCTCTGTGCCATACCATATCTCCTCGCTTCTCTACCCCATCTCTGTGTCTCTGTCCTTTCTACCCACCTGGATGAATGTGGCTTCTACATCCTTGGTTGTTGGACTTCCATACAGTTGGATTTTTTTACCATTCTGGGTGTCATTTGCTTTGAGATTTAGTTATAATTCTTTCTGTGGTTGTGTGAGGAGTTGAATTGTGTCTACCTAGGCCTCCATCTTGACTGGAAGTCCAAGATTAGAAAGCTTTATACCAAAATATTAACAGTTTTGTTGACATTGTGATTCTTCTTTTCCTCCCTTTATCCATTCCTCCCTCCCTTCCTTCACTATTTTTCTTTCTTTATTATTTTCTACACTGTATAAGATTTTTTTAAATCTTAAGAAAAAATTGCTGGTACCTGACTGATATATTGCTAATTGACAGAACTGGGAGCTCTATTACAGATGATGACATGAATATTAGCAATTGTGAGTAATACCAGATAGGGAACTGGCAATGCAAAGAGAGAAGTACAGCCCTGGCTGGGTTGCTCAGTTGGTTGGAGCATTATCCTATGTAATGAAAGCTTGCTGTTCAAGGCATGTACAGGAGGCAACTGATCAATCTCACATCCATGTTTCTCAATCTCTCCCTCTAAAATCAATGAAAGAAAAACTTGTATTTTGGGGTGAGGATTTAACAAAGACAGAAGTAGACATTCTATTTAGCAAATAATTATTTGACCTAATATTTCCTCTAAAAGTGTTTTTTGGCATATTAAGGTCTCAGATGACTGAAAATGGACATCTGGACTGAGTCAAGGTCCTACTTAGAGTTCAGTGTGACTGTGATCCTTGTGCAGAGGGAATGAAGGAGAACAGCAGTCAGATGGGGATGTCCTGGGAGCTCAGTGGAGCTTGTATGGATGTTGTTTATCCTCTTTAATGCAAGAGAACCCAGAAATGAGTGCAAAAACAAAGGCTTTCTAAGGGCAAAGGTGCTTCAGAGTTTTTTCTGCCACTTGAAATTGGATGTAAACCATATGGCATATTTTGGAGGCCTATGATATTCACAGCATTGTTCTATGTGTTTCTCCCTCCTCATGTGTCTTAATGCTGCTCTTTCTGCCTGTATTGCCCTTTCCCCCAAAATGGTACTGAGACCCAGATTAAAAAATACTAAATCCCATAAACAGTCATCTGTTTATAAATTCTAACCTTGAACAGAAGTCAAAAGTCTTTATATTCATTTACACAATATATAATTCCTACTTGGTCAGTCTGAGAAGTGGGAGGTGTATGACCATTTTAGTGTCAGTGCCAGTTGTAAGGTCAGGCTGATGGAAAGACCAGACACGTGCTCCTGGGGTAGATCCAATGGGGTTTAATTATCTGAATGATAGAAAAGGAAATCAGCACACTTGTGACACACATGACAGAGGTCAGCAACCTCAGGACAGATGGCGTTTCTGGCTCCAAAATCCTCACCACAGGGTGCACAGATAATGACATCCAAGTGAGGGTCATGTTAGTTCTTGTGCAGATTTAATGGTCTCTCTCTTTGTACCTAGGTTTAAGTACATAAGACTGGACTAGTTCTCTAAGTAGCCTAGCCTGGATATGTGCTTGATCCACTTCTTTAGAGACAGGAACACCTCCTTAAAGTCAGCTCTTATACTGCAGAAATAAATGAGGACCCACCAAATGAGAACAAGGAAACAGTATTTCGTCAGACCTTGTTATAGCAAGCGAGTCAACTATCACCTGAGTTCTTGGCAGAGACTGAAGGCAGGCAGAAGAGTGAAAAAAAGATAAAATTTCAGGTATGCCATGATTGGGCCCTGTTGGCATGGGGAAGTGGTAGACAGGCTGGAGACAAAAATTAGGAATGCTGTCATTTATTAATCAAGTTCTGGTCATTTGAGGTTGATTGTTGCAGAGGTTATTGTTTGCCTTTCTTGACCATCACTAGAGATAGCAAATTGACTTTCTGCAAGTCTGACACAAGAGGCTAGCTTCTTGGGCTGGTTCATTTCCTGGGAAAGTAGTTGCAGGTTATGGGTCAGACTCCTATGGTCTAGTCACTGTTATTTGTATATTCAGTTGCTTAGTATAATACATGATATGGTTATAGTAGGGAGCACAATACACTAGAGTAAACCTGAGCATAAATAGTCCCTACTCATCACTCTTGATCTAGGCAGACTGCTGCATCCTGATCCAAGTATACTGTATTCTTAAATAGCACTGCAGAAGCAGAATAGAGTTACTTTTCCAGTAGCTTCTGGGAGTCATACTAAAACCTTGTAGATCTGTTCCAAAACATATCCTGCAGTTTGAAAAGTAATATGAGCAGGAAATGGAAGGCAAACAGAAGTGATGACTGGTTTTTCTCCCAAACCACTGTCATGGCCCTCATGTTTTATCCATAAACCTTAATACAATACCTGAGTGAGTCAGGGAGACTGTTTCCACCACTCTTGGATTTAGGCAATTTAGGGCTGTGCATCCAGACAGAGCTCTTCACATAGAATTGTAGTGATAAGATGGACAACTTGTTAAAGGACTTGATGTTATATCCTGACAGTCAAATTGCCCTTGTACAGGATACTACATGCAGATGCTCACAGACTCATTCTGGGAATTGTGGAGGTACTGCTACACCCCCAGCATGGGAATTTAGAAGGAAGCAAAAACAGACAAACAAACAAACAACAACAAACACTGAAAAGTGTATCAACTTATCTCTCTCTCTTGGGATTTGTTTAAACAGGAAGAAGACTTGACTGTCAACTACTGAACTGATTTTTACACATACACTTCAAATGTAGCACTTGGATGGTAGCAATGCTTTCTTGCCATTCATTTAGAAATAGTTCTGCTTGTACTACCAGAGGCCATAATGCTTAAATTTGCCCCGCCCATTGCCTGAGATGTATGAATCCCATGTCTTAAATAATTTCAAATTAGATTGAAGAACAAACTAATTTAAGCATTTGTTGATGGCATGCCTTTTATGTATACACTGTTATCTTACATAATGTCAAAAGGTGACATTTCATTCTTGATCTTGAACAATAGGGGAAGTACAGGTTAAAGAATATGTTGGGAAAGCTCCATAAGAACTACTAGTAAAATTAAAAATGCAATGTATACTCTTTGAAATCAATGTAAAATATAATATGATAACAAATAAAATGTAGCCCATGGAATACAGAGAAATAAAAGAAAGCAAGAAAACATTGAAAAGAAGGAAAACATAATATAATTAGATAAAAAGTAAGTTACAACAAGAAAATGGTTTAAATTCCCTTTTGAAAAACAAAGTTTAACTATAATCTGACTATAAATGAACTCCATCCTAAATATTGCTACATGGCTAAGAATAAAAAGACAAGCAAAATGCACTTGGAAAAATACAAATAACCAGAGTAGATGTTGCAATATTAATATCAAACAACTATAACTGAAAGTCAAAAGAATTAAAATGGAATGAAGAACATAGTTTTATATTGCTGAAAAGAGCAGTCAAATGTCCTCTTTTAGCAAAGATTATGAGAACTAGTTTCACTGGAGTGTATGAACTGGCAGGCTCTTTTCAGCTCTCCTCTTCTACTTACTGTCAGTCATAAGGAGGCATCCTGATAACATCCATCTCACCTTCTTCCCAGTCCATTTGCCGCCTATTAGGGATAGTTTCTGTAACTCAAGATGTGCTTCATCATCTTTAAGAATTTTTTTAAGATAGTACTTTCTGTAATAACACATTTTACTTTTCTATTGCTATATAACAAGTTAGCACAAATTTAATGGCTTCAAACAACACTTGTTGATCACACTTTTAAAGGTCAGAAGTCTGGGCAGGCTTCCCTGATTTCACTGATTAGTGTCTCACCATTCCAAGTGGCTACACTGGGCTCTTTCTTATCTGGACATCCTGGGAAAGAAATCACTTCCAAGCTCATTCCAGTCATTGGCGGAATTCATTTCCTTGCAGTGGTAGGACTGAGGTCCCCATTTCCCTGCTAGCTGGCAGCTGTGATTCACTCTTACAGCTCCTAGAGACCACTCTCCCACCCCTCAAGGGAACTTCCATCTTCAGAGGTCACAATGATATCTTGAATCCTTCTGTTTCAGATCTCTCTGTCCTTTACATCTGCCACCAGCTATAGAAAACTGCTTTCAAAGGGCTCATATCCAATTAGGTCCACCGGATAATCTCTCTTTTGATTGAGTCAAAGTCAACTGATTAGTACTCTTAATTGCATCTACAAAATCTCATTGTTGTGTAATATAACATAATAGGTGAGATATTGCATTCATGATGTTTATACTTCCTGATTAGGGCCATAAACCTTGGTGAGGGGCATGGATTCTAGGGTTCTGCTTATCGCATCACTCTTAGCTTCTCTCCACTTATGCCACATGAATCCCGAAGGCTCAGCAGCCTTTACAAATATTTTGGAGTCTCTCTTAATTTTAGTAAAATTTGAATTTTTGCTTTCCACACTTCTTGTGTATTTCAGAAGTTTTCTATGATCAGGAGGAAAATTGCTGATTAACGTATCCATGTGTACATTGAAAGTTTTTCTGACCATTTTTGGTAGTGATTTATCCCTTGGTCAGATTGTTTTAGGATTTGAAGACTTGTTTCTTTAGAATTTCCACTTAGAATTCCCTTACATGCTACATCTAATAATTTCAACATCTGAGTTGGGTGGTCGGGTGTGGGGGGGAGCCTAAATCTGCTCTTTGTTGTTTTTGCTCCCCGTAGCATATTCCCTTCTATGTTTGCCAGTAGTTTCTTTGTGAGATCACATTTGTCAAATTTAATCTGGGGGAATCCTGGGAGTCTAAACTGGGGATATTTTGCTTCAGAGAGGATTTGTATTTTCAAAGGCCTCTGGCTTAATGCAAGAAGCTTGATATAAGCTCTCCAACCTTGCCAGAAGTCTGAAGCTTAGTTTCCAGGTGGTAGTTCTGATTCTAGTATTAGCATTGGGGCATATATTTTGAATGTGTTATTTCTCCCTGATCTGATTTCAGTTCATCTGTATTCCACGTCTACCCCCTGTTCACTTCCTACCTTTCTTCCTTCCTTTCTCCTATCCTTTCTTACTTCCTTCCCCCCTGCTTAGGCTGTGCTAATAAATGTATGGGACATAGTATCCCCACTGTACTGGGCATCGGTCAGAGTGAAACACTGTGCTCTCTTCTGAGAAGCCTTTTTTAAAGGGATCATGATCAAAGCAATGCCCACCCAGAGGTGTCAGCCATAATTAAGATAAAGAACAGATAGTTTTATTTACTTTGTTTACCTGAGAAAAGAGAAGGCATGTCAACTCTCTTCAAACATCTGAAAGGATCTCATGAGAAAGAGAAATAAAACATTTATTTTGTCTCCCAGAAACAGAAACAACAGGAGCATCTAGCAAGAAAGTTCACATTAGCTCAACATAAAGTGAAACTTAGGACTATGCTTGTACAAATTGAAAGGCCATCTTTGTGAAATGTTAGCTCCCTCCTCTGACCTCATCGGAGGTAGGAGAAGTATCGTCAGCAGTGTTTTAGAGGCTAGGAATACATTTCTGCTTTGGCTAAAATGCTATATGAACTAACATTCACTATTTCTTCCGGTGAGCTCAGATTCTAGGCTTGTTTATTCCGTGATTCTAACAAATTTAGATAGAAAATGAGAAAGCATAGCCATCTGGAAAAAACATATATCCCAACTTCTGACTATAATGGGAAGAAATTTTGTGCCATAGTACTGAAGAAACCTTTCAAATTGGTGAATCATAGTCATCATTAATATTTTGCTTTCAAAATAGTCCTCATTATGTGCCCCAAAAAAGAGGCAATTAATTTTTATATAAAATATTCTCATACATATCCACACTGGGAGAAAAGATGATGCATTTTTCAATGCTAACAAGGTTCAGTCAGAAATAGAAATTTAGTTTATCTTAAACTAAATAGAATAGACTCTGGTAAATGAGAAGCAATGACACAGCATGTGCTAATAATTAAATTTAAAATATATTTCATAGCAGTTTTCTTTAATAATAGGACTAATCCTTTCTTTTTACTATAACATTTTTAGATTTAGAATTAGCCAGCTGGACGCAGTTTTGTGGACCCCAATTTTGTCGGCAACATCCGAAGCACCACGGTCTGGAGCCAGTCGAACACGTGCCTTCTTCTCCCATCAGACCTGATCAGGGGTCGACCTGGGCCACGTCAGTGCCATACAGCTTCCTCACAGCCTGTTTCGTCTGGTGTTGGTTGGCCTTTGTGATGTCCACAATGAACACAAGTGCATCGTTGTCTTCCGTCTTCTTCATAGCTGACTCGCTTAGTCAGGGAACTTGATGATGGCGTAGTGGTCAAGCTTGTTCCTCCTGGGGGCGCTCTTCCGAGGATACGTAGGCTGCCTTCAGATCCACAGTGTCTTAGTCCTCCAGAGGGTGGGTGACGTGCGGATCTTCCTTTTTTGTGGCTGTGGATGCCTTTTAGCACTGCCTTCTTTGCCTTCAAAGCCTTGGCTTCAGCTTTGGGAGGAGCAGGGGTTCCTTCTTCACTTTGGGCACCATCTTTGTGAAAAGTTAATAAGACTATTTCTTGGAAGACTAAATCTTAATAGAAAAGCTAATAATACCAATTCTCGATAGATAGGCTTTTTGGATATTTTTGTAGAGGACTTTGAGATCTTGGTATTTTTTTCCTTAAAATTTTATATAAAAATAAAATCATATTTGTTCTAAAATCATAACTTTGGGGAAAACAAAACATTTAATCTCCCACTATGGAATAAAATTTATGTTGAAATGTTTTAGAAATCCAGATACTTTTTTTCATCCCTGGATTCTAGAGTGATGAGAATTCTGAAGAAGAAAGATTCAAGTCCTCTAGTCCTGTCAAGAACAATGGACACACCAAAGTCGGAAGGGGCTACTACAGAAAAAGAAAAACCAACCTAGACACAGAGAGGATGAGAGCAAGAGAAGGGCAAAATGTGAGCCAGAAGTTCTTTAGGACAAAAGTAAAAGTTGATCCCAAGTGACAAGGCATGGGGACAAGACATTCACATAATTTGACCATATTTTATATAATCCCTGGGGTATTGAATTGTACAATTTCAGAGAAAATTAACAAGGGAGGAATTTTGGGAATTTACTACTAAGCTAACAAACAGCTACCTAATGTCTTAGGTGGGAAAGTCATAATGTATCTAGAGGAGGAAAAGTTAGAGAGGTAAAGGCTAAGCTGAAGAAATAGTCCTATATTCTTTGAGACCAGACTCCTCTCTTGCAAACAGAAGAATGAACAAAATATATATTTATATATTTTCAGAATATATACACATATATTCTGAAGTAGAATATCTGTGGAATCTAAAGATAAGAATGTAAGACTTGCTGTTCAGGCTTTGTCTCTTACTAAATATATGATTCAATTTACTCATTTTAAAAATAGAAGTGACAATACATAGGGTTTGGCACAAATAATGCTCCTTTTTATTACAAAATCATAAGCATGTAATTCTGTAACATAACAATATCACACTCAAGCACGTCCTATGACATTTTAGGTGAAATGTTCAAATTAAAACTATAAATTACTACAACCATATCACCCTACCAATCACACTCAAGCGGCGTTACTTCTGCCAGACCCTGTATATGATGTCTGTCCAGAAGGTATCCATCCAATTAATATTAAAAATAGAGACATTTACTGAAGAAGATACAAGAAAACATTGTACCTAGGACAAGACACCTCAGTCCCCTTCAAAGTAGGCACCTTGAGACCTCACACAGTTCTCCCAGTCACCATCAGCTGCCCCATCGTACTTTCCTGAATCTCATCAATGAAATTTCACTGGTATGAAATCTCTTCCCTTTCGAAGGTGATTTTAGTTTTGGGAAAAGCCAGAGGTCACAGGGTGCCAAATCTGGGCTGTGGTGGGGCTGAGTCACCTGGGTGATTTGATGTCTTGCCCAAAAACTCTGCACAAGATGTAAAGCAATTATATGTGCCTTAAAAAAAATATTGCATTAATTAAGAAGGTCCAGAATGGATCTAGTAACTAGCAGAATTTTAAAGTAGTATGAGAATAAATGCTATTTTGTGGTGTTTGCAGCAGCAATAACATAATAAAAAGATATCTGTGATTTCTATCTATGACCAAGTCACAAACATTGCTAATGCCATTGTGGTCTGTTGCCTGCATTTGTAATTTAAGGAAAAATAAGTCTCAAGTAAAGGTTAGAGAAAATAAAGCTATTCTAAATATTTTCATGTGAATGATCCATGTTGAATAAATTATTCAAAGTGAAACTTGGAATAAAATTTTTTATCAAATAATTTTTAGTTAGAGAAAATTTTATATTTATTTTAAATTAATTTTTAAAAAGAATTTTAATTAACTGGAAAATAAGCCACCACTTTAACTATAATTGATTGGTGTTTTTTTATACTGGTAGATAATATTGAGTAAAGATTGGGTTGGAAGTCCAACTGTGTGCATTTAAATCTTGTCTTCATTATTAAGCAGCTGCATAATTTTGGAAAGTCACCTGAATTAAGTAAGCCCTATTTTTTCATCTTTAAAATAGATCTAAAATTGTTCCAACTTCATATGGCTGCTGTGATGATACAATTAGATAATATGTGTTGAAATGCCTAGAATTGTGCATAGCAACTAGAAAGTGCTACATGAATGCCAGCTTCTCTTTTTCATGATAAACATCCAGGTTCCATGTATTCTGCTACACAATGGGGATGCTAAAATGATGGTGTCCTCAAGTCACTCTAGCAGGGAAGATAGACATTTAAATAATTAACGTTTGTACTGTGTGATGGGTGACATAAAACTTGTTTAAGATGTTGCAGGAACACAGAGAAGAGAGGGATCAGTTCTAGCTGGAGACTGTGGGGTGGGTATTGGGGAGGAAGAGACACGCTTTCAATAGAGAAGTTGATACTTGTGCTGACTATTGAAGTGAGGTGCCAGACAAGCTTGCTTGGTTTTCCTAAGCATCCACCATCACTCATGCTCAGTACATACACATGGAAAGGTCACACTGATGGAGGAGAGGGAGAACACTAATGAGAATTTCTTTGCAGAGAGCTGGCACAATGTCATGGTCTCCTCTTCTCTTCTTCCCTTCTCATTTAAGACAAGTGAGGGGGTTTTTAAATTCTCTCAGAGAACTTGACTTGTACCCCAGGGATTGGGAGTACTTGGTGAGTGGTGCACGTTTGTAGTCTAGAAATGTCTAAAGGTCAGAGGCCTCCTGGAGCTGTGTGTGATGGCAGAGTGTGGAGAGAAGCAGCCTCTGCTTCCAAAGAAGGTTTTGGAGGGTACAAAAAATGCTTAGTGTTTCTCCATGAACAAGAATAGACATTGGACAGATTAGCTGAGCATGAGTCAATTTCAAAGGACTCTGCCAAAGAAGTATGCCTGCTAGGGTGAGGAGACCTCAACAATGAGGAAGATGCATAGTTTGCGCCTAACAATGATGCAGTCTTCTCAGGGGCCCTTGAGGAACCCACAAAAGCTCACCATGAGCAACATTTGGGCATAATCACCCAGAAAGCCTTGACACCAGATTCCAAGTTCAACAATTAAACAAGACCTTCCCCCCTCTTACTTCTCTTCCCTTCCTCAGTCCTAGCAGGGCTAAGTGCTATTATATATAGTGAGCCCAGGAGGTAGATAGGAGTAGTTAAGGTGGGGCAGTAATAAAGCAGCTGATCCTACCTTTAATTACCTCAGAGGGTGGGCTCCACCATGGACTCACCTTTATAGCCTCCACAGCAAAAACCCTCCCTTTCCGGAAAACACTATTTGTGGTAACTCCAGCTCCCTATGAAAAGAACCATTGCAACTCCTTTCTCCAACTTGAATCATTTTCCAAATTGTAAGGGATATACTAATTATATCCCTATGAGTATACTATACTCATAGAATGGGCGACAAGAAACTGAGTGAACCCTTGGTGTTGAGTATCCTTACTATGTCTTGGTCTTTATTTCCTTTATTAAAAAAGATTATATGAGGGGGAACCCCCCCAAAAGGAATTATCTTCTGGTAGGCAGGCCCCTTGTAGTACAGGCTTCCTCCACTGGGTGGATGTTCCAGGAACCCATCAGTGTCTGTGTACCAGCCGGTGTTGTTGAGAGAGGCTGCACTTGGCTTCAGTGAATTTTGTTTCACGACCCATTTCAGGACAGGTGATTTACGAGCACACCTGCCCACACCGCGTTGGGTGTTCAGCAGTTTTTGACCAAAAATGGCATGACTCCTGTGCCCACACTCCTATTTACCCAATCTCACCTTGAAATTTTGTTTTTGTTTCCCTGTTTGAAAAAAGTCCTCAAAGGGAAATGTTTTGCCGATGTGGAAGAGGTGAAACAAAAAAAGGCAGAAGAACTGAAAGGCATCAAAATCGAGAAGTTCAAAAACTGTTTTGAGCAGTGGAGAAAAAAATGTCTCAATAGGTGTATTGCATGTGATGGAGAGTCCTTTGAAGGTGACTGAAGTTTAAATGTGTAAGAATAAATACACAGCTTTTTATAAATAAATCCTGGGTTTATTTGGGTCCTCCCTCATCCTTGAGTTGCTTTTAGCCCCCTCCTGGCTGTTCAGATCCCTCTGAAATAGTTCAAACCTCTCTAGTTTAAAGCAACCTAAATATGATGCTAAAGAAAGATACCTAACACAGGAAATGGCACCACAAGTCCAATACATGCCAACTGAACATGGGAAATGCAAAATCATGCAAAGCCCACACAGTCCTTCAAGGCTCACAAAGTTTTCCATCTTTCCCCTCAGCTCCCCTCCTTTACTTCAGACTGGGACTCTGGGCACCCTCAGCTGTATGCTTGGGCTACACAAAAACCAGAAACCCCCTGCATACACCTGACTCTCTGGGAGAAGCCATTTAGTCAGTTCAGTACCAGCTTGCTCACTGTGCAGCTGGGGGTGGGTCTGATGGGGAATGTGGGGAAATGTCCACCATCACCTGGAGAGGAAAGGAGCCCAAATGCAAATTATTTCTTTTGGGCTTCTTCCCTGAGAGAAAAGGTTCCTTTATTCAGATTAAAAACCAGGAGAAATAAAGAAAGCCTCAACAATAATGAACTTAATTTCAAGCACAAACTCCTTTCATTAGAACTGTTAACTGGTAGCTGAATTGTCTCATTCTTGTTGATAATAAACAGTGAAGGTGCCAAAGCAGCACAAGGAAGAAAAGGAAGAAATCAAGGGATTAGGTCATTTGTGAAAATGGATATTCAGTCTTTGAATAACTAAGGATATCCATCGTGTTGGGTATTAAAGAAACCCCTACTCCACATTTATGTTAGAGCATGTCATTACCAATCCAGGACATGAAAGTTTTCCTGAGATAATTATGGATAATTCTGCCAAAGAATTACACTTATTGGCTGGATTAGATATCAAAATAGGGATATGCTGAATTATAGAATGCTATATGTTGAATATTTAATAAATTAATTCACCATGCCGATAGTACAACTTCCAGAACTGTTTGTTGCATGACAGCACTTAATCAATACTAGTTAATAAACATGTCGAGAGTAACTCAAAGCCTAATAGGTTTGCAATCCAAAGTAGAAGCAGAGAGGAATCATACTCAAGGTTAAAACCATGCTAAAAGAGACAGTTGGTAGTAACGAATAGTTAACAGAAAGGAAAGAAGATGGACGCTTTTGTCAGAATCGACTCCTTTTTGGGTTGTTAAAATGGGTTGTTAAATATGAGTTTATTCATAAAAATTTTGGCCCTGGTTTGTAGGTTTTATTATTTTTCTTCCATAGTCTTCACATAACTCTGAATTATATTAGAATTTCAGCAATAGATTCGAACTCAAATATCCATATCATGTCTCAAAGGAGGAAGGAGGAAACAAGAGAAGAAAGGAGACAAGAAGAAGAGAAGGAGTAGGGCATGGAAGGGGAAAGGATAACCAGATACTTCTCATTCGTTTTGACATAGCAGATGGATGCCCGCTTTTTCATATAAAATATTCAAAAGTGAACCCCCAGAGGCACACGTAGTGGGTAACAGGAAGCTATGAAGTCCTTGATCATGATGTAAATACTTAGTTTTAAGTTTAAATACAAGTTTCTAATATATTTAAACTAGATTCAAAAGAAATTAATACAAATTAATTTTCTTATGTAATTAAAAATTTTGTCTCTCAGCTTAAATGAATGACTTTTAGTAGAGAGAAGAAATGGGAGAACATGCTGTTGGTGACTTTGGAAGGTTCTGAGCAGAGGCTTTTATGGGAATTGAGCAAATTGTTAAGACAGGAGAGGAAAAGAATTGAAGAGGTTTGCCTCTGTGGTCATTTACACTGGCTCATTTACATCTATTTTAGGGTTGCTGCCCTGCTCTGGTCTACTGGGCAACCTCTTTAGGGTTCTGATAGTGCTAATCAAGAAGTGTATTAGGCTAAGCTCAGATGACGAGATTCCCATCACTTGAATCGGTCTGCTTGCACTTATCCTGCAGAAAAGCCCTGTTTGAGCCACCTGAGCTATACTTTTCTTATCCCAAGGCTATTATGATGAAAAGAGATTAATACAAATAGAAGGCATTGCTTTAAGCCCTGTACTTCATTGCTTTGATGAAGTTTGAGGAAAACAGGAATAAGTCAAGTGTGTTGAGGATCAGTGATTTCACATTTATAAAGCATAAAGCTTATTAAAGATTTTGAAATGAAAAGATTCTATATGAATGCAAAACCACTGTTATCACCAGCAACATATCCAGATATCTTGCCAACATTTTTCTGATTCAGACTATTAAGTTTCATATTAGAATATTATAAAGATACTCATTAAAAAGACCTTGTAAACAAGCAAAGCTTGAAAAACAGTGACTATACTTAGGATATTTCACCCAAAAAACAATCACATTTGAGTGTGCTTTTCCCAAATGATAAAGACAAAGTTAGGATGTAATAATAGCAGTAGTAGTTGAAATTTAATTGAGGGCTGAATATTTATTATGCAATGTTCCACCCAGTTTCAATGTACAATAGTTATCTTAGGTAATTCTTACAAAACTCTCCTGTGATAAATACTGTTTTCTTCCTATTTTATCAATAAGGAATAAACAAACCCCAAATTCTACATAATGTCCTGGTGCATATAAAGAGAATGGAAAGCATCTGAATTTGAGGGTACCAAAGAGTTACTCTCCTGTATCCCAACATGAGGATGCTAAAAAGTATTTAGTAGACCCAGAAGACAATACAGCTTGTGAAGCTGTTATAAAGAGGAAAGAGAGTAGTATGACAATAGAGCATATTTGTAGACTCAAATAGATTGTCAGCTTAGCTTAAGGAACACTAAAATAATAAGCTATCTTTTGCTTGTTTTCTTAACTTACTGCTCGTTGGTGTGTTGAAAGCTTTTAAATCTCTGCAGTGCCCATGCAACACAGAAGGTTTTGGCTCTGGGCAGCTCTGTCTCTGCATGAAATTGGCTGTACATACCTGACATTTTTTATGTTGCCACCACTTTTAACATGAGTAATATAAACACACAAACAAACATGATAGCAATGGTGCTAATATTTGAAGCAATAGCAATATGCAATGCTTTGTTCAGAACTCAGCTTAACATGGATCTTATCAACCCTTTTAAAGTTAACTTTTTTTTTCATTCCTTCAAGAAGGGCTAAAGCAGTGATCAGCACTCTACTAGCACTTAGCTGGTCTGGTTTTCAATAACATGGCTCAGCTGAAGCTGTCTGTAAAATAGGAGTTTTAGGTACCACAGGCGCCCACACTGGGCACCCCAGGCCACAGAAAAGCACTTAATAGTTGTGTGTAATCAAATTTATGAAAACTGATTCAGAAAAGCACCTCATTATTTATAGGAGTGCTATAATAAATCTTTTGCAAACTAGAGAATCTATTTGTAAGTGAAATCTCTTAATGTGTTTGCTTTTAAATTTGAATTTTTGAGTACATGTGATGTATGTGGCCTTCTTTTTCTTCTTTTTTACATGTGGTCTTCTTAAAGTAAGACAGTTCTGGATTTATGGAAGCCCGAGTAAATGTAAAATAATCAAACATAATATTTATTCATTCATTCAACAATCTGAAATGACACCCTGTACTAAAAGCACTGTGCCAGGTAAAAGGGATGGCCATGATTAAGTCCATTAATGCCCTTAAGGTGTTCAACTAGGGTTGTGGGAGAATTCTGATGTGTTAATTATTTACTTGGAAAGTCAAAAATGAAATAAGCATTTTCCTTCTATATGACATCTATCCAATGATTTCCTGAAGACAGTGCCACAGATGGTCATTTTGAGATTTCCTCGCATATAACTCACAACACAATAATGTGATGACTTTGCGTTGTCACTGAAAATCGAATGTTTTCAATTAAGAACTTGGCAAGTCTTAGGGAGTCGAATGCCCCGGAGCCCTAAACTGTACCTATAATCTGAAGAGACCTCAGATCCTTGTGCCCACCCCATCCCCTCCACTGTCCAATTCCCTCCTTCACTTTTTCAAAGAAACCCGTGTTCAGAAAGGTTGATAAAGCAGCTTACACAGGAACCAGCTAGGCCTTTTCATCCTTACACTTTAGTGAATGATTCGCTCCTCTTCCAGTTAGAAAAGCTGTATAGAAACGACGTATTTAAGAGTTATCTTGCCCCTTTTAATCAAACTTGTAAGAAATAGGTACGGTAGCAACAGATGGTGAATGGTAAAAGGAATTTCTGCAAGGACGTCCGGAACACAACCCTCTCTAGGGTCAGGCTCCATTAGCCTTTAACTAACCTGCGGCCCTCCCTTAAACTCCGCCCAGCCGCTCAGGGGATTGGGCGGGCGAAACTACAAGTCCCAAGATGGAGATGTTGCTTCTTCCTTTTCTGTAGTGCGGACCCTTCACTTGTGGTTTTCTGGGAAATGTAGTTTCTCTAGACTCCGCAGCTAAACTGTCTAGGAAACCAAAGGCTATTATATTTGAGCGATCCAACCCACCATTGACCCCGCCCCAAGTTGCTTAGGAGATGAGAGACGCGGAATCTAAGCCTTTGTGGGTTGGCGGCAGAACAAATGCAGAGGGAAATCGCTTAAAGTCTGTATCTGGGTTGTGGCCATGGCGAGATTTGACGGCTCTTACCAGGACTTGTGCAGCAGTAGGCAATACGGGTTTGAGCTCGGACCCACCGACTTGCTGGAGCGCAGGGGCTCCCTCACCCTCCGTTCCCATCACAAGAAATACTCGAAGCCGGTGTTGGTGTATTCCTGGTGAGCGAGCTCTCCCAAGCTCCCCGATCTCGGGGGTGCTAGGAGAGGCAGAATAACGTAAGGAATGGGGAGGAGAGGAAAGAACAGTAATAGAGACAGGACAAGGGTAGAGAGGAGAGAATGAACAGAAGAGAATGAAAATAGAGGAAGGAAGAGAACAGCAAAGGAAGAAGGGAAAAGAATGAAGAGGTGAGAAAGAAAAGGGCGAGACAAGAGAACTGGAGAGGAGAGAAGAGAAAAGAAAGGGAAGCATCTTTAAAAGAGATGTGGAGAGGGTAGGAATGCAAGTTGGGAAACGAGGAGGAGACAAGAGGGCCCTCCAAGAGTAGCTCCCAAGCACACACTGAGACCT
This sequence comes from Trachops cirrhosus, assembly GCA_028533065.1. Taxonomy (NCBI): domain Eukaryota; kingdom Metazoa; phylum Chordata; class Mammalia; order Chiroptera; family Phyllostomidae; genus Trachops; species Trachops cirrhosus. Next base: position 43,143,320 of record CM052540.1, on the reverse strand, counting down.
GCTGCAGCCAGCTCCCTGGCCCCCAGAGGTCATAGAGATCGCTCAGTCGCAGGACGGACTGGAGGGTGTTTGCAGAGGCCTGGAAGTCAATTTCTGAGACAAGTACTTAATTCAAAAGATGCAGGGCCCATTAGGAGGGCACAGCAGGAGGGAGATATTTGCTCAGAGGATGGCCTCCAGAACTATCATTCTGAGGGGCAAGGAATGATTTAATTTGAAAGACATTCCTAAATATCCCATAAGCTACTGGGACTCATCCGGCCAGAAAATGCAAACTGGTATCTCCCACTGCATAAGGCCAACAAGTTTGTTTGGCATGCACTGTGTTTTCATTTTATCTTTTAAAGAATTGCCCGGAGATTACACATAAAAATGCAGGATTATGTCTTTTCTTGAAAAGATGAAATGCCTGGCAACAGAAGAGTTGGTTCCTTTTGGCAACTGTACTGGAGCTGAGCTCTGGCTAATTTCACTCATCATGTGTTGCCTGGCCCCAGAAGGCATTTGCTTTACTTCCTTTGCCTTAGACCTTGGTTTTGGGATTCGCTTAGAGATTCTTGTCTTTTATCAAATATTGTAGTAACCAATAGCAAAACCATAACATAAAACTGGGAGAAAAATGAGGACTTTTAGGGCAATTAGGATTCTATCTTTTAGGTCAATTTCCCCTGTCTGGAGTGCTGACAATAATTAATTTTTGTATTTGGAATTCTCATTAGAAAGAGCAGGAAGAGAAAAGTGGAAAGAAGTATCAAAGTTTGTCTACTTTATATTTTTGCCATTGAAAGAAGATGAATGAATTTGACTTTAGCCCTAAAGCTAGGCCCCCTCGATCCCAGTCATTCATGCAATGTTATGTGAGCCCTGCAGTTCCTGTCTTGCAAACTTTCTACAGCCTATTCCTTATTTTTCCAAAACCTTACTTTTACTTTCTCAGCTCTAAAACTGACTGCCTAGTTTGAATTCAGTGTGAGAAGTTCTATGGATTTGAAATCCAAAGCTACAGTAGGGAACAAAATCCTCATTTAGCCTCATACAGTGTTTACCTCATGACCTTCAAGCAAAACACTTTAGCTCTTCCATGATTCTGTTACTCCATAAGGATTTAGATCATGATATAAATCACTACTAGAAATTATTTTTACAGAGAAAAATCTTGTTCAAGTGGATAGTGTTTTGCTCTTTTCTCCATTGCTTGAGAAGTTTGCCCTGTGAACATTGGAGACATCATAGCAAAACCACAGAAGAACACAAATGAGAGGGAGGGAAGGAACTCGGTAGGGAGAAGGGTACTGTGACACTGAAAGTCATTTTGGCCACTGGTGGAAATGCACAGAGTTCTCATGCTGTGGTTTTAGAAAGGTTTGGGAGCAGGAAGAAATAAATTCAATGCAAGTAACATTTGTGTGTCATGCACTTTGCTATGTGTTGGAGACAGAGATGCATAAAGGAGATTCAATGAGATAATTTGTGTAAAGCATTTAGCACCATGCCTGGCGCATAGTAAGCAGTCAGTAATATGTGGTAGCTAATACTATTTATTTAGGATAACATGATTAAAAGCTTGGGCTTTGGTTTGGATACCAACTTTGTAGCTTGTTATATGGCAAGTGACACGACTACTCTGGTCCTCTGTTTCTGCAACCATAAAATGGGGAGAGTATATGAAGTACCTTTTAACATATAGCCTGGCACATAGTAAGCATGTTAACTGGTGTATACATATATAGGACATGGTCATTGACCTCAGTGAATTTCACAGGCCAATGAAGGAGTTCAATAATCTTACTTGTGCAAAATAGAGATGAGTATAAGAAGCAAAGGAAACAGCAAGGAGAAGTTAGTGTGTGTCGGAGGGGATGGGGGCAGGGGGCATTGTTCCCTGAGCAGGGTTTAAAAAGAAGAATAGGAGCTTTCTAGGTACTCAAAAGAAACCAGGCAAATGATGTGAAATAGTAAGAAGCAACATCATAGAGAAATAAAAGTATTTTCAATAGTTGGCAAATATAGTTGATCCTCATCATTTGTGGATTTCATATTTGCAAATTTATCTACTTGCTAAAATTTAGTTGTAACCCCAAATCAGTATTCATGGTGCTTTCATGGTCATTTATGAGCATGTGCAGAGAAGCAAAGGTTTGGAGTCACTGCCCACACACATTCTCAGCTGAGGTCAGACAAAGCCACATTCTGCCTTCTTGTTTCAGCACTCATACTGGGAACAAGTATTCTATTCATAGTCTATTTAGTGCCACTTTTTTGCATTTTTATGCTTTTTTGCTGGTGATTTCACTGAAAAAATGATCCTGAAGGATAGTGCTGAAGTGCAGTCTAGTGTTCCTACGTGCAAGAAGTGTGTGATGTGGAGAAAATTTGTGTTATGTAAGTGTCATTCAGGCACGAGTTACAGTGCTGTTGGCTGTGCGTTCAGTGTTAATGAATCAACAATATACATTAAATAAGGTGTCTTTAAGTAGAAACACACACAAACCAGGTTAGATATTGATTGGTTGATGAAAACGGCTCCCAGGAACCAAAGCCTATATTTCTGAGCTGGCTGTGTGGTTGACACTCTTTTTTCCTCCCTTCCAAATCCAACCAGTCACCAAGATCTGTCCTAAAACAAACAAACAAAACTGCATAAAGTTCAAATTGTATAAACTTCCAAGTAAACAATGCCATTGATCATTTTGTTTTTATACATGCTGGTCATAGTTGTTTGCTTTCTACTGACTTATTTTATTACATATTAAAACTTTTATTGAGTTTTAATCTTTTATTAAAGATTAACACCTACAATTTATAAGACACCATTTGGGTGGCCTCTCAACTGAGTATTTGATCAACTAAGTGAGTATACCCATAGGTTTGCAAAATACACCGGTGACTAGGAGAAATTCCGACTTACCTAGTTTAAACATTTGGATGATTCCCCTGTTTCTGTTTACGTGGCATGCAATACAAGTCTGTTTGCTTCACGACACACATTTAAAACAGTTGTGTGTAATAGGCACGATAAAGTGATATACCCAGAATGGTTGTTAGCGGTATCTCTGGGCATAACTGGGATGAGACATTGCATAGGAGCCATCTCTTCCTTGCAGCTGGAGTGGTGGATAGAGAGCCAGACCATCTGCATCACACCGTGATGCTTCTGAGTGAGAGAGGCCTTCTTTAGAGATTATCTTTCTCTATTTCTGCAGCATTTGTGGAGCTACGTCATTAGGTGATCCCATCAGAAATTCCAAATTGGGGAAAATTTTTCTCTTGGGGTATTTTCTCACTCGCTGGAATAATGTAATTCTAAGAACCAGAAAAACTATAATTGTCCTTCGTATTCTCTAGTGTGAGGCTAGTTCTTTCTTTTCTCTTTTCTTTCCTTTTCTTCTTATTTATTTTTACTCATCCCTTCCTTGGCCAAATCAACATTCAGTAATAAGTGATGATGATTTAAAGCAAAAAAAAAATTCATTTGAATTCCCATGTAGATAGTTCATGTGCTGGTCTCCTTGGTGACAGAGTTTTAAGGGTTCAGGTTAATTTCATGTATTTGTAATTTCAAGCAGTTTTCTCTCCTGCCTAAATTAAGAGCCTGGGAATTTTGTACTCCCTCTATCTTACCCTGTAATAGGCAGGAAACAGAAAGGGAAAGGAAAAAAAGGAAGAAAAATAAAATGTGGTGATAAATGTGTGTGGTAGGGATAACCTGAATCCATTATAAAACCAGAGCTCATTTTCATAGCCATAATCCTGATGCGACAGGATGACATCAGAACATGTCCGGTCACCTCTGAAAGAGGTGTGACATGTTAGACTTCTGATTAGAGCGGTAACAAATTTAAAATGGGAGATAAACTTATTTTTCTAGTTATAGTGCATGACTTACCAGGGACTAACAGGTAGTAAGGGGATTTTGAGTTAATATAGAGACAAATGGTATTTGCCCTTTAAAGAGATATTTTTATTTCCTTTAAAAAGACATTTTTATTTCTTAACTCATACTTTTAAAAAATCTAAATTATAATATCATGTGACCATCTGAGATGATGTGATAGTAGACCAATGACATAGAAATATATTCACGGTCAAGTAGGTAGCAGAATTAGAGATGTGCACACAACTGAGATGCACATGAAATTTATTTTCTAAAACTGATCCTAACAGCTTTTCAACTGTTGGTAACTAGAGAAAATTCAACCATGCCAATTAAAGTGTATCTCTGTCTCTTTGTGTTAGATTAAAACATTCTCTTTCAGAACAGTGCCCACTCTTTCCAAATCCTTCCTCCTCCACCCTCTACTTCCCCCAGTGGCATCTGTGTGTGTACAAGGACCGAGGTTATGTGATATTTTGGTGATGGGGGAGTAAGGCCCCTGGATCAGTGTGTGGTCCTTGTTCTTCCTCACCTCATCCTTTACTCAACTTCTATGCCCACTGCTGGTGAGTTCGTGACTAATCCACTTGATTTGTTGAGGACCTGATGTCTCTGCTTACAGACTCAGTTCCACTTTGGCTCTTGCTGGTGTTACCAATTCCCATGTCAGGCTTGTCCTTCCCCAGCCCCTGTCTTAGGCAGGTCACGCCACAACCACTGTGACAGGTGCACCTCCATCCCTTTTCATGGCAGCCCTGCTGCTGGCCCACTGACACTCAATTCAGCTTCCATCAAGCGCCCTGTAGAGAGGGGGTGTGTATGCTGTGGTTTGCCCAGGATAGGTTGGCTCCCATTGGCTAGAGGTTTATTACAAATCCTTCTTTTACTTTGTAAAGTGATCTGCTGTAAAACATAAATATTCGGATCACTCTATCTGTCCCATGTTTTGGAGCTCCTGGTCTTGTTATTAAAAGCTTAACAACTTTAAACTTTATTTCTCAACAATGCCTGACTTTCAAGAAAAATACCTCCCTCAGCACTCAAAAATTCCATTTTGTAAGTTAGAAGTTATTCAGCAACATTTTACTTTTCTTCATATTCCTGGCACAACACTCCTAAGTGTTCCCAAGGCAAATGTGGATACCTCTGATTTATTAGAGGAAATGTTATTTTAAAGAGTAAGGGAAGTACAAAGATTAATATATAAAAATATAACCTCACTGTGAGTGAGCAAAACAATGCAATATGCATTGGATTCTTCTGTTAAAAAATGTGTATATTCATTGAAAAGAGACTGAAATGATAGTCACCATGTAACACAAAATATTTACTGCTGGATGGTGGATTTATGGATTATTTGTCCTTTTTTAACGTTTCTTTGCCACTTCTACATTTTCCATAATAAACAGGTATTACTTTCATAAAAATAAAGTAAAATTACTTTAAAATTTTTGATGTAATTTTCTATATCTTTTCCCCTGAGGCAAACATTCTCTAAATGATCAGAATTTAGACACAGTTGTTCATCTCTTTCAGAGTCTGAGTCACTCTTCATAGTTTATTATGAGTCTTTTAAAAATATCTTTTAAATTACTAGTTCATGTTGGATAAAAAGGATGATGCTATTCAATTCATTGGTTTCCACACCCTTTCATTCTGTCTGTGTTCCATAATGGTAGATCCTACGCATGGTTATTTTTAATCCAGTCCTACGTTCTTATTCCTCAACATATGCACATACCCACAAATGCTGTCAAATGTAGTAGTTTTTTGGGGGGAGGGAAGCACCTTATTTTCTATTTTTCAAGTGAATTCCAGGAAACTGCATCCTTTTGTCCTGACTCCATTTTTCTTTCAGTGCTGTTCTCTCTTATTAAGTTCTAATCAAATTCTTTTTCTAAAAACTTGTCATTGTAGAATCATTGTGTTTTTTACCTTTGTGTGACGTTTTGCTCAACTTAATTGGCAATGGCCAAAATAAAACAGTTTTGCTTTCAAGATGAATTCTTATAAGGCAGAGTATTATAGACAGGTATTTTTCCATGTGGATGCCCTTGGATTAGTAAATATTATTGCTGTATACAAGTACCTCTGCCTGAGCCAACCCCCTACCCTTTGGACCATTTCCCACTGGGAGCCCCGCTCTGCATTGTAATTCTGTTGTATTCTTTCCTTCATAGGCAGTCACAAGTACTTTTCCACCAAGTTTTCTTTCTCGTACCTCACTGATGATCCCTTCTAGTTAAGAGTGTGGGGAGTGAGGGAGAAGGAAGGAAGAATGTGGGGCTCAGTACTAAAGACACGTTCAGTCTATGAACACTGAGACCAGACTCAGGGTTTTTAATAGCACTCGAACTGGTATTGTTACATAAACGTCTCTGAGTTGACTTGGAAAGCCACCTCATTGTTTTATTTTCTGGGTGTACTGGTCAGTCTTTTGGTTGCAAATGACAGATACTCTGCTTGCCATAGCCTAAAAAAGCAAGTGAATGAATTAGCTCTTGATATTCAAAGAACGGTTGATTACCAGATAAGAAGGGTAGGGATGCAGCTCCACCTTAAGAATACATGGAATACGGGATGCAAATGCGACCAGGTCTTGCTTCATCTTTCCTCTCTCCTCTTCTTTGTGTGTTTGCTTCCACTCACCATTGAAAACTATGGGAAGCATGGCTGCTCTAGTTCTGGAACTCATACCTTACATCTTCATCCCACAAAGAAACATTGATTTTAAGGTATTTTCAGTTCAAATTCCAAGTCTTTCAGTTCAGATACCCATTCCTGGGCCACATATCTGTTTGGACTCATCTGACTGGACAAGCAAGGTTAGATGGAAATGTGATAGCTCTCTAATAGCCGTGGGCAAGGTAGACTAACCCAGGAGAAAGAAGTGCTGAGCTAGCAATGCTATAGATGTTTACTATAGCCCAACCTATCCTACAGATATCTCCTATATCCCATTCTATAAATGTCTACTCTAGCTCATGCTCTCCTATAAATATCTACTATATCCCATCCTGCCTGATAGATGTCTACTATATCCCATCTATCCTTTAAATGTCTATCATATCCCATCCTATCCTACAGATAACTATTATGTCTTATCCTATCCTATAGATATCTATTATATAACTAGATAGCTACCATAGTGGAAAATGAATTCCAAATTCCAAAGACCCAATTTTATAGCAAACGTTTAGAATACAACCCATTAATATGTTGGAGATTTCCTACTTTTGCTGTTATTTTGACTTTAAACTGTGTTCCTCCACCCCCACCCAAACCAGTACCAATCCAGTGCAGTTTTAAAAAACTGGCCTTAGATTAAATGAGCAGAAAACAGAAATCTTGCGTAGTGGTTAGATGAACAGATCTCTATGGTGTTTTGAAAAAGTTAGTTCTGAATAAATTTGAATATTGTGTTACTGTTTTTGATAGATACTAATCTTTTATTACTGTTTATTTTATTTGAAATACAAATTCATTTTAATTGTTATTAGGCACACAGTGTATTTTTATATTGATTTCACAGAGGTTTGAAGCATTAACAAAAATAATTTATTGGCGGAAAAATTTATGTTTCTTTGTTAAGATATTAGATCCCAACTCAGACTGTTCCAGTTTCAATCAAATGAAAGAATTAATATAATGCCATTTATTTATTGCAAAGAATTTGGTCTCCTCTTATAGAAAGTGGTAGAAAGAATATTTTGAAATTAACATATATAATGACTGTCACAAGTTTTTAAACACTCAAAAAAAAAAAGAAAACCAAAAAAATGCTGAGATGCTCAGCTGGGGGCCAGAAACATTAAGTGAGTGTTTGCACACACTAAAAAAAAAATCACTTAAAAATATTATTTGAAGAACTCTCTTATTTAAAAAAATTTTGAATTGAATTCATTGAGGTGACATTAGTTAATAAAATTTTGTAGGCTTCAAGTATATAATTCTATGATACATCATCTATATATTGCATTGTGTGTCCACCACCCAAAGTCAAATCTTCCATCACCATATATTCGGCCCCCTTTACCCTTTACTACCCCCAACACCCCTTCCCCCTGGTGACCACCATACTGTTGTCTGTGTATATAAGTTTTTTGTTTTCCTTTTCTGTTCATTTGTTTGAAGGTCACTTTTTTTGAATTTTATATATATATACCCCTTGCTATGTTGAAGGCACTCTGTTGGGTCTGGGGTTTGACAGTGAACAAGACATCCTCCCTGCCCTTAAGAGGTCAAGACTACAGTGTGACAGGAATAAGGATGGCTAACCAGGCAATTACTATGAACAGTGACACCTGCTAAAATTGGAGTGAGCAGAGTGCTCTGGGCACATCCAAGAGGAGCATTTAGGCTTGTTGGATCAGGGAACGTTTTCTAGAGGAGGTTGTCTGACTTTCTAGGATCTACATGGAGAACTAAAGATGGCACGTTAATTCGTTTTCAGCTGAGGGTATTACTTCCTTCCTTCAGAATGTTTGGATATATGCCTGCGCATTTTTTGATTGCATAATGACTGGTATTTAGTGTCAAGTGCGTGATTGCAAGAATTATGACTTTTAGTCCTAGTAGTAGCCATGCCAGCTAAACAGTATTTACTCATCTACCTATGGTGCCTAATTTACATATCCGTCAGCCTACAGCCAGCTGTGTAGGGAGAACAGAGCTAACGTGTTTAGGGTCAACACATTAAGGCTAGCTAGTTTGCATGTGGCCATTAATATCAAGGGTGCAAACAGCAAAACCCCTAATAGATCTAGTCACAGAAAATAAATTCTCCACTCATTACTGTGTAAGAATCCTGAATGTTCAGAGCTCGGTGGCACCTGTTCTCATTATAAGGGTTCATGTCAACAAAGCCAAAATTACATTGCTGGCTATTTCTTAGAAGTTAAGCTATTGTGGAGTTATACCCAGAATTCAAAAGAAAAGTATCTGTATTAGTGAATTCTTAGAAAAATTTTGTCTGGATAGATTGCATGTTTTTATTGGACTTTTTTGTATGTTAAACAATCCTATGATAAATATGAATAATTTGGAAAAGATACCTCTAGTTGGTATCTTTTTAACAGATATGTTAAAGTGAGTATAGTAAGTGAAATGAGATCCATTATGGGTTTTTTTGCCCCCATCTAGGCCCACGTACCTCTGATGAGGGAGCAGGTCAAAGCATGTCAAATGGCATCTCAGGCACAAAAAAGGAGTTTCCTCCCACAGTAAAACCATCTGGTCCTAGTGCTGTCTGGAGGGTGACTCTTTTTTCTTTGACAACTTTCCCTGTTACTTCTTTTCTGAAATTATTTGTTTAGACTTTTCTCTCTACTGAGGACAATTTTGGTAAATTATTTTCTCAGAAAGTTTTATGTTATCTAGCTTTCTAAACATATTTGCATAGAGTTATGGAAAACAGTTTGATTTAAAATGTTTTAAGTCAGATGATTTGAAACATTTAAATGTTTTTAAATGATTTTTTAAATGTTTCATTTAAAATTATTTAAAATGTTTTCTTCTACTTTGATGGTTATATCCTATTTTTAACAACTTTTTAAAGATGTAATTCACATACTATACAAATAACCACTTTAGAGTGTGTAATTCAACATCTCTTTTCTGTATTTCTACAGTTGTGTACCTATCAACACAATTAATCTTAGGACATTTTTATTAACCCCAAAAGAAATGGTGTTGCTCCCAAATTTCCCCAGCACTCAAGCCCTAGACCACCACTACTCTACTTTCTATCTCTATGGATTTGCCTATAATGAACACTTCATATGAATGGAATAATGAATTCATTATTCATTATATGAATAATATAATGGCCCTATGTGGTTGGCTTCTTTTTTTGGTATAATGTTCACAAGGTTCATCCATGTTATAACATGTATGAGTATTTCATTTATTTTAATTGCCTAATAATAGTCTATTGTATGGATATTATATCCCTCTATTTTTTGTACCCCTCCATACTTGTCCTTAATTTTTTAAATATTAGTTTATCTATTTTGTTTATGTACTCATTTATTCTGTTTTTCTAACTCATTTCATTCTGTTTGTATCTGGAATTATTTTATCATTCTGATTGCTTTTGGCTTGCTTCTTTTTCTGTTTTTGGGTTAAATGTTTCATTCATTTAATTTTATTGTTTCAACTTTATTGATGTAAATACTTAAAACTTTGAATTTTTCTGTAGGTAGTGCTTTAGCTATAGCCTATGGATTTTTATAAGTGGTATTTCTCTTGGAATTTTTGACAAATGCAGCAATTCCAGTTTATATTGATTCATGAGTTGTTTGGTAAAGTGTTTAAATATTTCCAGGTTGAAGACTGAGCCCTTAAAAATGCATTATGGATTTCTAGTTTTACTGCATTTGTTATTTATATCTTTTAAATAGATCAAAATATTTTTTCTTAATTTTGACCAGTTTCATGTTCCTTTGAAGTTGTATTTTTTAGGCAGGTCACCAGTTATTGGTCTCACTGTTTCCAAATGCAGGTTATATTCACACATTTACCCAAGAAAAATGACCCAGATTCAATCTAGTTACAGGTCAAAAGTCTAAGATCTCTCATTATGCCATAGTGTCTCAGCAAAGTCTAGCTGTGGCTCTACTTGGTCCAAAGACTTGCAAAGCAATAAGACAAAGTATCTGCCCTTGTCCATCTATGCAGGATGCAATGGTAGGACAGGGACAAGGTCACTGTAGTAAGTACTCCTCCTGAAAAAGAGGAAACATGGAAGTGACAGGACTGTCATTTATCCACACTCTTAAATTCTGTCACGCAGACATTGTTAGGGAACCCTACATTGTTGTCAGGAATGTTCTTTGATTAGACCCTGATTCTGCTTTCTGGCAGCAGCTTCCTTTTCTCATTTCTCATTGTAGCCCTTGGCTCTGCCCGTGTGTGACCTTTCCTATTATTCTCCTTGTCCACACCGGCAATGGATGTCATGGAATATACCCTCCTGTGGGTGTTCAGCTCTCTCAGTTCATTTCCTAGTCCCAGAGTTTGGGAACAGGAAAAAGATATTTTAAATATTGAACAGATAAAGAATTTTTAATGCATTTTTCTGACTTGTTTGGAAGTGCTGTTCTTAAAACTTCACAAGTTACTTACTTGTTTGAATACAGTTAGTTCCAGCTGCTAGTAACCGTTCTCTCTCTCAACTCTTTCTAGACCAAGTTCTTAGACTTGTGTTTCTTCACTTTTCCTCCTCATAACATTTTGGGACTGTTCTAGTTACAGAAGTCAGAAACCCTGGGAACTTCTGTTTGTCCAGCTCCTTAAGCTGCTATTTGCTCTAATGAAACTTAATTCAATGAGAGGATCTACCAATTGGATGAAATTTGCTGTAAGCCTGAGTTTAATGGAACTTTGTCTCAGAAAATTCTTTCTCAGTTTTCTTTCTTACTATTTGAGATCTAAACATCATTGGCTTTTCCACCATTTCAAGGATCCAAATTCCTGGAATCTCTTATTTCCCTTTTTCTTCTTGTAAATAAGCCAATTTCCTGAATTTATCTCTCTCTCTCTTTTAAAAATACATTGACAAAACATTTGTCGATTAGCAGTTCATACACAGAACTAACTAACTGTTTTCCACTTTCTTTCCTAATCTTGCTAGGTACATGATTTGACTCTTCACCTAATGTGGCTATCAAATGTTTGGCATTTCCAGCCTCTGATCAGTTTCCTATTGTCTTCTGCCTGGCCTGTAGCCAATGCTATATACATTAGATTTTATTACAATAGCACCCATTCTACTTATACTAATTTCTATGTCAGAATAGCTAGGCTTATTCTGTAATAACAAACAGGTACAAAAAATCTCAGTGGCTCAACACATAGAGGTTTATTTCCTATTCACTCAAGGTCCACTGTAGGTTTTTGGTGGGGGGTGGACTTGCCTCCACATAGACACTCTGGGACTTAGGCTGATTGAAGCTCCATTATCTAGGAAGTTATCAGTTGCTCTGGTAGGAAAAGAAAGAGTTGAGGATTGTCCAACAGCTTTAAACTGTCTTGGCCCAGAAATGGCACATGTCATTTCTGCTCATATTCATTTTATTGGCCAGAAGAAGTCGGAAGGCCCCACTAACTGCATGGGAGCTCCTTAACTTCATGGGAGCTGGGAATTTTAACCTCTTATATTCCTAGGAAAGAAGGAGACATTGCATTGGGGAGCACAATGTCTATCACTTATGGAAGATTTTCTTGGGAAACTCCCCTCCCAGGTGGGCTCTAGGACTGGACTTTTGTCCCTCTAGCTCTAAAGCCATTGCCCTTGTACAGCATTTGTAAACACCCGAGGACATCAGCAGATTTGGTGTTTTTAAGTTCTCCTTACCCCATTGGTTACAGGCTTTCATCCAAGTGTTGGCCTGGAAATTTCCACTGAATTTTCAGCTCCTAAATGTTTTTAATGTGTTGGAATTTACATATGTATTATATATTATGTATATTACACATACTATATGATATATGTCATTGTAATGCAATAATTAAAAATAATTATATAAGAATAAACTGTTTCACACACTCACAACTGTAAACTTACTGTTACCCATGCCTGTGTGTGTATGTGTGTATGAATGATATAGCATTTTCCATTTTATTTGCATAACCACAGAAATGTAATTTGGTTGGCATTGTGAGAGTTCCCAGCAGGAAATCTCATTACTGAGATTTCTTTTTCTTTCTTTTTTAAGTATAATTTACTGATTATACTAATACAGTTGTCCCATTTTTTTCTCCCCTTTTTCCCCCTATGCCCTGCACCCTCCTTCCCTCTAGCATTTGCCCCACATTAGTTCATGTCAGTGGGTCATATATATAAGTTCTTTGGCTTCTCTATCTCCGATATTATTCTTAACCTCCCCCTGTCTATTTTGTACCTACAAATTATGCTTCCTATTCTGTGTACCTTTTCCCTCATTCTCCCCTTCACTGATAACTCTCCATGTGATCTCCATTTCTATGATTCTGTTCCTGTTCTAGTTGTTTGCTTAGTTTGCTTTTGTTTTTGTTTTTCAGGTTCAGTTGTTGATAGTTGTAAGTTTGTTGTTGTTTTACTATTTGTAGTTTTGATCTTCTTCTATTTCTTAGATAAGTCCCTTTAACATTTCATGTAATAAGGGCTTGATGATGATGAACTCCTTTAACTTGAACTTACCTGTGAAGCACTTTATCTTCCCTTCCATTCTAAATGATAGCTTTGCTGGGTAGAGTAATCTTGGATGGAGGTCCTTGCCCTTCATGACTGGGAATACTTCTTTCCAGCCCTTCTTACCTGAAAGGTTTCTTTTTAGAAATGAGCTGATAGTGTTATGGGAACTCCTTTGTAGGTAACTGTCTCCTTTTCTCTTGCTGCTTTTAAGATTCTCTCCTTATCTATAATCTTGGGTAATTTAAATATGATGTGTCTTGGTGTGTTCCTCCTTGGGTCCAACTTCTTTGGGACTCTCTGAGCTTCCTGGACTTGCATGTCTGTTTTCTTCGTCAGATTTGGGAAGTTTTCCTTCATTATTTTTTCAAGTAAGTTTTCAATTTCTTACTCTTCCTCCTCTCCTTCTGGCACCCCTATGATTCAGATGTTGGAACGTTTAAAGTTGTCCCAGAAGTTCATAAGCCTCTCGTCATTTTTTTGAATTCCTGTTTGTTCATTCTGTTCTGGTTGGATATTTATTTCTTCTTTTTGTTCCAAATCTTTGATTTGAGTCCCATTTTCCTTCCCTTCACTGTTGGTTCTCTGTGTGTTTTCCTTTATTTAACTTTGTATAGCCTTCAATTCTTTCTTTATTTTTCACCTGTACTCAATCATTTCTGTGAGCATCCTGATTACCAGTGTTTTGAACTCTGCATCTGATAGGTTGGCTATCCCCTTGTCACTTAGTCCTTTTTCTGGAGTTTTGATCTGTTCTTTCATTTGGCCATATTTCTTTGTCTTGTTGCACCTATGACATTGTAAGGGCAGAGCTTAGGTATTCGCCAGGGTGGGGCAACTCACTTAGCTGCACTGTGGTGCTATATGTGGGGGAGGTGTCTGAGAGGGGACAATGCCACCTGCTTGGCTCTCTCCCTGCTTTCAGTCACTTCCCCTTCTGCCCACAAGTGAATTGGGCCCTTCTGGTGCTGATTCCCAGGTGGGTGGGTTTGTGTACATTCTAGAACCCTGTGGACTCCTCCAGCAGACTCTCCTGTGAGATTGGGAGTTTCTCCCACTGCCACAACCCCCACAGGTTTTTACAGCCAGAGGTTTTGAGGCTTTATTTTCCTGAGCTGGAACCCTGGTTTATAGTATCTTGCTCCCCAATTGTTTCTCCCAGATAATCTACACGCAAATATGGGAACATCCCGCCTGCCAGCTGTTGCCTTACCCATCTGGTCTTCTAGCTGCCACCTTGCCACATGTCCTTGCTGCCCAGGCTTCCAGTCTCCACTGTTCCTACCGGTCTGGATGAATGTTTCTTCTTTAACTCCTTGGTTATTAGACTTCCATACAGTTTGATTTTCTGGCAGTTCTGTTTGTTTTTTGTTTTTAAATTTGTTGTTGTTGTTCTTTTGGTTTTACGAGGAAGCAAAGTATCTACCTTATATCTACCTATGCCTCCATCTTGGCCAGAAGTCCTCATTACTGAGATTTCTTCTACTGCCTCTGTTTCCAGTTATCTTTGCCTGGATCTTGGCTGCTTATGGTAGCCCTTACACGTGATGTAATGTGGGGTTTATAACTTTTGATTTTGCCAACAACTTAGTTTGCTTATAATTTTGCCATTTCCTTGGCTCCTTTTGAATGATTTCTAGGAAGAAAATGAAAAGTACTTATTTTTGTAGCTACGTCCATAATAGAAGTCTGTGTTAACTCTAGATGCTATTCATGAAGAAAGGCTTGTTCATTTGTTTCTAATGTGAATGAAATGAATTGCTTTGAAACCAAAGAAGCTTGTATTATCTACTTAATATGCAATTACTCATGCATTCACAGAAATGTGCATTAAAATGGGCCTTCAGCTCACACAATATAATCTTTTGATGTTATCTAGAGTAATTAATTCAAATTATTTAAGCTAGTAATATTAACACTATAGGCATAGGAATTTATGCAGATGTCTGCTTTTGTTTTGGAGTGGGGCAAACTGGCCTTCATGCCACTTAAGGCAGAAATACTGTCAGGGCATTCTTTGGACTACAGTAATTACTAATATTTAGTACAATTTAAAACTCCTGACTCTCTTTAGCCCTACTCTTCCACCACCCAGAGTATATTTGGCCAGTTAATATTATCTGTTTCTAGAGGGGAGAATCAAAGAAACCCTAAGAAGTATCCTAGAATCTGAAGATAATTGAGATCCAGTCATCTGAAGACTGGAAAAGAATGTTCTGATCCGGATTTGAGTAGGACAGTCCTGGTTTTCACCACTACCAGTGTACTTAGTACCTCATTTCCCTCTAAAAGTGTCCCCAGTGAGATAATCAATTATAGTGTCACCCTGCTTAATACATGGCCCCTCAGCTGTGTTCATGATCATGTGTTTGGCAGTTAATCAGACTGACCAAATTTATTTAACATTTAAACTCTTTAAATAGGTGAAGGTTCCAAATGTTGTATTCCTTTTGTTCCCTCCAATATTCTTCATGGGGCCTCCTATTCTTGAAAATGTTTTGAAAGAAAATTCGTAATAATAATGGGTCATATTTACATGATACTAAGTATATGCTGAGTGAAGAAAATCACTCATCTGCTTCCATCAAGTGGTTTTTATTTTGAGTGCAGTTTGGGCTTCAAATTCTGTGGTTTCATGGTTATAGATATACAAATCACATACAGCATAAGACACATTGAAAAACAAAGTCTATCTTCATAATGCAGAAATGTCACAATATCTACCAAGGCATGAGATTTCCCTTATGATTCTGCAAATACATCTAGAAGTCTTCATTATTCAGTTGGTACATTTGTACCACCAAATAACTGCCTTAGCATGTAAGTCATTTGCCATGAAATCTTTAAAGTTGGTTGTCAAATGTTTCTTTTCAGTCTTTGATTTTATTGGTTTTGTGCTTCAAATGTGTCAGAAAATATAGCTGACTTTTGAGGGTAGTTTCCTTTTAAAGTTCTAGGTAGCATATGATTTTAGAACCTAATAGAAAAGATGTCTTTCTCTTCTCATTTGGATTAGATTTACATCAGAAAATACAATGGCTGAAAGACTACTTGTGAACTACATTAATAATTCTACAATTTAAAATTAATATATTCTACCATCTGGAGTATTAACTAAACATTTTAACATCTTTGAAATCTACAAAGAAAATGTGTCTCTGCCAAGTAACTAGAAGCTAGTATTCAGCTCAGATTTTCATTGTTCTTGTGTCTGATATTACTCAGCTTCAAACCCCCTTTGCAATCAGTGTTATGCATATGTATGTTGACAGTTTCTCCATTCAGCAAGTAGATTTCTAATTCCTCCCGAGACAAGTTTTGCTGCAAAGAACTAGCATCTCTATATACATTATCACTCCCTCTTTATGTGTGCTTTGGCAGAGTGAGCTGGGATACTCTATTTTTATGGACGCATTTGAAAGCCATTGCTTTCAGCATTTATATTAAGATTATAGTAACAAAATGTAAGAACATTCAATCAATCAATCATTTAAGATTTAATAAGCACTTACAATGTGTTAGACTATGCCAGGCACTGAGATCGCAAAGATGAATAAAAATAAACCCTGTGTCTAATTTCTTAATCTAATGAGAAGGCAGCTTCATTAATGAGTAATTATAAAACAATGTGAAAGGCACAGCAGTGATAAAGATACTGGTTTCATTGCAACACCTACCTCACCTACCCCACAGAGACATGGGAGCATGGAAACCCTGGAGCATCGTAACTTGGTCCCCTCTCCTTTGAGGAGTACCTATGACCTAATTCCACCTTGTCTGCCACCAGCTGTTGGGGAAGCCTTGGGGACATTGCAAGTGCCTCCCTGAGTATATTCTGGACTTGAGTTTGTTCAGCCCTGCAACTTACTTGAGGATTTCTATGTGTTTACTCAAAGGGGGCTTAGAGCCCCTGTGTTTTGATGTGGAATCATCCAACTTTTATGGTAGGAAACTCAACCTCTTAAAGGACTCCAGAAACAGACTTAGAAGGTCCTCTCAACAAGGCATGACTTGGGACTATGTTAGGCCCAAGGAGACAGGAAGAGTAGGATCTACAGGGTTCAGGTGATGCAGGGTTGGTGGCACAAAGGTGTATACCAACTGGATATGTCGGGCATTTGTTCAAAATGGAATATGCTCAAGCTGTCTTTGCCTTACTAGATTTTATTGACCTTGACCCTCTTCGCATCAGTCGAAGTGGCATTTTTGACACAGGGTTGTGATTCCAAGATCTTTTTTATACAGCTGGCAGCTCTGATCCTATCTTGTCAGCCCTTTCCCCTGTCCTAATTCAATCCATATTCATACTATTTCTCCCACAGTAGACTAGAGAAAGCAAGTTTTATCTCCTGTAATGAAGAATATCTTTTATAAAGATTTATCATATAAAAAATAGCCAGAGTACTCAGCTCTGGGGCTTGATAGAACAAGGTCCCCAGGAGAAGGACCTTGTCAAGGAAGCTAGCTGCCTGTCAAGGAAGTTTGTGGCCCTGCTGGCAGGAAGCCCTGTGGGTCCTCCTCCTAGCAAGAATGTCAGCCTGTACCTGAATGCCTGGCATCAGAGACACAGCTCTTCATTCAATCAGCAGCATGGAATATTTGTATTCAGTCTGCTTTGGCCTTGAACTGACCAACTGCTGTCAAACACATGTCTGGGCAAATTAATATTTGCAGAAGCCAGTCTGTAGTCTAGAACTGTGCTGATCAACAAGGACTTTTTACTCATCCAAGGTGATATACAGGTAGCAAGTTTTTTGGATAGCTACATTTACTTCACTTAAAGCAGGCGTGTCATTTTCACTGGGGGCCACATCAGCAGGGCGATTGCCTTCAAAGGGCCGGATGTAATTTTAGGACTGTATAAATGTAACTACTCCTTAACAGTTAAGCAAGAGCTCGGCGCTGCCGCCGCCGGGCAGAAACAAGGTGCTGGGCTGGAAAAAACAAGGTGGAGGCCCTTATGTTTGCCACCTGTGACTTAAAAGATTCAGATTGCTTTTTACATATCTTTGGTGTTAGAGATCTTCATATTAAAAGTGATAGATTGTTATTTTATTTTTAATGTTCCTGTCAAGACAAAAAGTTGGCAATTCTATGTTGGGTCTACAAGTTTTGAGGGGAAGTTTTGCTGCTCATGAAACACGCAGCTTTAGAAACCACCGATCTGAGTCCGGCACGCAGCTATTCTCCAGAACTTTCATGACTTCAGCACTTTTGACATTTTGGGTATTTCTTTGTGGTAGGGTTTGTCCTGTGCATTGTAGGATGTTTAGCAGTACCACTAGATGCCAGTAACAACCCACCCCACCCAGATGCAACAAACATTGCCCCCAAACATTGTCAAATGTCTCAGGGTGGGTTGGAGTGGGGTGGGTGGGGCTGTGGTCAAAACTTTTAAAGTTACTGTTCCAGAGACACTGTAAATTTTATTATGCTCATTTTTTCCTCATAAAAAATTTGTATTGCAGTAAATGACAAGTCATAGCAAGTTGCACGGTGACCATAAATGAATGCAGGTAGCAAGGAGGAGAAGGCTATATAAGGTATATATCTACTATACCTTAACAATTTGTATCTCACAAAGATGCTGTAAGACTTAATTAGTATTGACAAAGTATTTAAAAATATCCAACTGAAACATTTGTAAGTAGACACAATATTATTACACACAATAATATTTTACACTTATATGTCACTTTTCACGTAAGAATCTCAATGCATTGATTAATTTGTTTCCTTAGTATGATTTTCAGTTTATCTCAGGAAGTTGAGACATAAGCCAATGTTTACCTAATATAATATAAAGTCACAGAATTAATTTAATCTCATATTTCCTTTATAATCCCTTAATTATTTTTACTATATTCATATTATAGTAAATATCTATTTAGTATATAGTAAATATACTGTATTTAAAACATAAAAATTAAAAAATATATTTAGTATGTAGTAAAATGTTTAACTTTTTCTATTATGTTTTATATATCTTATAATTTTTAAATGTGTATTTCTCTTTGGTGGGCTGGCAGGTGCTTAGAAATAAGGGAGGTCTGAGACCGCCAGCTGTGCCTCCCCAGTGCCTGCGGGCGGCGGGCACCGTGTCCGCGGCAGCCCACGGCGTCAGGGAACGCCAGCTGCATGAGCTCAATCCTCCAAAGCAACACTTTCATTTTAGATTTGTCTTTTCAATGCTGGGCTTTTGACTTCTGTCTGAGATTGCTATAACGAAAGAAACATATTTGTATCTTTTGTAATAATCTAGTTATAATACAACTTAAAATACATGGTGGGATAATCAGGGCTGTCTTCTGACTCTCGTGAACACTAATCATCTTTGCTTTCAGGGGTCCCTTCCTTCATTAAACAAATGTTAAAAACGATAGTTTGTGACTGCATTGGTATAAAGATATGTGTAATTCCAGCTGGATTACATAAAGAGGTATGCCCTGGGAATAATACATTGTAGTGTTAGTTGGTGCTTTCCCCTTAATTCCTAACATTTTATGGAGGTATTCTGGTTTTATTGCCTTGGGGGAGAATAACACAGTAGGCGACAGAGCCAAATTCTTGGCTTGGGGTTCAAAAGCTTATACCTTAGGATGACATATACCTTGGGTTTGGAAGACTAGATGAAGAGTGGGGCTACCCTGTCCATCGCAGGTGAAGGACTGAAGGTAGAGGAAGCCAAAGATGTCAAGTGCATGTGAATTCACTCAGGATTGCAAAACTGAATTTAGGTTTTGGAAGTCCTAGAGCAGGTGGGACTTATCACTGCCTCGCCCTCTATTTCTAGGATAATGTCTTTGCAGCTGTTGAAGGGCAGGGCTCCTGCGTGTCCCCCATGACCCGTATGGTGGGGACATGAAACACCTGTTTGCTTGGTGGGCCAGGCAAACAGCACAGGGACAGCATCTAGGTTTCCAGGAGCCCTGGGTGGGGAGGGACACAAAGTTCTTGGTAGGGTTAGGAGTGGCACCCTTGTGTCTGAGTGCTGGTCTATACAAACACCTGTGTGGCAGGACTGGGAAGGCATAGCAGAGAGCTGCATGGATCCGTAACGGGAAACCACAGGGGTGTGAGAGTGCTCCGCAAATGTTGTTGAGGAGAGATAGTGACAACAAGTTGCAATTCAAAAAACCAGGATTTTTTGAAGCCCAATCAGTATTTACTGTGCATAGATGTATATAGAACTTTATAGTATTTGAGGACCTTCTGACTTTATTTTTTCTGTTTCATTTATTTATCTTTTTATTGTTGTTTAAGTACAGTTGTCTCCATTTTCACCCCACTTCTAACCCCTGCCCCACCCATCCCCACCTCCCACCCTTGAACCTACCCACTTTGGCTTTCTCCATGTGTCCTTCATACATGTTCCTTGATGGACCTTCCCCTCTTTTCCCGCCTTTACCTTCTCTCTCTTCCCCTCTGGTTACTGTCAGTTTGTTCTTTATTTCAATGTTTCTGGTTATATTTTGCTTGCTTGTTTTTTTTGTTGATTAGGTTCCAGTTATAGGTGAGATCATGAGGTATTTGTCTTTCACTGTCTGGCTTATTTTACTTAGCATAATGCTCTCCAGATCCATCCATGCTGTCGAGAAGGGTAGTATTCCATCATGTAAATGTACCATAATTTTTTGATCCACTCATTTACAGGTGGGCACTTAGGTTGCTTCCAGCACTTGGCTATTGTAAATTATGCTGCTATGAACATTGGGGTGCATAGGTTCTTTTGAATTTGTGTTTCAGGATTCTCAGGGTATAATCCCAGCAGTGGTGTTGCTGGATCAAAAGGCAGTTCCATTTTTAGTTTTTGATGAAATTCCATACTGTTTTTCCACAGTGGCTGCACCAGTCTGCATTCCCACCAACAGTGCACTTGGGTTCCCTTTTCTCCAGAACCTCGCCAGCCCTTGTTGTTTGTTGAGTTGTTTATGATGGCTGTTGTGATGGGTGTAAAGTAGTATCTCATTGTGGTTTTAATTTGCATCTCTCTGATGGCTAGTGATGCTGAGCATCCTTTCATATGTCTCTGGATCCTCTATATGTCCTCCTTGGAGAAGTATCTGTTCAAGTCCTTTGCCTATTTTTAAATTGGGCTGTTTGTCTTCCTGGAGTGGAGTCATGCGAGTTCTTTATACATTTTGGAGATCAAACCCTTGTCCAAGGTATCATTGAAAAATATATTTTCCCATATGGTTGGTTCTCTTTTCATTTTAATGCTGTTTTCTTTATCTGTACAGAAGCTTTATATTTTGATGAGGTCCCATTTGTTTATTCTTTCCTTTAAGGCACAGGTGGCAAACACAAGGCCCAAGGGCTGAATCCGGTCCTCCACCTTGTTTTGTCCCACCCGGCACCTTGTTTCTACCTGGCAGCAGCACGGAGCTCCTTGCTCCTAGTTAAGGAGTAGTTACATTTATACAGTCCTAAAATTGCATTTGGCCCTTTGAAGGCAACTGCAACACTGATGTGGCCCCCGGTGAAAACGAGTTTGACAACCTTGCTCTAGGGGGCATATCAGTGAAAATATTGCTGCATGGAATATCTGAGATTTTCCTGCCTATGTTCTCCTCTAGGACTTTTATGGTGTCGTGATTTATTTTTAAGTGTTTCATCCACCTTGAATTTATTTTTGTGTATGGTGAATAGCCACAGCAATTTTGAGAAAGAAGAACAAAGTAGGAGGGATCACAATACCTGACACCAAACTATATTACAAGGCCACGGTAATCAAGGCAGTCTGGTACTGGCATAAGAAGAGACACAAAGATCAATAGAACAGAATAAGGAGCCCAGGAATAAATTCAAGCCTGTATGGCCGATTAATATTCAACAAAGGAGGCAGAAGCATAAAATGGAGTAAAAAACCTCTGAAACAAATGGTATTGGGTGGTCTGGACAGCTACATGCCAAAAAAAAATGAAACTCAATCACCAACTTACACCATACACAAAAATAAATTCAAGGTGGATATTCTTTTCATTTTAATTCTTATAAAAATCTAAAAAAGTATTAGTATTGTTTTTGTGCTCATTTTACATATGTGAAAATGGAAGCACAAAAAGGTTGAATAACTTGCTGAAGGTCACACAGCTAGGTCCTGGCTTAGCAAAGACTCAGCCCCGTGGCCTCATTCCCTCTACCACTCCTGGTTGTTTTTTTTAAGATTTTATTTATTTATTTTTGGAGAGAGGAGAAGGGAAGGAGACAGAGAGGGAGAGAAACATCAGTGTGTGTTTGCCTGTCATGTGGCCCCCACTAGGCCTGACTGGGAATCAAACTGGTGATGCTTTGGTTCGCAGCCCATGCTCAATCCACCGAGCTACACCAGCCAGGGCCACTCCTGATTCTTGATGTTGGTGAATATACCCCCTCAGGACTTATGTGAGAGTTTTCCAACAGAGTATCAAAAAATGTTGGTATCATATCAAAATACTTTTAACGTTCTTAAAATTAATGCCCTGATATAAGGAAGGGAAGAGAGTTGGAGCTCTGCCACTCAGCCTGGGCTTCCTCACTGCTGGGCTCTGTGCACAGCTCTGCTCCCCAGTGCTCAGGGGAGGTAAGGGTGTAAACTGAATGCAGTGCAAGGGCCAAGATGAGGGCGAGGTCCTAAAGGGCCTCCTAATGTGCACGCTGGGTGCCTCATCTGGGTGAAGGATGCTGCTCAGCTTCCACAGCCCTGTGACCACACTCGGCACCTTGTAGGTTTTTCTTTTTGATTATTTTTTAATTGTTGTTCAATTACAGCTGTCCCCATTGTAGATACTTCTTGTTTAACTCTCTGTTGTTCTTATCACACTGTGAGCTACTGAAGGCAAGGACTTCATCTGGCTTGCAGGCCCTGTACCTAGCAAAATGCCTGGCATGTAGTAGGTACTTAAAAATACATGCCGAATGAAGGAATAATTGAAGGGACAGATGGGTAGATAAGGTTTTGGATACGTCAGTGTCCCTTACCCAATCCTAGCCCTGTATCCCTTAATAGCAAGTCTTCTTCCGAAGGGTGCTTGGGCTCAGCTTCCTTTATCTCACCCAGGAAAGCTTTACAGAAATAGCTACTTATCTCGCAGGCCACTTTACCTCTTTTTCCCTTCCCTACCCCCAAATACCTCCTTTATTGTTATTTCTAACCAGTCTTTTACACAAGACATTTGGAATATTTTTTCCCTTTCCATCTTCATGTTTTAAGAACTGTTTTTTCCTAGTTTATGTTTTAATTGCCAGTTTCCTTTAGACGCTCTTTAGAAGCAGGAGCACATGTTACAGATTCATATGAGCAAATACTGTCTGTTCTCTCTCATTTTGAAAAAAAGTTATAATTAAAATTCACGGCGGAAAAAGATTCTAAAGTGGCAAGTTGCCTTTCTAAGATATCACGTCTTATTTTAGAATTTACTTTCGCTAAATAATCTCCATTATTAAATAACATTTGCTTCGCTGGGGCCGTTGGACAGTTGCCGGGCTCGCTCAGGACTGTTTCTGTGGCACTAGTTCCACCACAC
Organism: Trachops cirrhosus; assembly: GCA_028533065.1. NCBI lineage: Eukaryota > Metazoa > Chordata > Mammalia > Chiroptera > Phyllostomidae > Trachops > Trachops cirrhosus. The sequence goes on along the minus strand of CM052540.1, from coordinate 43,119,769 downwards.
GTGTCAGGCTGTTTTCAGGAAGCGGTCTCAGCGTTACTCAAAAAGGGTGGAAAACATGTGTCATAAGTTCAGTCAATTTAGAGTTAAAATGATGTAATGAATATAGTAAATTTTATTGGATTTTTTTACCATTTAAAGGCAATTTTTGATAAGTAAGCTTCACCTTTTAACAGATTCTTATTTTTTTCTTAAGGCACTGTGACAGAGAAGCTTATCCCAAAGATTATGATATAGAGGGTCCGGAGGAAGTGAAAAAACTGTGTAATTCAACATATTGGAGATTTGGAACTGATGAGCCCGAAGTGAGTAGTTGCTGCTAATTTCTTTAAGTCTAGAATCTTCCCCCTTGTGAAAAAATGAAAACACATAGGAAGGAGCACTTTGTCTGTGCCATCTCTTAGCCATGTTAAGTTACTCAGGCACATGACTTACTCACTGTGTGCTTCAGCAACCTTACCTTTAAAATGTGCATGCTTCCTAAGGTTAGCAGGAAAATAAAATGAGATAAAGCCAGTAAAGTGCTTAACTCAGCCTGGCACAGAGTAAGTGCTCACGAAATGATTACTGTTGTTACAACGCCGTTGCTGCAGCTGCAGCATCTTGTCAGGTGTCTGCTTCAACCTTCACAGTAACCCTAAGAAGAACATATTATTATCTCTATTTTATAGATGGGTAGAAACTCCTAGAGGCTAAGCAACTTACTCAAAGTTACACAGTTAGGGAGTAGAAATGTGCGAGTTTGAACCCCGGTCTTTCATTCCCAGTCTTTGTGCTTATCTTAAGATGGCAGAGTTGTGAGTAATCAAAACATGCTACTAATATCCTTATAATACTTGTATGAACCAGTCACAAAAAGAATATTCATCGCATAAGTAATTCCTATTTGAATTGCTGTGAGTGGCTATTGAGGTTTCTAGCCAATCAGCATGAGGCAGGAACTCAACACTGCAGAGACTCCCGAATTAGCACCCTACAATGCTAAGACCTTTGGAGACTAGTTGAAGACTCAATTCAGCCTTAATAGCATGGTCTTGGGGCCCGAGGAACTTGTAATTTGACAAGGGCAGATGTGAATGTGCTGAGAATACTGGGTTTGTATCACATTCTGCCCCCAAAGGCTGGATTAGTTTGAAATAAAGCAGACCTAGGGAAAAATAGTTCAAGAAGATTCTCAATTCTCTAGTGTGATGGAAATAAGTTAGCTTTGTAGGACCCATGCTGTTTCTTCCCTTCCTCTTATAGTTGCAATGGACAGAGAGTAGTAAGGATAGTCTGAAAGATGGGGATTTATTATAAAGATACAGCTGCCTGGATACAGAGCCAAGGCACTTAAAAGAACCAAGACAGCAAGACAGTCTCTCTCTCTCTCTCTCTCTGTCTCTCTCTCTCTTACACTTAAACACAGAGTCTCTCTTAGCATCTGTGTTTCTCTCTGCTCAGTTGTCCTCTTGTCTCATAGCTCAGATCTCAGGGGCATTCTGAAGGTTTCCTCCATTTCCACACTGCCCTCTTGCCTTTGCACCAGGCTGTCTCTATCCAGCTCACACATGGAAAGAGCTCTGGAGTCTGGTACGTAACTCAATCAATAGCCACCCTGCCCCACTCCCTCAAACCCAGTTTAACCTTGCTTTCTTGAGCACAGGGCTATAGTCAGGACAAGAGCAATTTGGACAAAGACAGGCATTGCCTGGCATGCACTTAGAGTCTTTGACCCTGAGAAAATATTAGTTTTAATTTCTAAATGAAAATGTTCTTGGTCTCAGGGTTTTTGGACGAAGTGAGATCAAGTAAAATATCAGGTGTAGAAACCTCAATATTTGTTCCTTATATTCCATGCATTATGGTAGTCAAGCCTTGGGTTTAATATAGAATGCATAAATAAGATATTAACCTTCTCTTTGACATTTATTTGCTCACGGTCATTGAAAACTTGTCCTTCCTCTACCAGGTTTGCAGTATATATTAGATAGAAAAGAAAATAGACCAAGGAGTTACTATTTCTGATGAAGCTGCTATTCTTATATCTTAATAGTAGGTTACATTTTTTCTATAGATTTTATTATATAAAGTGCTTGCTCATTCATCTTGTTTCTTGCTATTCTCAACAAAGTTATGAAGTTGACAAGGAAGATATTATCTCAGTTCTAAACCTAGATTCACTGATTTTAAATGGCTCACCCAAGGTCCCAGGTATAAAAAGAGGAAGGAAGGGATATAGGCACAGAGCTTCCATACCTTCATGTGCCAGGTGGGATGCTACATGTGGCAGGGGCATGGATGAATCCCTGTTCCTCTTGTAATAGAGCTTGGACAGAGGCCTAAATACTAGAACACACTTGATATTTGGCAAGAACCATATGTCCTAAAGCAAGAAGCTGGACCACCTAAGCAGGACCTGTAAGAGATTCTAGGTTAGACCAGTATGAATGATTATGTCCTTGAAGACTATAGTTAAAGAGTTGAAAGAGGCTTTAATTAGTTGTGATTTTCATGTCCCTCCTTCCACAGTTGAGAGGAGTTTCAAGAGAACCACTGAGAGAGATTAGTAGGTGTGTCCTGGAATTTAGAGGACAGAGTTCAGGTGTATGACATATGCCTGGGAACCTAAAGCTGAGAGGTCTTGCCTAGTCTGGCAGAGCAGGGTTGGGGGGAAGCAAGCAGCTTTCTTTTTAAGTGGGGATGATGGTCGAGAATATAGGACTGTGTGAATTTGCCTATGGACCCATTGGAGAGAATTTGCCAAGCACTCTTGAGAGGGCTGCTTAGGGTAGGAGCAGAGGGCAAAGAAATCCAGCACAAGAGACCCATCAGATACTCAAGGGTCAGGAAGAGGAGGAGGAGAAGCTTTGCCTACCTTCAGCAAGCCGCAGCTGGAGGCTCTTGTGACAGTCCCTGAAAACAAAGTGCCCCATGAAAGGAGTCTGTTTTCAATGTCCTGCAAGCCCTGGGCCACCAGCATAGATCAAGGGAGTAAGGATCGCTTACACTAAGCCTTTTCACCTCATCTCTCCCCATCAGCCAGACTTGGGAGGGGCCTGTGAATCAGGGGGTGAGAAGGTGGGGAAGTAGAAGAGGAAAGCCTGGAAAAAAAAAAAACCCAGCAGTGGAGCAAGGCCGCACCCACTGCCGGCTTCCAGGGCAAAAGCAGCACAGATCTGGGAAGGTGAGAACGTTAAATCTAATCGGTTGGAAGTTTTAATTTCTTCTTTGGACTGGAAAATTTTATAGCTGAAGTAAGGTCTTTCTTAAGATTGAGGGGCCCCCAAAAAAGCTATGGGACTTGGTTAAAATTTCTAACAAGTCAAAAATTAGGACCAGCTATCCATGTGGGATTTAAGGGGCAGCTTGATTCAAATCAGGTTGCTTCATGATTGCTTCTATTGATGGAATAGAATCAACTCAGTAAGATGGTTACATGAATGGTGTCTCTCATTTCATCCTCTGGAAAACTCTCCAGGCGGGTACCCACACGTGACCCACACTGTATAGATGAGAGCACTGAGACAAAGTGAAACTTTATGTCTCGTTCAAAGTCTAGAAAGTATGTTACGAATTAAAATCTATTTATCTTCACTAATTCCAAAGTCTAATTAACATCTTAAATACTTTCCCTGTTAGAATGCCAAGTTGTTCAATTCTTAGCCCAGTGACCTTTGAAATACCCGACACTGCATCCTCCTTGCAGAAAATGAACCTGGTTATTTATTTATTTATTTATTTTTGCTCTGGCTTGGCTATTGTATACATCTTTCTGCATATGTCGTGGGGCTTTGATTTCTTACATCTTAGCTATAACCTCTGTCCTGTTTCCCAAATTATGTCTATGCACGTGGTAGTTTGCCCTATTCCCATCTGTTTCTCCTCCTGAATGCCTTCTTAGCATTTTTGGTTTTTTGCAAGATTGCTGCTGAGTGGTTGCTTTCTTTTGTGTACCAGCATTTCTGTTTAGCTGATTGAAGGTTTCCTTGCCCTTAAATGCTGCTGTTAGGGCTAATGTGAGCATCGCCTTTTTGTAAAGAGATTTAAGATGAGACTCTGTCTACATTTTGGTAGAGACTCCAAAAGGCCAAGTACAAAATCATGGTCCCATGTACCAAAGTGAAATATTAGGCCACTTAGACGAGATCCTCAAAGAAGATGGTGCCCTTAGGGCACTGCTCACATACAGAATCTAAAAGGATTAAAATCCAAGAAACTAGAAATTTGAGAGTAGAGACAGGGCTTTGGAAAAGGTGTGCTGTCTCATCTGCATACCCCCGTGGGTGCCTGGTGAAGTTACAAATATGAGGCTGTGGGGGTCAGTTTGAAGCAGTAGAGCAGAAAGGTGTGAACTCGCTACATGTACATCATTGGTAGGGCAAGGATAAGTATATGCTCAGGGCCAAATGGGGCTGTTGGGGGTCAGAGGTGGGCCACGTAAAAGAGAAAGATGATATGAGCCATTTTAGAGTCTGCCTAAGAGTACCTCATGTAGGGATGGGAGGGGAATTGGCTGGATTTACAGGGGCTAAAGCAGGACATTTAAGTCCAGCCAGTGGCATCTTGTGTCATGGAACACACCATTGAATATTCCCAAAAGGATCTCAACATCTACTAGAACACCTAAAGAAAGTCAGCTTTGAACATCTGCCAATGTCACAGAGTGCCCAGAGACAACCAAATAAGATTACTGTGATATTGTGATGTGTAAGAAAAATATATAGGCACTCTGACCTTTTGGCTCTCTGAGAATAAAGGAAGGAGGGAAGGAAGGAAGAATAAGAAAGAAGAAAGAGAAGGAAGGAAAGAAGAAAAAGAAGGGAGAAAGAAATAAAGGAAGTACTGATGGAAAGAATGAAGGAAGGAAGGAGTACATCCAGTAAACATGTATTGAGGCCCTATTATTTTGCCAAGTGCTGTGGTAAAAAACACAATACAAAATAAGGTACCTATATTTCAGGTACTCACAGGCTCATGGGGGAAATTGGGGTGAACAACCACAGTGGCAAAGTGTATGATGGATGCTATGATAAGGAGAAGATGAGGGTGCTGTGAAGGCACCTGAACTGCAATGGGTTGATCAGAAGGTCAGACATGGCTTCCTAATGGAGGTGGCCACTATGAAGCTCCTGAGCTGAATCTTAGAAGAACCATCTCTTGAAGGAATCTAGAAACATACCACTCAGGCTTCAGTGTTGGCTTACTGGATTTCCTGCCTCAGTGGTCCTTAGGCTTCAGGAAGCTGAATGGTCCATGGGGGATCCAGATTCATAGGAGAGCAGTAATTCAAGCCACTGGAGCTTCTGTGGTTTTCTTATTAGTCTAAGTGATTAAAGGAAATAGTATTTTAAATCACACTATTTTGTTTGGGTATTTTATTTGGAGTTTGTTCCAGTGCTGCTTAGCTATAACAGAGTGAGTCCCATGCAAACTGAAATGATCATGAGTACTTTCATCATTGTCTGTTCATTTGTAAAGTCTCCCATCCAAGGATCCTCACAAAACCACCAGGCCCTGTCCCAACCGTAATCACAAGGCTGTTTCTGAGGAAGCCATACATGTTGAATCCTGTAAACTCGGACGAATTAAGTACAGAGCACATCTGATGCTGTGTCACAGAAGGTGAGACCCTTTTAGACATAAAGGAACAGTGAAAAGCAAGTAATTTTATTAAATAGTTTTTTCTCACACAGCTAATGAATCAATGCCAAGGCATTTTTGGAACCGACAGGACAACATAGATTAGCAAATTAGGCTAGTATTTGTATTAACAGCATCACTGTCATTTTGGACTTGAAAATGGCAACAAATGAATAGCACAAAAGTATGTTAATATTCATTTTATGAATAAGGAATAGCTAAGTAAGCCTCAAATATGAGCTGTTTCAGTGAGTGAAAATATATCATTTAAAAATTAATAACACTAGATGTAAATTAAAAACACAATGAGATACCACTTCACATTTGTCAGAATGTCCATCATTCACAAACCAACGAGTGCTGGTGAGGCTGTGGAGAAAAGGGAACTGGTACACTCTTGGTGGGAATGCAGACTGGTGCAGCCACTGTGGAAAAGTGTGGAATTTCCTCAAAAAACTAAAGATGGAACTGCTTTTTGATCCAGAAATTCCACTGCTGAGATTATACCCTCAGTATCCTGAAACATCAATTCAAAAGAACCTATGTATCCCAATGTGCATAGCAGCATTATTTACAACAGTCAAGTGCTAACATGCCCACCAGTAAATGAGAGGATCAAAAAACTGTGGTACATTTACACAATGGAATACTGTGCAGCAGAAAGAAAGAAGGAGCTCATACCCTTTGTGACAGCATGGATGGAGCTGGAGAGCATTATGCTAAGTGAAGTAAGCCAGGTGGTGAAAGACAAATACCATATGATCTCACCTATAAGTGGGACCTAATCAACAAAACAAGTGTGCAAAATAGAACCAGAGACATGGAAAGAAAGAACAAACTAACATTGACCAGAGGGGAGGGGGAGGGATATAATAGGGAAGGAAGGGGAAAGTTCAAGTCAATGAACATGTACAAAGGACTCATGGACAAGGACAATTGGGTGGGGATTGTCTTTGGAGTGGGGGTTGGATGGGGCTGAGGAGAGCAGTGGGGGAAATGGGGACAACTGTAACTGAACAACAATAAAAAAATTAAATTAAAACTCAAAAAACTTTAAATTAAAAATTAATGACCCTAAAAGGAATATAAAAGGATGTAATTACACTAGATCTGAGAAATTCAATTATCATTTATTTAATTTGTCAAGATATTTCTTTTTTCTTTCTTTGACACAGTAGAATAGTCTTAGGGTTGTTGTATTCACATCTAAGTACCTGAAAGAAGCATATAGATGAACTTTTTGTAAATGGAATAATCGTAATACCACTGTAAAAGAATGACTTAAATCAGGAGAAGGGAAGATGTTTGGGGATAGTGCACTGTTGAGTCAGGGCCGCCTCATGCTTCCTCTCTCCACAATCTCTGAGCCTGGACTTGATGCCGGCGGTTCCAGCCTTCTCTCCTGGAACTGTTTTGGATTGTCTCTTCCAGTGTTGGCGCAGCTGAAGCTACCTTTCCAATTTCAGACATTCTGTACAAATTTTGGCCCACAGAGTATACTTTTCCTCTTCTCTGCTGCAGCAATGGGTTTATTCTAGCAAATATCTTTTCTGTCATTTCTAGGGATTTGGGGCAGGAATGAAAGTAGGTGTCTACCATTTTGATCCCATCTCTCCTTCATAACTCATTTTCTGTATCAATAATCATGCCCTAATTTAATTTTTAGAGAAACTGGAGTTTAGCTTTTCATGTATATTAGTTTGCTTAACCAAGAACAAATGGAAATGTGCAATCCTATATATACACACCCTCCCCCACCATATTGCTTGCCTCCACTATCTGTTTACCCTACTTTGTGGAGTTAGTGTTTTCTCTGCCCCTGGGTAAACCCTTGTACAGTTTCCATCATTTTTATGGTCACTCTCAGATAATAAAAAGTCTATTGGTCACATTTCGGTAATGAAAATAGCTCACCAAAATTATGGATTTCATTTAAAGTTAAATCTCTTCCCCTCCTCCATTTAGAGTCTGCTCCAGGCCAGAGAAGTCTGCAGAAGGAAATATGTGGGCAGGGGGAGGCTTAGCTGGTTTTCTGTTTCTTTACTTGCTCTGCTCCTCCCCTCCCTCAGACAACTAGACAACTAAAAAGCTCTCATGTGGTTACTAATATTAATTACTTAACTGAGACTGCTTTTGTAACAAGACTGTTTTGTTATCTGACAGTGATAAGAAAAAAAAATGACACTTGTCTAAGATTTATTTCTCTTAGGGACAGGAAATAAACCATCCCAAAAAGGCTAGCATAAACAGACAGTGGATAAAAACAGTGACATTATTTTTCTGATTGTACCTCATGAGTTCCAGTTGTTCAAAATCATCTTGGGGAGGGGCCTCTACATTTCTCTGGGATCCTTTAAATAATCTGTGTATGACACTGCTGAGTTCACCTGGTCATGGAAACAGCCAGCATTTCCAAGGGCAAAACTACTGCTGAGAAATAAGAACACCCTTTTGGATGATTTTTTAAAGATAAGGTCTCAGTGTTTACTTGATGATAATGCCATTTTTGGCAACGGTGCAAAAAAGTACAGTTGGTAGGGGAGTGTTTTGAATAGGGTAAAAGAAGACTCTTCCTCAGTGGTGACTGAAGATCTGAGAGAATGAATGCCCAGCTTCTTTGTTACAAAGTGATGTGCTGAAACACTCATGTAGAACTTGCAAAGCATTTAGGCAGTAACTGATTTTTAGCACCTTGGTCTCTTATCCACCTGGAAGATTTAAAAAAAGAAAGAAAGGAAGGTTGAAGAGACCTGGCTGAGAGCATTTGGAATTTGGAGTCATTGGGAGATAGTATGCATGCTAAGTCCTACCCCGGTTGTCCCCAAGGAGTAAGGGTGGTAAGTATGTCCTATTCATTCAAGCCTTTGAGCAAGACCTCAAGGATGCTAGACAGGGGACTTGATTGGTGTTTCCCTGAAGTTTGGGAACTTGGTGGACTGAACTCTGACTCATTCCTGAAGCAAGCTGTGGCATCAAAGGGGAAAGTTGATTTGGGAAATACTCAAATTTGTGTCAATAAGGGTCAAAGGCATATGGCTCTCAGGGTACCCAAAAGAAACCCAGGAAAGAAATGTCAATTAAGGATCATCTAAAACAACCTTTGCTAAGAGAGATGGTGCCAAGGGAATAGGTCATTGTCAGTAGAAAGAGACTGCTTACCCTCCAATGGAGGAATTTTGGAATTTTGTGTGGAAGTCCTAAGTGACCTGCTTGTCTCCTGCATCAGTCACCCCAGTTATGTGTCTACTGAGTGTCATTAAATGCAGCACATGTGGGAAGAATTCATCTTGGAAGCTTAGAAATGAAGACTAAAAAAAACTCAAAACTCAGGAAAACAAAGAATAAGAATACTATTATGAAGTGAACTTCCTGTATACACATTAGATATTTTTTATATTACCATTTGACTCAAGTAAGATTTTATTATGCAAATTAAATGGAAATTTTAGTGATTATCCTGTGAGTTTGTGCTGTGTTAATTTAGCTATTCACATACCAAATTGCCAATCTTTGGGGAGATATGTATCTCCCAAAAGACTTTTAAACATATGGAAGTGCTTTATAAATTCTCTACTCTTATGTCAGTTTGTGAACATTTCTAGACCAAAAGTGATTTTTCACATTAAGATGGAATAGGATTAGGTTTGCCTACATGCAGCAGAAACCACAAATCAACAGTGGCTGTTCACATGAGGTTTTGTTCTTTCATGTAGAAAGTTGGAGGATAGAAGGCCAGGACTGGTATGGAATCTCCACAAATTATCAGAGACTCACTTTTTCCAGCTTTCTGCTCTGCCATCCTTTGGGTAGTGCCCAAGACAGCTGCTAGAAACCTATCATTATGTCTGCATTCCATGTAGCAGAAATTAAAACCAGAAGAGGTTGTATAAATTATTCTCACTCATGCCCCACTGTCCAAAACCAGTTCAGTCACTGGTCATATCTAAGTATAAGGAAGACTGGAAAAATGTAGTCAGAAACACCATGGTCCTAGCTAAAATTCTGGGGTTCTATTACTGATAAAGATGGGAAGTCTAATGTTGAGGGATAACATTTGCCCATGACACAGAAAGCTCAGAGGTTAAGAGCAGGCTGTGGAGTCAGATGGCTTCTCTTTGATTCTTGGCTCCACTGCTTATTAGGTTGTAACTTTGGTCAAGAGTCTAAAATGATCCATGTCTTTATTTCCTCAGGAGTAATGGGAGAATAGTAGAGTTTTCATGAGCATTTAATGTGAAGACGTTTTGAGTGGTGGCTGGCCATGTGCTATTACCATTATTCCCATGATTTACTATAACTCACTAAGGTATAGTCAGTATAGTCTCTGGAGTTTACTACTCCAGTCCTAGAACTTAGTAGGATGTCTGGCAGTTCATGGATGGGTGAATGAATGAATGCGTCAGACTGCATGAGCTTTGAATTGTGAAACTTTACTTTCTCAATGGTTTACAGGGGCATTACTTAATCCCTTTCAACCTCAGCTTTCCCTTAAAATGAAGATAAACTATTCCAAGTTTTCTTCCTTTCTCCTTCCAGATCCATTCTCCACCCTTCTCAACTGCTCTGTGCCAAGGAGGCTGACCTTTATGAATTGCATCAGTGAGCTCCCTTGCCCTCTGGCTTCCTGTTGGGATTCGCCTGTAGAAGGCGCTGACAAGCAATCAGAGGTGGAAGGAGAGTTAGCCTGGACACTTATTCCTATGGTTTCCTCCCTGCAGAGCCTTGGTTTGGCAGTGGCTGTGTGCTATATAGACTGAATGTTTGGGTCCACCCCAAATTAAATATTGAAATCCTAATTTCCAGTGTGATGATATTAGGAGATGAGTCATTGGGAGCCCTCATAAATTGGATTAGTACCCTTATAGAAGAATCCTCAGAGAGCACCCCTCCCCCTTCTGCCAGGTGAGGACATGGTGAAAAGATGGCCTTCAGCAGACGCTGAATCTGTCAGCCCCTTGATCTTGGACTTCTCAGCTTCTGTAACTGTGAGAAATAAATTTCTGTTGTTTATAAGCCACTCAGTCTATTGTATTTATAACGACAGCCCCTATAGACTAAGACCCCATGTGTCTGTTCTGAAAGCCAAAACCATCTTTACAGCTATAGGTCTTTCGGGGTTCCAGTACCTGCCCCTACCTTATGGCTCCCCACTATTGCTATCCTCATGTCATTTCAACTTTGTTGGTTTTCTGAATGCTGGCCACACTTTTATAAATAAATCCTTTATTAAATTCTCCTCACTTCTCCGTTTGATTGCTCTTTTCCTTCTGCGACCATGATTGATACACAATACTCATAGGGCTGCTTTGAGTATTTAACAAAATAATGCATTCAAAGTGCTTAAAGTGGTGTCTGACACAGAATAAGCACTCAATAAACTTAAGCTCCGCTAATGCTACTATCATCTACTTTCTTTTACTTCTCATTATTTCATGTTTGGCAATATCTTTGTTTCATAAAAATTTTAAAGGTGTTGATTGATTTGTTGAAATATTTAACTGCCAAAAATGATCAAAGCATAACTAGGGTAAATTATTGAGTCAAACTTAAACCTTAAAATAAAATGGTGGCTAGTAATTTTTTCCCCAAAGATATGTCTCCTTTTTTGTTAAAGTATAAAATAGAAAGGCCAAATACCGTGTCGTCTACCATTGACTTGTGAACTTGGGGATCTAAGAAGAGGGGTAGTTGAGAAATCAGAGCTGGCAAACTGGAGCCTGGTGATTCAGGAGGTTGAGGTCTTAGGGAACAATGGTGAGAGAAACCAAGGATTTATAGAGCCATGGCATAGACCAGGGAAGCAGGACCAGCGACTGTAGCTAAAATTGGTTTGAGTTGGGGAGATTCCTAATTATTTCAGAACCTTATTATACTGACCCAAAGTAGACCGGAGGCATATGGCTATAGCTATGATAGCAGTCGAAGTCTTCAAATTTCTAAACAGTGGTTTCTGTCTTTTAAAACCAAAATCTAATGGGATTACAGTGATCTGAGGCTTTGTTGGAGGTGTTGGAGAACCTAGTCTTCAGGTTTAGGGAAACTAATGGGTTCTCGCCATGGTCGTAGGTTCCAGTTCTCTGCTGTGAACGTCCACACTTGTGACATCCTGGAGTTTTATATGAAAATATTCAATCTCACCTTCTAGTTTTCTTCCCACAATTCCCTACATGTCACCCATGATGCATTTGTAATTGTTTGGTGTATGTCTGCAGATATTCCTCATAGTACTAATTGCTTGACAATTCATTGAGTTATCATCTATGATAGAAAATGGATAATAATGATGATGATGATGATGATGGTGATGGTGATGAAGATGATGATTGTATCTGAAGTCCTATACAATTTACAAAGGATTGCTACAAACACTTCTTTACTTAGGAAAATTAAAATATATTACCCTTAGGAAGAAAATAGAAAGCAGATATAATTAATATTTAGTTGAATGTATCACTTTTTATTTCATAGAAACAACTAATTTGATTTTTATTTTCCAACAAAATATAGTAAGAAATTGCCATTTTTACATATTTTTGATAAAATATTTAACTGCTATGACATATCACTTATTTTTAATGTCAGTGGAGTCAACAGTTAAAATCAGAATGTACTTCAGTGAAAATATGTCTTAGTAACTGACCATCTTCTTACAATTAATTTATTTTTCTTATGTATGGCTTCTGTTTTTTTCCAGATTTGGATCTCAGAAACACATGAACAAATGGCACAAGTTTTTTTAAACACAAAATTGACTCAAATTCAAAGCCAGGCTTTGTTGAATGAGGAAACAATGAACTCTGGGATTATTGAAAGGTACTCTTAATATTTCCCTTCGCTTACAGAATAGGCACATGCAAGAAAGGAGTTATTTAAGCACCGAAGGGGTGTGGTGGCGCCAGCTGCACATTGTAGGAACACATCTCAAGCTTCCATGCTTTCTGCTGATGCCGCTCCTTCTGTCTGGAATTCCCTTCCCTCAGCGTGCCAGTCAGCACTGTTCGTTCTGGGTCCAGCTGAAATGTCACTCCCTGTTTCCATGTTTTCTCTGGTCAGGGTTCTGACTATCTAGGTATGAACCCCAGTTCCACAGTTTATTTGTGAAAGTTATTTGGTGTCTGTAATCCTCAGTTTGTTCACTATAAAATGGGAATTATAAAAGTATCTACTTCATAGAGTTTTTCTGAAGTTTAGATGAAATAAAGTACGAAATGCATGTAGAAATATTGCCTGAGGTGCATTAAGGATTAGGTAAGCTGTTATTAAACAGAATTGTTTTTATTTTCTTGCCCTCTGAGTATTTTATTTGTATTCTATAAAACAGTTGCACTTACATTCTTGTTATTTATATGCATGTATGTTTCCCTGAGATAGTTTCTGGAGGGTAGGAACTGTTTCTTAGTCATATCTGTAGCCCTGCAACCTCGCACAGTACCTTTCCATGAAAGTGTGTGATATAGACTTTTTCTTATATTGTAATTATTGGAGAATGCATTCAAAGTAATGAAAAATGCTAACAATTTCATTTATACATTGGCACATTTTATTTTGCAAAGTGCCGAAAAGTTGCAAATATGAAAATTCTTTAAAAATAATCATCATAAACATGGAGGGTTATCAGCGGGGAGGGGCCGGGGGGAGAATGATGGAAAAGGTACAGAGAAGAAGAAGCATAAACAGTAGGCAAAATAGACAGGGGAAGGTTAAGAATAGTATAGGAAATGGAGAAGCCAAGGAACTTATATGTACGACCCATGGACATGAACTAAGGTGGGGGAATGATGGTGGTGGGGGGAGGTGCCGGGCAGAGGAGAATAAAGGGGAGAAAAAATGGGACAACTGTAATAGCATAATCAATGAAATATCTTAAAAAATAATTATCATAAAAATTCAGCTCCAAGTTAGTTTTCTATGGCTTTGATAGTTTATAAATGTCAGTTTGACATGTTTCTAAAAATCGGTCTCTTGTTTCCAGGGACACTGGATTGCCTGTGACAGGCTTTGGAGCTCTCTTTACTACACACCCACCGGATCGGCACAAAATGTAAGTCGTCCTAAAACTGCTGCAGATCGCACGTGTGGTTTCTCAACGATCCAGGGATGCTGTTTGCAGGAGCCAGGGTTTAGGGGGCATACCAAAGCCAACAAAATGCCCTTTATATGGCAGCTTATGGACTTCTTTTCTTTAACAAGAAGTTTTTTTTCAACAATATGCATAACATTAATAAATAATGGTCAATCCATATTACGTATGGATTTGATATTTTCCAGTTCTCTTACTCACAAAAAGCTATTTGTAACCCCCAAATCAATACTTGCAGTGCTGTTGCAGTTCTTCACAAACATGTGTAGTGAGGTGAGAAACTGGAGCCACCCGATGCACACGTTCCCAAGCTTTTTAAGTTGAATAAGGCAAGATCCTGCCTTCTCATTTCAGCAAGTGTCCCTTTCAAGTTCTATTCAGTGACTTTTTTAATGTTTTCTTTTTTTTTAAGATTTTATTTATTTATTTTTAGAGAGGGGAAGGAAGGGAGAAAGAGAGGGAGAGAAACATCAATGTGTGGTTGCCTCTTGCGTGGCCCCACTGGGGACCTGGCCGGCAACCCAGGCATGTGTCCTGACTGGGAATCGAACCTGCGACCCTTTGGTTCACAGCCCGTGCTCAATCCACTGAGCTACGCCAGCCAGGTCATGTTTTCTTTTTAAACTGATGAATATGCTGTTTGAAATGGCTCCCAAATATAGTGCTAAAGTGCTATTTAATATTTCTAAGCACAACAGGCTGTGATGTGGAGAAAATGCATGTGTTATATTAAACTTCCTTTAGGCATGAGTTATAATGTTGTTGACTGTGAGTTCAGTGTTAATGAATCAACAATATATATTAAATAAGGTGTCTTTAAAGAGAAACACATAAGACCAGTTATGTATTGATTGCTTGATGAAAATATAACCAGAAGCTCTCAAGAATCTAATCCCATATTTCTCCTAGGAGCAGTGGTTCAGCATTTGCTAATTCGGTGTTTGTGGTAACTTTACAGAACATCGCTGTGAATAATGAGAATTGACTATAGAGCAAGAGACCACTAACTTTGCCAATAAAAGAAATTAATTTATTTTAAGGGTGGCATGACTTGTCACTACAGAAAAGAAATTTCTTTTCCACTTATCTTTCTAAAGAATGCACACTCTCATAATTTCTGAAATGATGTAGGGACAAATTATATGGAAACAAAAGTGCTTACAAGCATGACCAAATTCTGAGTGTTAAATTGTGCATTATGAAGATAGAAGTGTGTGTCATCACCAGCAATTTAAATGTTTTGGCTTCCTTTGAGAACTGTCTGACATTAGAACTAAGCTATTTTGCAGAGTCTACCTGAGGAAGGGAGGTTTGGGGAGTCCCATCCCATTTCACAGTCACTTGTAATTCTGGCCAGGTATTTTATTAACCCTGTGGGTTCTAACCCTGATGGCTCCAGCAAAGGCAGCCTGGCCTGCATCCCCCACAGCCTGCTGCATCACCTCTAAGTGGGCTGGAAGGTCCACAGCCCCGGGATGATCCTTGAGGAGGGTGGGCTCCTGGCTTCCATCAAGGCGATGAGCTAAACACTTCCTGCTGGCTGCCTTCTTTCACTGAAATCTGGAATTTCCAGCAAAGATATGGGAAGGCATAATGAATCCTGGGTTAGACTTTGATAACTGTATTAAAACTCTGAGAAGCTCTCAAGAATATAAAGGAGTAGAGCAGGAGAAGGCTAGGAGATGAAGCTAGGGGCTGGGAGGAGCAGAGAAGGTAAGAGATGAAGTCTCTAGATGGAGTCTTGGGCCAGTCCAGGGTGGGGGCTGTGATCTCGGTGGGCCAGGCTTAGATAGGAGCTGAAAGAGTCTTGAGTTTGCAAACTTGGATCATATGCTCAAAGCAAGATTTTTGTATTGACTTTGACTGCTGTTTTTAGCCCAGGGCAGAAAATGAGACAGCCAGGGAAATGAGACATAATAGAGATTTTGATGCCAATAGCCTACTTCCCTAAACCTCTGATCTCAGTATTGAGATCTGTAATGCCAGCCACAGATAGCCAGTAGGACCCTGAGTTCTCTCCCTCGACTCCAATTAGAGAAAGCAGTCTCAGATATAAGAAGAACTGGGCTGTGCATCTTAATGAGAAAGAAATGCCAGGGTCAGTAAGTGTAGTTAAGCCCAGCAAACTGCAGTAGAGGCAGTGAACTCATATTTCCCACACTCACAGTGAAGACACCAGCTTAGCCTCCCTTTTCAATGGACTGTCAATGTAGTCATCAAACGTGGAGGCAACTATCTTAGGAATAATACAATGAAGTCTCAATTTAAAAAATCATAACACATCTAAAGAGCATAAGCATCACGAGGAATGAAATGTAGGTAGCCTATAGCAGAGGAAGCAGACCAGATAGAACAAATGGAACAGGAATTTAAAACCGAGGGAACAAAAAGTTAAAGCTTTATTTTTAGAGAAATAAAAGAAACAGCAGAAATCATAGGCAAAATAATAAAACTCAAGTTGACATTAATTTTCCACAGCAACACTGAAGATAAGATCATAACATTAAAGTATCGAAGGAAAAGAATTTTGAGCCCAGAATTATTTAAATGTGAGGGTCAAATAAAGATATCTGCAGGTATAAAAGGGCTGGTTTCAGACTTCCTATCCTGCCATAAATAACTGCAGAACTGGGCAGAACGCATTAGGCAACTGTGGTCAAGTGTTGAGTGGCAACCAGTGGGCTTGTGTGCTCCTTGAGATGAGAGGTGAGCATCACATTCCCCTCTGACTCACCGAGAAAAGTTTTTCCAGCTGTGGTACAGGCAGGTGAGCCCAAGTGTAGGGCAGTGTGTTCTTGCTGAATATGGAGGTAGGAATAGGAATTTAGAGCTTCCAATAGGACTGGAATTTGTAGGACAGGGTATGGGAGAGAAGAAAGTCTGCATGGGGTTCCCCTCAGGTGATTGATAGGGGGCTCAGCTCTGCATGCACTATCAAAATAGTACATACCCCTAGCTTTTAAAAAAAATCAGCAAAGGCTGTCTATAGTATATTCTGAAATTTCACAGTGGTGCTCTCTTCTGTGTATTGTGTAGTAGGCTCTGGGCCTGCATTACCTGCCTTCAAATCCTGGACCTTCCATTTGAAGATCTTGGGCACATTTTGTATTTCAATTTCTTTGTCTATAAAATGGAAATGATAATTCTAAGACACTCATTTTCTAGGGTTATCATGATGATTTAGCAAGTTAATGTATGTAAAATAGAAGAGTGACTGATGCGTGTATGGTAAGTGCTACGGAAGTCAGCTGGGGCGGGTACTGGGTGAACCCTTTCAGTCCAGAAACTCACTTCTATCAGTTCAGGGCAATGTTCTTGATATATTTCATCGATGATTTATACCTTCCATTTTCTCTTTCTGCAAATTCTTTATTTGGATTTTGGATTGTTTGCCCCGCTCCTCTAATTGTTTTGTCTTTTCTTATTTTATTTTTGTCTTTATGATCTATTAATACTTTGTTCTCTGTCTCTTCAATCCTACTATTGAGATCAGTTTTGGTTTTCTGAATCCTTCTGTTTTTATAGGATCCATTTTTTGGTTTCATGTGGAGATATTAATGATAATTTGTTTTTCATTATTTTTTCTTCCATGCATATAGTCTCTTATTTCTCCAGGAATGCTGTTTTGTTTCTGTTTGTATTATTTGTCCTTAGGTATCTATCTTCCATGCCAGGAGCTTTCTTCAAGTGTTCGGCAATCAATCCTTGGTTTTCTCTTCATGATTAAGAGTTGAGGCTTGGAGCTTGTGAGTGAGGCTCGTTGACTTGGAGGTCCACTGGAAGGATCTAGATGGGTGTTTTCCTTCTCCTTCTCCTTCTTCTTCTCCCTTTACCCCTCCTCCCCCTCCCTATCCTCTCTTCCTCTTCCTTCTTCCTCTCCATTCTGCTCCCTCCTCCTCCTCCTTCTTCTTTTTCAGACACCCTGGTGGCAGTATTTTAGTCTTTTCTGTGGGCTGGTCAGATTCCCCAGAGGAAGCTCTCACCCATCCGAAGGGTAAAGGGCTGGTGCCTGTGTTCTCCAAGTGAGCTGGGCAGTTGGTTGGGACATCAATATTAATCCTTCATTGTGAACGGTCACTGAACCATATTGTTGATCAAGGACTTTCTCTTTTACCCTTTCCAGTGAATAACTTTCTAGCTTCCTGCTGGCAGTAACCCAGCAGTGGGGAGTGGAGCTGGGGCCTGGAGTTCTAACTGCTTCTTGAATAGCTCTCCCTCAGGCCTCCTTTGTTGATTTACGGCTCAGCTTTCTGCTAAGTCAGAGACCAGTTGTCCATCTTCTCTTGAATTTCCAAAATTTCTCTTACCCGTTTTCCTGTTTTTCCTGTCCTTGTGGATTTATTGTTTTTTAAAGTCTCTTTAATGTGGTTTTAGTGGAACTTTTTGAGGAAGCGAGGTGTACATTCATTCTTGACTCTAAAGTCATCAAGTCTCATCTGAAATATTTCCTCCTCCAGGGGAGCTTCCCTTCCTACCCCGGCCCTCCATTGCCACGGTAGGTCCCTTGTGGGTATTTATAGCACTGTTTCTTTTATCCTAATTCTACCCATTTTGGATGCGATTCATTGCATTTCTGTTTGTCTTTCTTGCTCTGAAGTCAATGCTCTGAAGGGCAACCCTAAGTCAGCTCTATGCCTAGTGCCTAACAGAGAGCCTGACCCACAGCACATGTGCAGTAATTGTTTTTTGAGTGAATACATTATTTCTGATGATGAACAGCAAATTATAATGGGAAAGGGACGTGGTTAATTCCTATTTTATTTGATTTAGGGCATCAAGGCCTGTGGAACCAAAAGTTGTTCTCAATTCTATGCTAGTAAATGCATTAGAAGACATGGTCTCTTAGAAAATTATCTCTTATTTGTTTGATTTGCTAGAATTATTTTTTTGTTCTATTTGATTAATGAGTATTGACAAGGAAATAAATACATGAGCACCTTCAACCTTTCTCTGCTAATTTCATATGCAGCTCTTTCTTTCAGTTAATGTACACTAATTATAGGACATTCCATACAATAGAATAGTGTGGTATTTTAGAATCTGCTCTCTTGAATATTAAATATTATTTTGCTTCTTGCCAACTGTTACAGCTGTGGAAGTTAAATGTCAAGTTTAAAAGGCAATGAATACGAATGAGTTTGCTCAATGGACCAAAATAATGTGCTTCATCTTATAAAAGAAAAGCTGTAATCATAATGTAAATTTAAACTTCAGGTTACCTCTTAACAAAAATAAATCAGAATACAGGTATAGCTTTGTTATTAAAGAGACATTAGTCAGATGCATTTCTATTAATTTTTATATAACATCCATTATGCCATGATAGTATTTGACAGTCTGTTTCTTTTCTCACAACTTAACCAAAAGCCTACTTACTTTATTTTGAAACAATGTGATGGAGACACAATACCTTCCTCCTTACACTTGCAGCAAATACCTCAGTGAAACATATTGAAAACCAGAACAACTAGAATGTTGGACACCACTGGACTTAGCACTCTTGACCTTAACTAGAGAAAAGAGCTCTGTGAATAATTCCTTCCACATAAGTCAGACAGAAAAAATTTTTTTAGCTGTAGGGGGTCGTCAGGTTGAGACTAAAAGTGATATAAATGACTTAACTTTAAAAATGAGATTTATATAGTTTAAGGCTAGTTGAGCTTATCTAAAACTAGAGCTGTTATTTCTCCTGAGAGTTGGTTGCATTTCCATCAATGAGTTTTTCAAGAAATTGGCATTGACCAGTGATGGAGGGTTGAGAGGCAAGGGGACTCGAATACCTCTCAGACATCAACTGTGCTCTTATGCCCCTGGATATATGATTATCTAATATAAAATGACTTTATGATTGGGCCACAGACGAACACAATTGTAGATGATTCTTTCTAAGAAGTAAGGTTTTCCATGGATAATGACTGGACTGCAACTTGACCATTAAACAAACAACCAGAAACCAAAACAATATGACAAAAAAAAAAAACATATCGAGCAGGTCCACATATAAATTTAATTTTAAGATCATATTCCTCAGAAGCTCTTATTTACATATGTATATATAAAGATGTGTTGTCCTGGGATGATGGTTTACAGAAGAAGTTCATTTTTTGACAAGGGAAAAGCCAGTTCTGGGTGAGAATATTTTCCGTGTGAGAAGTGGATCCACGGGAGCCTGGGTCAGTTTGAGGGCAGCCCAGGAATACTGCCCTCCTACTGGAGGATGGAAAGATACAAAAGGTAGACCTCTTACAAGGTCAGCCCAAACTGATGTGTCTTGTCATTTTACCAAATTTCATTGCCTACTGGTGGTAGTGACTGGTGTAGATTGTTGAAATTTTATGATAAATGTGTCATTTCCAGAATTCATCCAAACACTGCAATCCACATGACTGGAGAAGAAAGAAAGTAATAGCATTTTGTATCACTGCATAGTTATTTGGACGCAGTGGTTTTTCAGAAAGGGCATGGTATGGGAAAACATGGTCTGAACTCCTGGACCTGCACTAAACCTGCTATCTGCCCTTGTACTGGCTAATAGCCCCCTCTGGGCTTCAGTAGTTGCCACCTGGAAAATGAGGGGATTGAACCAAATGATCTGTAAAGTCCTTTCCTGCTCTAAAATTTTATGATTCTAAGGAGAAAGGCATCTGCAGTCACATAAGTGGACAAATTAAATGAGGCCAAAAAGTAGTTCAGGCAGTTCGGTTTGCATTGTTGGCACAGAGCACTTATCCATATGTGTGTGGGGTGATTACTTCACAGTAGTAGCAGCAAGCTTAGGCCACATTCTAAACCTTTCAGTTTATTCCTCCCGTGGGTGCGCTTAGCATCTGTAAAACCTTTGGCACTCTTCAAAGGAATGAGACTGCATGTGAATAATAAGAGGTTTTTGGTGTGTTTTTTTTCTCAAAGTACAGTCAAGGCATTTACTTTTTTTTTCCTATTCAGTCACTTGTGTGGTAGGTTATCTCTTGGTAAAATACCACCCAGATGTTGAACATTTTTCTAGAAGAAAAAAGTTTAAAAAACTGACCTGCTATGATGGTGATGAGGGTAACAACAAAGGAAATGTGAAGAGGAGAGTGGTGTGGTGAAAAGGCTGTGGAATGAGATCGAGACAGACTGGGATTCAATTCTTGATTCCCCATGTTGCTTATTATAGAACCTTTTGTTTTTGTGTGTCCAGCTTTCTTGTTCTGGACAACATTTCCCCCACCCCACCCCACCCTCAGTGTAATCCAGTCAGGCCTATAATGGATGGTCAGATTTTCCCCCAACTCCTACCTCTCCACAAGTTCAAGTGTTGGGCACATGACCCTGGCTGGCCAATCAGAAGACACGCTAGGATAATAATTGGAGTTTGGGGCAAGATGCTCTCTCATGCTCCGTGTAGCAAGTTACAGAGAGCTTCTTGCTTCTGGGGGATTATCTACCTGTAAATGAAGCAAAGCAGAGGTGTGGAGAAAGAATTCTGATGACATTTTTTATATGCACTGATATATTCCTTATTTTTGTTTTTTTTGTTTTTTCCTTAATCGAGTTTGAGTTTGGGTTTCTGTACCTTATAACCTTAAGAGTAATGCTAATAATAGCAAATGCCTATATGGTGCTTATTATGTGCTAGGCACTGTTTTAAGGGTTTCACATATGCTAACTCATTTACTCCTACAAAAAGTCTAGGAGTTGGTTGCACCATTATCCACATTGTGTGGAGGGAAAAACAAAGGCACAGAGAAGTCAAATAACATGTGTGAACTCACATAGCTGGTAAGTGATAAAGAGCCAGTATTTGAACTGAGACAAGTCTAATGTCAAAGCTCATGGTCTTTGCCACTGTTTCTATGCTTCCTCTTTGAATGATAGACCAACTAGGAGAACCTTGAATGTTGCTTTCTCCATGTTTGTAAACATGGAGATGATAATTGCTACATTTAAGCAGGCCAGACCTTGAGCACCAAGCTCATAAAGGAAGTACTGGGGAGAGGTTATTTATCTTTTTTGAAATTGCTGGAATTAAATTGTCCATTTTTCAAACAACCTGGGCTAGTGGTTCCTAATACATGCCTTGGTTTTAGCTTGATGCTTTCCTCTTTGAGGCAGTAATCTTCCCTGAGGTCATATCACTAACTTGGGTTCAGAGGACTAGGTGGCTTAGCTAGTGATGAGTAACTGATAGCTTTTCTAGTTGGCCAAATTTGCTGAAAAAATTTCAGAGTCAACTTGAATGCTATTGCTCTTTGCATTACTCCTTCATACAGGCTGTCCTTCTTTAAGGGGACTGGTAGATTCTACTTTCTGATTCATGGACCCTAGCTGACACGCTGTGAGAAGTCCAAGACACATGATGAGGGCACACCCAGGAGAACGAAGGCACTGTATTCAGCAGCTCCAACTGAGCTCCCAGTCAGCAGGCTAAACCAGTGGCCCACGATGTGCCTGAGCTGTCTTAGATATTCCAGGCTGGTCAACTACCTGGATGCCTGTAGCTCTAACTGATGTCACATGGAGCAGAAAAACCAACCAGCTGAACCCAGTCATCCCCCAGAACAACCAGATAATAAAATAATTATTATTCTAAGCCACTAACTTAAACTACAGAAATAGGTCATTGAAAGAAACAACCTTACTTCCATGATTATATGGCCATTTCTACCATTATTTGGCCTATATAATAGACTACATATAGTGGCCTATTTGTCATTGCTAATCTATCAGGGATACAAGCAGTTCAAATTTTGGGGTCTAATGAGCTAACAAAGTAAGTGAGTGGTAAAGATTTTCAGACTGTTGTGAAATTTATATTTAATCCTCACATTTCTTCTTATCTCATGTGCATTAATGATGAGCCAATATTACTAGCATTTCTCTTTATATAGTATTGAAAGTTTATGTGGTTGTCATAAAAATATCATTATTTGTAATTACTTGAAATCTTCATTGGGTCCTAGTGGATAGTATGATACTATCTATGAGTCTTGAGACATGGTGGTGGATTCACAAGAATAAGAACTTTAAAGTATTACAGAAATCTTGCTACTATCCATATTCAATTTCATTTCATATGTGTCACTTACATAGTTAAATTATTACACTAACATGTAAGCCTTATATTGTTCTTTGAAATGGCTTCTAAACATTATTAGGCTTAAAGAAATTACATGTGTCCAACATATCTGAATTCTTTCTCTCAAAATAAACCTTTAATCAGTGCCCACTATGTGCGAAGAACAACTAGATACTAGGAATATAGAGACAAAAGACACCCCCATCCTGAAGTAGCGCATTGTCTAATATAGAAGAAAGAAAAACAAACAGTCAATACTCATGTATTAGTCAGGAAAATGCTTGGGTGAATGTAACAGAAAACCTAATAACAGCTTGAATAATTAGGGCATTTGTTCACCTGGCGTGAAATACAAGGGAGTTCAAGACTGGCATGGCACCTAAACAATATCATCGAGAATACAGGGTCTTTTTGTCTTTCTTCTCTATGAGTTTTGCTAGATAACTCTCATCCTCATAGTCTCAAAATGGTTGTTATGCCTCCCCAAATCAATCTGTTGTAGAAAGGAAGAAGTGGGGAAGAGAAACTCTCTTTAGGATCTTCATTCTTCATTTATTGAATAGACTGTGACATGGCCACAGCCTATTGGTTACAAAAGTGTTTTTAGCTTCTAAGTAGAGAATAAAAGGGAGAAGGAAAGTTGAAATAGGTGTCAATGAGCCAACAACACCCTACATTGTGCTGGGGTGAACACAGGGTGCAAGGAGAGCACATAACTCAGACTTGGAAGGTTACAAGTGGCTTCAAGATATAAATGACATATGAGTTGAGTCATGGAGTATGAGTTGGAGTTGGTCAGATCAACAGAAGAGAAGGACACCATAGGCAGAAGGCAAAGGGCAAGGAAGGGAGGAATGGGGCCTATGATGGGCATGCCTGGTTTGCAAAGTACAGGTTTGCAGCGATAACAGCTAAAGTTGGAGAGAGATGCTGGGGACAGCAAGCAGTGCCTGAAAACTAATGTATGTTAAGGAGTTTGCACTTCATCATGCAGGCCACAGTGAAAGCTCTTCAAGTGTGGTGCAGAAATGATCAGATTTGTGCTTAGAATGCAGAAAACAGGCAACTGTTGGTAGGCAACCGAGACTGCAGTCAGAGGACTGCTGAACTAATTAAGGCAAGACATAATAAAGGCCTGATTGTGATGGTGGCATGGAGGGAGAGAAGGGTTCGGATTTTAGACATATTGAAAGGAATGGACATTTACTTGATGACTGATTAATTATAAGGGTGAAAAAAACTCAAGGTTGCTTCATTCCCAGGCTTCTGACTTAGACAGTTGGGGGTTAATGGGACCATTCATTGAGGCAGTAAAGATGGGAGGAAGAGCATCTCAAAAAATAGCTTGGTATTTGAGACTGGAGCAAGAGAGAGGTCACTGACCCAGACCCAATTGCTAATATAATATTCTAACTAGTTCCTCTGCCTCCCTTTCAATCCATTCTCCACCTTGCAGCTTGACTAATCCAATTAATATGCAAAAAGAACCATGTCCTTCCATTGTTTAATTAGTGTCATTGTAGAACTGCTTTTTCTTCTAGTGTTATTAAACACATGCTATGTGTCTGAGTCAAGGGCTTTCTGTACCTTATTTAGTTCTCATTCTTTGAGAATGGATGCTGCAACTATCTCCATTGAAAACGGGCTCAGAGAGGTAAAGGAAGTTTCCAAAAGATCCTTACCTACTAGTAAGCAACAGAGCTGGGCTTTAAACTCATGTCTGCTTGGTCTGACTGAGTCTGTGTCCTTGACCACTGTGGTACATTGTCCTTCATGCTTAATGCTTCGTATCCTTCAAAGTACTTTCATTTGTATTATCCATGATCCCTTTCCTCCTAATAATTATATAAGGTCATTTGGGTAGCTATATTCTTAATTGTATAGAGGAGGAAATCAAAGCATAGATAATCGGGGAATCCAATTCCTCATTAATTAATCCATCCATCTATTGTTTAATGTTTATGGGGCAGATACTAATGGGGGGAATTAAAATGTAGAGGGTTTAAGTGACTTGCTCAAGGCCCCATGACTACTTGGTGCTAAAACAGACTAGAATCTTTGGGTTCACAATTCTGTGTTCTTGATGGGAGAACTGCTTCCAAATTGCTAAGGAACTTAGCGAGGGCTTGACTTGGATCAGGAGTAAAAGCGGATTCAAATTGTCCTCCATTTTGTCTTCTCTCTCTCTCTCTCTCTCTCTCTCTCTCTCTCTCTCTCTCGCTCTCTCTCTCTCTCTGCCACGAGCTTCTGAGAAGTTGATTCTGAAATGCAGGCCTGGCATTCAGCAGCTGTGGATGAACTATCAGATTTGGTGTGTGTGGCTTAGTTCAGTAGGTAGAAGGAGGAGGAAATATCAGGCATGTTCATTTCAGCACAATATGAGATTTTATTTTTAAATAATGGTTGCTGTTAAGCAGGAGACGGAATTTCCCAGAGTGGTTGTGAGCTTCCCCTTTCCTCCTGCCACACAGAGTCAGGTGGACTCCATGGCCCTCTGTGGCTAAATAAGTAATGTGGCTACATAATGGCCCTCCTCCTAAATAATGAATGCAGCTTCTACTGCTGCCAGCAGTGGGGTTAATTCCAAATTAATTCCTGCTTCTTTGAATCATGTACACAGATTCAGACTCTGAGGGGAGACTGTCTTATTTGCTGAGTAGATGTCACATGCCCTTCTTCTGGCTGTTGGGAAGCTGGGAGAGAAAATATCTGCTTCTCCTCCAGAGAAAACGGAAAAGAAGCAATTGATCTTTAAAGCTCTTCTAGGTTTAAGATCTGTGATTCTGTGGGTTTTAGTGCATCATCTTATAGATTCACATGAGTTACACGCAAATGTAGATATTAGTGCAAATGTAGGTATTTTAACAAGTACCATGGCTTTAATGATAACTTCATATTAGATTTCTTTTCCTTTCTCATCTTACAGAACATCACTACTTGCTCTCTACCTTAAAGCCATTAAAGGTTAAAGAGGGCGTGTGTGGCAAATTGTGGGTGGTGCTGGGTGAAAGTCAGCTGTCTAGCTTCCAAGTGTCCTCACAGTGTGGCATTATCCTGGTGACTTTACCAGAATCTTGTCTTCAGTTTTACATTTCTTTCCCTTTTATCCACGCTTCAGAATTTGTCTGCTCATAAAGATTGACTTGTGATCCTTAAACTCACAAGAAAATCCAGCATTCTAATTAATTTGTAATGAGAAATAAAATATTCTAGCACACCAGTCATGTCAGCCTAATAAAAATATTCTTTCTTGGTTGAAAAATATATATATTGGAAGCCAGACTATAATCAAAATATTCAGAGTGTTTGGAATCAGAGCAAGGGTAGTCATATGATCACAATAATCAATGACCTCAGACCCTGATGGCCTGATTATAATAGAACTCTTTCAGGTGTGACAGACACACAATCAAATTATCTTGGGCCAAAAAGGGAGTTTATTTAAAGAATACTGGAATACCACATGGAACTCCAGGCAGATACATGGAAGAGTTGGGCTTCAGAGACTGCTGGAATCATTTGCTCCCTCTGGGGGCAGGAGTGTCACATCACACAGTTCCCATCAAAGCAGTGACCACCCCTTTTCCAATGGTCTCTGCTAAGAAATCCCGTGGGAGAGCCCTGAGTGCACGTGGGCTGGAGGCTGATATTTGGACCTATAGCTATAGGGAGGGATGAAATGGTAAGCAGAGCACGAGGCATGGGCTTGTTCCTGGTGGTCCCGGACAGTGACTTGAAGTCGTTATTGGCTGCCACAAGCTGGTGTGGAACACCGACAGTGATGTGCGCCGTCTCTGCTCCCAGAACCAGGGAGGTCTCTTTATGAGCTAGCTCATCTCTTCTTCAGGATGATGCCTAAAACCAACGCCTCCCTTATTCTTCTCACCTTCTGCTTTCCCGAGTTTCTCCAAAGGCCATTTCTCTTCTAGTAGATATGTTCTGTCTTAATGCTTTCTAATTTAGTTATAGCCTCAAGCTGATATCTAAGAGGAAGATTTATGTTGAATTTTGCATATTTTTATTCTCAAAAGACCACCTTATTTTAAATTTGATGAGCCATATTACTTAAAAATTGTTGCCCTGTTCTTCAGATTTAAAAAGGGGAGAGGCAAACATAGAGTTTCACTGACTGAGTCATTCAGTATTATAAAAGGTTCCATTTTGTTGAGCCACATTGCTTTTCAAAAGGATAACTGAATATTTTAATTTTCACCTCTATTTAAGTTCTCATTATAAATCTATATCTCTTTGTAATTATTTTTATTGCTTTATTCATTCAGTAAGTATTTTTCAGCACTTGTATCAGACTGAGCTGGGAGGATGATAGGAGAGGGAGGGGCCTGAGCATGGATGGAAGGGGTTCTGCCTGCTCTAAGTGAGTAGAGAGATGGCCAGTGCCGCCTTGCAGGGGCTGATATTTGACTAATAATCATATCATTTAAGTTGTAGCTTCAGATAAGAATAAGGTAGGGAAGCAAGGTTATTGTTATCTATTAGCACAAACATCTTAAGATTATGGAATATTTTTATTGTATTTCCATTGGAATGTTATTGAATATTATACTACTCAAACACCCATTTATCTACTTATTACCTACTTACAGTGTAAGTTAATTTTTTAACCAAGTTGCTTTATATATTTTAAGAGAAATGATTTATCATATTTATCATAACCATCCAATATATCCACCCTATTGATGGAAGTTAGCTTCCAGATTTTCATTATTACACATAAGAGTGCACTGAGTTTCCATATCCATGTTTCCTTGTGTATAGATGCAAGGGTTTCTTTATACTCAGAAATAGAGTTTCTGGGTATTAAGATAAATGCACCTTCAATTTTGCAAGACACTGCCACTGGTAATGTGTGAATGTACCCATTCTTTCATATCCTTATATATGTTATAGACATTTTAAATTTATACCAATCTAATGTCTATAAAATGGTACCTCATTGTTTTACTTTGCATTTCACTAATTACTGAATTTAAGACAGAATTTTAAGACCAGATTTATCTTAAAATAGTTATTAGCTGTGTTTCTTCTACTGTGAATTGACTGCTGATAGGCTTTGCCCATTTTTCTATGGGATTCTGTTTTTTTATTGATTTGTAAGAATGTTTTATTCTGGGTACTAATCTTGTTTAATTTTATGATATCTTCTTCCAGTCTATGGCTTCTCTTCTAACTATCCATGGTGTCTTTTGATCAATAGAAGTTTTAGATCATAATTTAAGCAGTACTTATATATCAGATGTAAAACTGTGAACCCCTTAGAAGTAATAGGTATGCATGTTGCACACACATACATGTATGTGTAGCATGGACTGAGTCACCCATTTATAAATGGAGGAGTTATTTTATGTCCTTCAATAAATTTTGTGTTTTTTCCCATAAATGTCTTATAGATCTTCTGTAACATGTAGTCCTCTAGGAATTTTAGAGATTTTATTGCATTTTCCATTTTAATTATGCATTCTAGTTTCTCATTGCTGACTTCAGGAATACTGTTTCTGTGTATTGGTCTTGTATCCAACAGCCTTCCGGAAATTTGCCTATTGTTGTGATTCAAAGATCCTCTTGGATTTTTTAATGTAGACAATTTTATCATCTGTGGATGATGAAAATTTTGCTTTTTCCCTTCCAATTATTATACTTATGCTTCTTTTTCTTGTTTTACTGCATTTGCTAGAATGTCTGGTACATCATTGGATAGAAATGCTGATAGAGGGCTACTCCAACTAGGAATGTTTCTGGGGAGCATTTTCATCACCTTAGTCTTGATTCTTACTTATTGTTTAGTCTCAAAGTAATGTTGCCCTTTCTTTACATTTTAAGTATGTTTAATTTTCCTGGACTAGCAGCAACCATAAATCCTATGGAGGAAAAATGAGAAGTTTGGGCAGTTTCCTCCATATTTTAGTTCAAGAGTGCCCTCTTCTGCTAGAACAGTGAAGTGAACTTTTATTTCATTAATGGTATCTTTGGGGGGGGGGCGGGGAGGGGGCGGGGCGGGGGTTCAGGGAAGGGGTGGTTCTAGGACCCTTAATTTCTGGGCCTGATTTCTTATTTTTCTTTACTTTGCCAGCTGTCCCCAAGTGCAACTTCCCTAGAAGCAGTGCCTTACAAAGACTACCATTGTGGTTTTGCAAACCCCAAGCCTCTTTCATGGAGCCAGTGTTCAAATCCTCTAGTCTCAGATGTTCTCAGTTTTTTTTCCCCACCAAATGAGATTGAACTGGGCGCAAGAGAAAATGATGCAATCACAAGAAGTATGAGTCTACTGCTGGCATTAACACGGCATGTTGTTTTACAGAAAACTTTTTAGTTTAGCAAACAGAGTACACTTTAAAATAGTGGTAAAGTATAGTATAGTATAGATAGTACACAAAACCAGTAACAGTCACTCATTATCATGATCAGTAGTATGTACTACACATAATTGTAGTGCTCTACTTTTACACGGCCAGCAGTGCAGCAGGTGTGTTTACACCAGCGTCACACAAACATGTGAGTAATGTGTTGCACTACGTCGTGATCATGCTCATGCTGCTCCTCTGGAAATCACACATTGAAGCCTCTCAGGCTTTAGTGATTATCAGCAAGTAAAATTAACACCTATACCCTTTAACTGTTCTGAGTTGGACTTTCTTTTTGTATGGGAATTCTTTTATTTGTTGAACTCTCTTACTTTCCCACTAGCTTAGGCATGTATTAAAATGTTTAAATTCCCTTGTACTCAGTATTTTTAGATGTGCAATTCTCAGAGGAGTTTCTCGGACCATTTAGTTCCATAAAGTGTCAGGAATAGAAGTAGAGCTTTAATTTCTCAGGGGAGAATGATTTTACCCCCACCCTCAGTTTCAAATGGAAAGAAACTTTCTGGCAAGTTTCCCTGAACTGGTTACTGGAGTTTTTTGGCTCCTGTTATATGGAGGTCCAGCCTTTACAGACTCCTGGCTGTGAGCAGGGGTTTAGCTCTTTGCCTTCTGTGAAACCACCGTGTCTTCTGCCTTTGATATGCCGTGCAAGCTCCAGCCCCTGTCCTTGGGACATCAGCTTATGCTTCCCATTCTAATGAGTATACTCTTCATTGCTAGCACTTCAGGGCTTCCCTTTTGAGCTTGGCCATGCTCGTTCACTTGGGGGAAGTAGGATGTATTTTATGTGAAATTCTGTGTGTTTAATGGGGTGGGGACTGAGGAAGCTATGTTATCTTAGTCCTCTTGGCTGTCTTCTGATAATCTTGTCAGTTGTCATCTAGCAGAGAACATGGGCATAGGATCAGAAAGGTTTGAGAGGCAGAAAATGGGTGGTAAAGAATTCCAAAAGTCTGGAATGCACCTGAGCTCATAGACTTGGGGTTGGTAGCATATTATTAGCACAGGACAGTGGTAGATGATGCTGAGTTGGAGGTAATGAACAAAGACCACGCTGCTGTGGGTAGGTAACACTATAAACAAGGCTGAGAGGTTGTGGGTTTTAAAATTTTTATTAGGGCTGATCCTTCTTGAAGTGTTTTTATTTTATGTTAAGTATATAACACTAAAATTTGTAAATGTTTGTTTTTGAAGTCATTCTTTTCTCAAATACTGACTTCTCCCTCTTAGGTGTTCATTGACAACATATTCTAGGGACTACACTCCACCACATGACTATCAGCCACTTGTGAGTATAAGCCATATTATACTACTTGGAAAGCCATATTATAATACTTGTTTATATACATAAAATTATTGTTTATATCCCGTGTAAATAGTTAAGCTTAGGAAGAAAGGACAAATAGCTGAGATTTATGATATTTTATATTTATTTAGAGATATTTGCTATTTGAGGGAGTCATTACAATGTTTTATGGTTATGATTTCTTTTTGGATGTTTATAGATTTCAGGGAGAAAATATTACAGTGTCCAAAACATATTAGTGAGTCAATACTTTCTTTCTCAGCTTCTTTCATTATCCCTGTCCCTGAGTTTAATTTACCTGGAATAAGAACCTGCCTTTCTATTCATTTGTATTGTATCAGCACACAAAAGTAAGTGGCTTAATTTGGCTCTGGGAAATGTGTGTGTTGTTAAAATATGCCCAGTTTATAACTTAAATTTACTTGTACTTAAAAAGTTATACCCCAGAAACAGAACAATGCTGCATCTTCTGGAAGTCTTAACTAGTGCAACGGATAAGAGATTTGATTATTGAAAAAGAGAAGAAAAAAGTTATCTTTATTTTAAGAAAGTATGATTATCTTCTTAGGAGAACCAAGATATTAAACTGAGAATTAAAATAAATAAGAGCATTTAGTAAGGTGAGTAAATGCAAAATAAGCATATGAAAAACAGCAGCACTAACTGGTTAGTAAACTATAAAGGAAAAAGCATATACTTACTATAGGAACACACATTTAAAATATGTTCATGAGGAGAAACTTAGATCAATAAAGAGCAATAGAGAAGATGTGGGAGATTGTCTCCAAAGACGGCGGGTTTTCCTACTAGCACAGGCCACTTTCCCAGCAAGATGTGAACACTTCTGCCTTTTGAATCTGGACTCTTAGGTCCTTGATTTGATCATTAGAACATAGCAAAAGTGACCCTGTTTCAGACCTTACCTTACCTTACCTTACCTTACCTTATAAAAAAACTGCTTCCAATTCTTGGAGCCTTGAGCCACCTTATAAGATACCCAAAGTACTGTGCTAGAGGAAGTGGCCAGGAGGGAACAAGGCTGAGCTTATGAATGAAGAAGCCACCTTGGACAAGCAGCCTGGTTGAGCCTGGACTCCAGCTCCAGCTGCCCTCTGTCTGCAGCCCATGAGAGATTCCAAGAAGATAATAAAGTGTTACATGTAACCACTAATTTTTTAAATATACACTCAAACAGAAATCTCAAAAGAAAATAATTGCTATTTTAGAGGACTAGAAAACTAAATTAATTGTAAATGAAATTTATAAATTCAATACTTAGTGAGGTGAAGATGGGGAGAGATGGGTTCTTTTATCTGTTGCCAGGCAAATTTTAAATTGTTTTAATCTTTCTGGAAAGGAACTTGGCAGTATGTATCAAGATACTATTTGATGTAATAATTCTCCTTCTAAGAAATTTCCCCAAAGAAAAATGATTTAAAATCCAAAGATACTCATCACTAGATTATTTATAATGGCAAAAGTTGGAAAGTGCCTAATGTTTTAGTATTAGAAATAGTACTAATTGAATATGCTATAATCAGATGGTGATGTTATTGAAGCCTTTATAACATCCATAGGTAGTTCTTAGTGTCTGATAAATCTTCATTTAAGGTTAAGAAAAACATTAAGATACAAAATTAAACATTTATTTTATCTAAGCAATGTAAAAATATGGATAAAAAGCTAAAGTGTCAAAATACTACTAAATTTGGCCATTGAATGGTGATACTGTAGGTGATTTTCTTCATCTTTACACTTTTTAGCCTGATTGTTTATAATTTAAAAAAACCACACACACAAGGAAACAAATACTTTATTTTAAAATGCAATTCAGGCTCATTCCCTTATATATATGGAATTTGGTTCTGTCTCTAAACAAAGGAAGTTGAGTATATAATTAAAAACTCACAAAATTCAAAGGACTAATTTCCCCATAGGCAGAAATATAAAGAATGTGGGGTGTATTCTCAGAGTGCATAAATCTTTAGCCATTGTGTAAAACCATATATTTATGGTTTTAATTTTCAGCATTATTTCTAATATTTCTCCATTGCTGATTTCCACATTAACAGCACAGCATGTCATGGCAGTTGTTTGCTTTATTTAGAGTTTTGTTCATTCACTTCCAACTTCCATGCCAAAGTAATTGATTTTGAGACATGTTTTCAGCACTGCTTCCTAGCACCCCCATTTCGTGAATCCGTGCATTACATTCTTATAGGATACAAAAATATTTTAAATTGTAACAGTGGATGGTTAAATAACAGCAGAATAGTGACTGAAGTTATTACACATGTAAACAAGTGTATCCTTCACAAAATACTAACAAATGAAAAAGAATATTTTTTACTTGCTAAGTACTTTACCATATGGCCTTAGCATGAACAGTTCACCACTCACTCGGGCTACCACCTTTGCAATTATATACTTCTTGGTGAAATCTTAAAATATTTGGATTCATACTATTTCAAGTTTTGTGCATGAATTGAGACTTTATTAATTTTTATATTATGGGCTCTTACATTTGCTTAACTGCATATTCGCATGAAGTGGGACAACATTATGGGAAGCTTAAAGAAAATGCAAGTTATCACACCATAGCTCTGAATATAATTAAGGAAATACAGACCATTAGAAAGCTGTGAAATCATTTCCAAGGAGAGATAAAAGAGAATTACAAGCTACTTCTTCAGAACTCCACTTCTTACACTGCGTGTTTATTACTACGGCTCACTCAATTTCGGTTGAAAGATATCTTATTTTAAAAGCTTCTTCATCCTTTTCCCAAGAGAAAAAGTTTTTCAGAGAAGGGAGATTAGAGGCCTGGTCCATAGCTGGCTGTTTGCAAAGTACAAGAGCCTTTAAGACAGGGACCAGTGAGCCGAGCATAAGTGTGTCTACTGAATACATCCAGGATGAGTAAAGAAAAGAATTAGTTCAGACAAGGACCAGCAAACTCAGGATGTTGAAGCCCCAAGGGAACGAGAATGTTGAGAAAAAAGAACAAACATGGTGGTCATAAGGAGTGAGAGAGCCATAGAAGAATTGGAAGTAATGCGCAAGGGGATGTACTGAATTCATCGGAATTTCAGACGTAGCGGGGATGACGGAATCCAGGATGTGGCCATAGGAGTGAGTTTCTACAATGGAATCAAAGCCATTGACTTGAGAAGGTGAGAAAATGATAAGACAGATGACTGCCTAGTTTCTAAATATGGGTGTTAAAACTCAAACCGTGAGGCAGCAGGAAAGAAGGATAGGGCCGAAGGCCACGGTAGATTCCCTAGCCCTCAATGAAAGTTGGGAGCACTTTGGAAGTTAATGGCTCCTCCCAGCCATGCAGCTGTCATTTGGGTACATCTTGTTGGTCAGTGTCATGTGTGAAGTGACTTTGATTTTCCTAAATAGAGCTGCCTCAATTATCTTTGAAGGCATATGAGCACCTTTAAATCAAAAAGTATTGCATGTCCTGGTCTGTTCAGGGATAGAAAGCTGCGGATGTTTTTAATAGAGAATTATGTTTTAAAGTTCGCATGCATTCCAAATTGACCACATTGAGTCCAAGCAGTGTTTTGTAATAGGTAAGAAAAGAAGCTACATCTGTTTAAGAATTATTTCCAGTAACAGCAGAATTGGCCCATCCTACCACCTGGCGTGGAGATAGCATTGTTAAAATATTGATATTTTTGTGCTGGTTGAAAATTAGCTGTGGCTTTGAATCCCCCCAGAACCCTGCCATCTCAGCAGGCCCAGCCACTGCCCTGGACTCCCCAGACCCAGGACAGCATGGTGACTTTCCTAGACCTTAAGTATTTTTGCCTTCATGGACAGGCTCCTTCTTCTGTTAAAAAAAATTTAAACAATATGTTTTGCAACTGTGTTGGTATAAAGACAAACATAATCCAAGTTGGATTACATTAACTCTTTGGATTTAAAAGCTTATTAAAGAAATACATTTTTGGACTATATTTTTCATTGGCATTTTGTAAAGATTAACCATCTTTTCTCCCTTATTTTATACTGTCTTCTTAAATACTTTTACTATGTTATTATGTTTTATGGCCATGTTATGTGAGCCTGTTATTGTTGACATTCTTGAAATTATTGCCAATAAATTAATGAATATTATTACACAAAACTAAAGCATACAATACTCATTTTTTCCCTTGGGAAATACTTTTGGACTTCTACACCCAATTTAAACAAAATTTTCAGTATAATAGCTACCAAAGTTTTCTGCCCTGAGATATTTATGAATGCTATATTACCACCATCATTTCCTGACTTAGCCAGCTAGGAGTTTCTATCATTTACTAGAGTTAGCTTTTCTGAATGGTTTCTGCATTGTTTCATTGTGGTAAAATATACATAATGTAAAATGTACTAATTTTTAGTGTACAGTAGGTGGTATAAGTATAGTTACATTGTTGTTATATTCATTTTTTTAATTCTGATTTTAAAAGAAATGGAAACATTTTTGTAGGCCTCCAAAAGTAGTGTGGGCCCTGGGCACTGGGCTTCCGCTGCCTCATGGCTGAGTTTGCCCAGCCTGGACCTTCTGGAAGTTTAACACCTGTCTGATCAGAGGCCTCTGGGACTTGCTCTGATTGGTTCGTGCTGTATTGATTCATAAATAACTCTGAGTATCATCGCAGACAAAAATGCACCTTGGTGAAGAGTTAAAAGTGGACAGTATCATTAGGAGCTCTTTATTGTTCGATGAGGCTCATTCACATGAAAGCAACTCCCTCCCCCAAGCTTGGAACTGCCTTTAGCGTTCCTCCTCCTAAGAAGATATGCCTACCAGGAGCCGTAAAAAGAAGACAAGGAAAAGACGGGCTTGCTGAAAAACACTGAAAGCTGGGATAGAAAGTGAATCTAGAACAGGGTAGAGGTTCTGTGGGAAGTACCACTCTTCCAGACTAAATTAACTCTTCGTTTCCACTTCGGCAATCTCATTCCAGTGTAGACAGCCCGTGCGTGTGTGCGTGCGTGCGTGCGTGTGTTTAGTCTAGAATAAAACGTGGATTTGCAAAACTTCTACCCAGAAAATCGAGGCTGAAATTTAACTAGGTAATGTTCCAGGTTCTATGATGTATCTTCGTGACTTTTATTTTAATTCTACTTTTCTTTGTATTGCATCATAATATACCTGCTATTAAATTTTCTCCTTTTCCCCTGTTATTGTTCTGACTCAATATCTACTAATAAAAAAGTCATGACCTCTTGTTGAATATGCTTGTGTATCTTATCATCTATTATTAACTGAAAAAAGTGAGAGTTTTAGATTCTTCTGCAAATGAAGTAGTGGTGGGAGTGAAGTTGGAGAAGAGAGAAGGGGTCATACAGTTGTACCCAGTGTATGTTCTAAAATGCTGCTGCGAGTTAACTGCGAGGCCAGCCTTCTATTACTTCATTTCATAAGGAGATGGCGGCCTTCCTCTATCTAAATTTCATTCCTAAAAGATCTCATTGTATGTTGTACATATATATATGTGCTGACCTTGTATGTATAAATGTAGGCATGATTTTGTATCTTATAGGCAAACAATTCTCATTCTGAGTCTCAGCTTCAACCTCAGGATCTATTGGCAGCTGCTTATGTAGTTCAACAGGACTTCCACAGCTCCTCCCAGTTAACTGGACTACAATAGGATTTGCCTTACTGATTATCCTCAGTCATGTGGATAGGCCTTGTCCCATCAGTGGATGGTAGCCTTAAGAGCAAAAACCTGAAGTTTCTTGGAGCAGAGGAAATCCTGACTCAACCCCTGTAACATAGAAACTCTGCCTGAGTTTCCACCATTGTAGTCATGTGAGCCAGTTCCTTAAAATCTCCCTCTCTTTGATTCTCTCTTTCTCTCCCTGAGAATCTTCACTAATATAGAAAGAAAGATATTCATGAGCTCTCTGGCTCTCAAATTCTGCTCTTTGATTTGATTCTCTTTCATTGATCCTGCCTCTCTCATTGATCCTGTCCTATCCTAGTAGTCATTTAATTATAACCAAGTAATCTGTTTGATTAAGGGCATTGGCAGACATTTAATTCAAGTCTACTTGAAAATTAGGAAATAAATATTATAACTTCTGCTCATCTTGTGGATCACCAACAATTGAGAAAGTGTGGGTATCTATTTTCAGGAAACTCAGTTCTGAGTTATTGTTTGGTATTTAGTTTTTCCGTAATTGTATTTGCACTTATATTGACTTCTGAAGTTAAGTAACCATGATTTCCTTTTTATTTTGGGGTAACTCATAAAGCTCAGTTCTATGTTAAGAAACTTGGGATAGTGGGAGATTTCATTTTCTTCTTTTTGGTTATCTTTAATTTCTACAGTGAACATATTTGACTTTTGTAATGGAGAAAAACAAAAAAAAATTAAATTGAGAACCCTAAGCCTCAAATTTATAACTAACTATACCACTACAAATATAAAACATGAAAAATAGTTGCGGGAGGGGGTTGTGGAGCTGGGTGAAAAAGATGAAGGGGTTAAGCAAAAACAAACAAACAAACAAACACTCACAGACACAGACAAACCACGGTGATCACCAGAGAGAAAAGTGGGTGGGGGGAGGTAGAAGAGGGTAATGAGGAAATAAATAATGATGGACAGAGACTTGACTTGGGGTGGTGAACACACAGGATAACATACAGATGATGTATTACAGAATTGTACACCTGAGACCTACATCATTTTATTAACCAATGTCACTCCAATAAAGTCAATAGAAAAGTAAAAAATATGTACGAGTTACAGATGTCCTCATGTAATATAGATTGAAGAGTAAGAAAAATGATATTTATATTTATGTGATTAAAATGACAGGACCAAAAAAATTTGTGCATAAGGAAGAAAAAAAGTAGTCAGTAGCTAAGGTTCGATAGTATACTGCTTAGTTCTTGATGCTGGCCGTGATTAAAGTTTGTGTGATATTGTCAGCTTATTTTGTGATGTTTGTTCCTGTAGATCCCCACATTTCATTTATGATGAAATCTTACTATGGTGACTGGACTCATTAATGATATAAGTGTTTACATTTATAACCGTAGCCTACACTTCCTTGCACTTCCTATGACGACTTGCTTTTAGTTGAATACCTGAATTTGTTACAAGTACTTTTCCTTTGTAAAATTTTATCAAATAAAAATAGATAGTGAATGTTTCTTATATATGTAACAAAAATATATATAACCAGTTATACATTTATTATAGGTATATTTGCCAATTATTCTGATGTGCGTGATGAAATCACCAGGAGAAAAAATACCCAATAGAAATGATATGATTTTAAATGTAGTGAAGGAGATGAATGGGGGGACCTGCCTGTGATGCCTATCCCTGTGATCCCCAGGGTTGGTAAAGTTCACTGGCTGTAGGAGAATTTTTCTTTTCCTTCCACATCACTCTGCATGTGTGCTTAGAAGACAACCTTATTTGGGGAAGACAGGTTTTTAGTCAAGTACTTGTAAGTGCTAAAGAATTTTATACATAATGCATACTAAAAAAAATGAAACAAAGTATTACAGCAATCTGCTCTTATGCCTATTTTCATTCCATTCAATGTGACACTTACATTAATAAGTTTGCTGCCTAAAATACCTTTTTAAGAGTAAATGAAGTACCCTGAATGAACATACTCTGTGCACGCCAGGGTGAATGGCCTTTGCTGTGTGAACGCCAGCTGGCTACGAGCTGTCTGTGATGGTGGACACAAGGTTAGCTCACAGTGACTGATCTGGCCAGGAAACATAACCCGTAATGCATGTTTATGGATGATTTGGATGAAAGAATTGAACTATGCTTTCAAATTATCCTATGATATTAAATTAGACAGAGTTACTGATATTCCAGGAGGCTGACCTAAAATTAAAAATGACTTTGAAAATAAAATTATCAAAAATAAAAGGTCCTGAAGAAAAAGGATGAAATAAAGAGAGGACCACAGAACAGTCCCTTGGAAGATTGGGGGAAAACTGGGTGAAGATTGGGTGTACTGTTAACTAAAAACCAGCGAGGTCATTTATTCTGAAAAAATGTTTCGGAAATAATGGTTCTTAGATTAGGATATAACACCCAAGGAGTGATAGGATGGAATGCGGAGGAGATGGGTAGCTAAGAATAGGATACCCATAATTTAAATATACACTGATAGATTTTACTGATATAAGTGGTAAAACTATAATCTGTCCTTCATAATAAAGGAAGATTGATTGGGGGCCCTATTCACCAAGAAGAGCCTCTAACATCCCAACTTGCCTTTCTATGATGTTAAAAAGGAGAACAGAAAGAGAAAAAAAGGAAGAAAGCTTTCTTAACCTCAAGACAGATTCCCTTGCACCCCACCCCACAGTGATTCTCTTGCTTCGTCTTAAGTGGTTTCTGATTCTGCGGGGCCTGCTGCCCTCCGTATTCACTTGTCTGGTGCTCTTTACTTTTCCGTCTCTCATCAGGACACTTCCTTTGGCTCCCTCAACCTTTCCCTGAAACAGTACCCTCAAGGGTGATGAGAGGTTGATCCTTGCTGTTGGTTGTGTTTTGTCAGGTCCTACCCTGCACGAAGCTTCTTTAGAAGTGAGGATTTGTTGGCTACCACTGCATTCTTCGACCTCCCTGTCCCTGCAGAATCGATGACATTGCAACACGTTCTCCATATCTCTCCTGTGCCCTTCGTGGTTTCTCTATGGATCCAACCCTAGGCGTCCCCAAGATTCGGACCCCAGAGCCCTATTTCTCTCACTTTACACAATCTCAGAGAATTCATCCACTCCATGGCTCCCCAGCCATCGCTTTTTGGGGGCTACATCATTTCATACTTAAAGGAAAGTTGAAAAAATACCACAAGAAGCTCCCATATAATCTTTACACAGAGTCACCAATTCTTTACCATTTGAATGTAGACTGGAGATAGTGTGGCCCTCTACCTCTAAATAAATCAATGTGGTTTCCCTAAGAACAAGGACTCATAGCTATGGTAGTTTTCAACCTCAGAGAAGTTGACACAATATAATTATGTAATCCAGAGTCTGTATTCAGATATAATTCGTGGCCCCAGTAATGACCTTCAGAGCTATTTTTCCAGTCCATGCTCACTGCCGTGCCAAGGGCACAGACCTCCCTCCAGGCCAGCTGTTCATAGCACCACTGTCCGAGTAAAGATTTGTACTGATGTCATCTCCACTTTAAAATGCCTGAAACCTGACTCACTTTTTCCTCCTAAAACATGTCCTCCTCATCTCCGTGTCTTTCTTATTATTTTTAATGGTATTAAAACTCTCCCAGCCATACAGGTTTGAGGCTATGGAACATGTTCTGTTCTTTATGCCCAGTTAGCCGGGTAAGTCTTCAACATTCTTCCTGTGAAATGTCTCCTTCAGCCTGGCTCTGCATGAGCCATCTTGGGCTAATGCCCGCTCACTGCACAGCTCAGACAAATTTTTCCATTTACCCTCATCTGAAGGGCTCAGAAAAAGCTTGCAGTGATTGCTCTATCTTCCATGACCTTCGTCAGAACTCAGAGTCTGTGAAGCACCAGAATAATGGATCAGCCAACAACGTGTAGTAATTCAAAGATCTGTTTCTGTACACAGTTTCTAAACATGTCTTCCCACTCCCGTTAAATCGATGTTGAATAAACATTTCATTATTATGTTAGGGTGTTGGAAATAGAGCAACTGTCTGAAACTCACACATGCAGAGGAAATGCGTCTGATAACTAGCCTTCTTCCCAAGCCCACCACCAGTGGGAAAACACTAACTCCTTAATCCATTTAAAGATTGGCCTGATTCCATAATTTAAATAGTTCCTGTAGGAAGTGTTTGATCTCCCTTGAAAAACTCACTTTCTTAGAGATCCTTCCCCATCCCCTGTTTGCAGCAAAGAACTGTCATAGCAGAACTGAGACTGCTATCAGTTATAAAGGCTGCTTGTAAGGTTGGCTTTTGGTTGACATCTAAAACCTTGGCTTTCCAGATGAGACTCCCTAATAAGAGGGGCGCACTGCCTAAACTGTGCAAACCATATGGTTTATGCTGAACACCTGCTTGCCTTCTGCAAGTCTGGATTCAAGGCAGAGGGCACCTCTGACCAGCTCTCACAAAAACCTTGGCCATTGAGTTTCCAGTGAGCTTCCCCAGTAGAGAGCATTTCATAACTAATTTCTAGGGTAATTAAGTGTATCCTGTGTGACTCACTAGAAAAGGACTCTTGGAAGTTTGCACCTGGTTTCCTCTGGACTTCAGCCTATGTGCTCTTTCCCTTTGCTGATTTTGCTTTGTATCCACTTGCTGTAATAAATCAGAGCCCCCAATACTCTACATGTTGAGTCTTGTGAGTCCTTGCAGCAAGTCACTGAACCGAGAGGTAGTCTTGGGAACCCTAACACACCCTGCTTTTCTCCCTGTGGCAGATTGTTATTGTCCCCAAATGGCTGCAGCACATACTGCCACCCCACATGCTCTTACAGTGTGATTTTGATGGACACGCAGAATCTGTATTACCTCCCCTAGAATTGTGCGAACTATGCCTATGGTGGAAGTGAGGCTTGTGACTTCTGGAGTTAGGTGATAAAAAGCAGTATGGCTTTCTCCTGGTTATCTTTGTGCCATCCTCGTTCTCAGACCCAGTTATCATGCCATGAAGAAGCCCTAGCAGGCACCTGGAGAGAACCTGTAAGGTCCCAGCAGACAGCTAACATCAACTACCAATTGGAATGGGAGAGGTTTCCAGCCCCAGCCTTCAAGTCACCACCCCCCTGCCCCCCTTCACATCTTCCTAGCTGAGGCCCCTGGCATTGTGGAGCAGAGATGCTATCTTTCACGTACTCTTTCCAAACCCCTGACCCAAAGAATCTGAAAATGGCTATTGTTTTGCATGCTGTGTATGCGTTGGCCTGTTACACAATAGTGACTCTCCCTGAGGTGGCATCCAGGTACATGGAGACAGGAATATGACTTAGCATCCTGATGTTGGGGGTGGGTGGGTGGGGGGGTGGAGAATAAGGTTTTGGTTTGTTTTTTTTTGCTTGTTCTGGTCTCTGGGATGATATCCCTAGTGCACCTGATTGCTCTTTTCCTTGTGGGCATTAGTGGCCTGCAGACTTTGTTAATTGTCAGTTTTTTTCTATTTTTCTTTCCTTTTCTCTGGACTTGGTTGGAACCCTCGTGGCATGTTTGGGATTACTCTGTCTTATTTTTACTCCCATAGTTACTGTTGATCCCTCAGAAGCCTTCCGTGACTCCCATTCAGTCCCAGAGCTAATAATGTTCAGCTCTGCAGCTGAGAGCTGAACCCTCTCTGCAGAACTGCAGCTACTCCAGGGTCTTGTTTATGCCACAAAATATTGAAAGTGACTCAGGACTGATGACTCTCAGTGCCTCCTTCTGCTGACAGTGCTGTCCTACCAGCGTGAGTATGTGCCCCAGGCCAATGAAAGGGCAGAGGTGTTTTGCTTCAAAAGTTCTCATGACAGATGGGGCCCAGGAGACCGCCCCCAATGCCTTTTCATCGTTACTCTCATTTATCTAATGCCCTTCTCTCTGTCCAGGGCAAGAAGACTCTGTCTGATGAAAGTCTAGGTAGGGACGGGTATGTTAGGAAATACGTTAGCTGTTTCTGCCGTCCTGCTTTCCTTTCCCCTTATTTTCTTCTTCCTACAATTCCCCAGGAAGACTGTTCCTATCTTCCTACTTTCCATTTCAACTGTTGTTTAAGCCTTATTGGCAAAGGGTATTTCCGCCACATTTGGAGACTTCTATGATCAGAGCCTTCCAGATTTGCTCATGGATATTCTGAGGTCCATAAGGCTGTGAGTTGCATTGCAAGGCACGTGTGTGTATGTCTGGGTGCTCCATGATCCAGTCAAGTTGGTACAAAAATTGGCCATCACACCCATTAATAGTCACTCCTCATTCTTCTCCATCTCCTGAAAAGCTACTTTCTATCTCTGTGGACTTGCCTATTCTGGACTTTTCAGATAAGAAGTCATACAATGTATGGTATTTGGTTTAGCTTCTGTCACTTAGCATGATGTTTTCTGTGCTATAATATCAATCAGGACTTCCGGCCAAGATGGAGGCATAGGTAGACGCACTGTGCCTCCTCGCACAACCAAGATAGGGACAATAACAATATAGAAACAAAATAACAACCAGAACTGACAGAAAATTGAAGTGTGTGGAAGTTGGACACCCAAGGATTTAAAAATGGACACTTTCATCCAGACCAGTAGGAGGGGCGGAGTCGGGCAGCCAGGCGAGGGACCCAGAGCAGAGAGCTGAGCACCCGGGGCGGTGCGCAGGCCGGCAGCAGGCAGACCCTGGGCGCACAAGCAGCAGTGGCTGGTGGGCCCTGGCCAGGGGGTGGCGACCGGCAGACCCAGCGAGGCGGACATTGTGAAGCAAGACACCGCACGAAACTCAGGGTCCCAGCACCGGGAAATAGAGCTTTGGGTCACTGACTGAGAAGGAAGGTCCTACGGGGTGCACAGGCCCACCCACACTGGAATTGGTGCCAGAGGGGCCCGGTTGGCTTGCGGAAAGTGGCGGAAGGGTCTGGGGTCCTACAGAAAGCAGAGCAAGCACCATTGTTCCTTCTCGGACCCCGCCCCCACATACAGCGTC
>CM052540.1:42992260-43076200 GCA_028533065.1 Trachops cirrhosus | reverse complement strand
ATTATAACAAAGGACACTGAAATGGAGGACGGGATGTCAGTGACCAGAGGGGAGAGGGGAGGGAATTTCAGGGGAGAAGGGAAGGGTTTACAGGAACAAATATAGAGGACACATGGACCAAACTACGGGGCTTGGAAATGGAAGGGAGGTGGGGAGGGATGGGTGGGTGGGCTGGAATGGGAGTAAAAGATTGAAACTGTACTGAATAATCTAAAAAAAAAAAAAAACTTTAACTTCAGAAATTAAAAAAAAAAAAGACAATGTTAAAGTACCACCCAACCACCCCCACAAATGATATACTCAAGGGGGAGTCTCAGTAGAGACCAGAGCCCCACTGAATTAAGTCCTGTTCTGTGAACTGGGCCCATGCACATCTGATTCTCCATGGTGGTTGCAGACAGTCCTTCCAGCCAATTTACCTGGGGTAAACCCCTCCCATTGATGTGCCAACATCAATCAAGGCTCAACTACAACAGAAAGATTTACTCAGCCCATTCCAGGGGGGCATGCCCTGGAGTGCCCAGCTCAGGTGAACAGGGAGGATGTGCCACTGGATCCTACAGGACATCTACTACATTAGGCCACTCTACCAAACCCAAGAGACATATTGGCTCTACCTAATATGCAGAAGCAAACACAGGGAGGCTGCCAAAATGAGGAGACAAACAAACATGTCCAAATGAATGAACAGAACAAAACTCTGGAAGAACTAAATAAAATGGACTCATGCAACCTATTTAGATGTAGAGTTAAAACACTCATTATATTATACTCAATGAACTTAGGAGAAGAGTAGATAGAGAGAACTTCAACAGCAAAAAAGGACATAGAAAACATAAACAGACCATTTAGAAATGAAGAATACACTAATTAAAATGAAGAATAATTTTAGAAGAATACAGGGAATCACAGTAAAGTAGATGAAGCCAAGAATAAAAAGAGCAATTTGGAATATAAGGAAGCAAAAAAAAAAAAAAAATCAGAACAGCAAAAAGGAAAAATCCAGAAAAATGAAGACAGTGTAAGGAGCCTCTGGGACAACTTCAGGTATACCACCATTCACATCATGTGGGTGCCAGAAGAAGCAGAGAGAAAGCAAGAAGTTGGAAACCTATTTTAAAAACAATGATGGAAAGCTTTTCTAACCTGATGAAGGAAATAGACATACAAGCCCAGGAAGCACAGAGAGTCCCAAGCAAGATGAACCCAAAAAGGCCAACACCAAGACACATCATAATTAAAATGCAAAAGATTAAAAACAGAGGGAATCTTAAAAAGCAGCAAGAGAAATGTTAGTTACCTGCAAAGGAGCTCCCATAAGACTGTCAGCTGATTTTTCAACAGAAGCTTTACAGGCCAGAAGGGTTAACAAGAAATATTCAAAGTAATGAAAAGCAAGAATCTACACCCAAGATTACTCTACCTAGCAAAGCTCTCATTAAGAATTGGAAGACATATAGCCCTAGCTGGTGTGTCTCAGTGGATTGAGTGCTGGCTTGTGAATCAAAGGCTCACTGGTTTGATTC
Organism: Trachops cirrhosus; assembly: GCA_028533065.1. Lineage (NCBI taxonomy): Eukaryota > Metazoa > Chordata > Mammalia > Chiroptera > Phyllostomidae > Trachops > Trachops cirrhosus. The sequence goes on along the minus strand of CM052540.1, from coordinate 43,074,674 downwards.
CCAGTCTAGGGCACATGCCTGGGTTGCAGGCCAGGTCCCCAGAAGTAGGGCACGCGAGAGGCAACCACCCATTGATGTTTCTCTCCCTCTCTTTCTCCCTCCCTTATCCTCTTAAAAAAAAAAAAAAAAGAATTGGAAGAGATATAAAGAGCTTCCCAGAAAAGAAAAAGTTAAAGGAGTTCATCATCACCAAATCAGTATTACATGAAATGTTAAAGGGTCATCACCACCAACTCAGTATCACATGAAATGTGAAGAAGAAAAAGGAGGAGGAGGAGGAGGAGAATAGAGAAGAAAAGAAAAAAGATAAAAGTATGAATAATAAAATGTCAATAAATATGTATCTATCGACAATTGAATCTAAAAAATAAAATGAACAAGCAGAACAGAAAAAGGCTCATAGATAGAACATTTTGATGGTTGCCGTATGGGAGGGGTTATGGGTTTGATGGAAAAAAGTAAAGGGATTAAGAAGTACATATTGGTAGTAGCAAAATAATCATGGGGATGTAATTACAGCATAGGGAATATAATCAATAATATTCTAATATCTATGTGTGGTGTCAGATGGGTATGAGATTTATTGGCATGATCACTTAGTATGTCATATAATGTCTAATCATTGGGGTGTACACCTCAAACTAGTACAATATTTTATGCCAACTCTAATTGAACAATCAAAAATTATTTTTAAAACAAGTTGATTGGGCTTTTTTAAAAAAGGCCCAAAAGTTAGTCATTGAAAAGCCCTTAGTCACTACTTAAAAAAAAAAAACTGCACAGAGTATAACGTGGCATTTTAAATATTGAAGTACACCAAATAAAGAAATATTTTTTAAAAGCTCAAGCAAATAGAGGAATCTGGAAACACTTTTCTGTTCAAGCCAGCTAAAGAAAAGAACATAGGAAAATCTTAAAGTAAAGAGCATTTCTTTTCAGTATGCCTCTTTCTTTTATGTAGTTTAAAGTCCAGTGGATTGTGCAAAAAGCTGATTCATAAAGTAGAAAGATAGAAAAAGAAGCTGTTGGCATTTCTGATTTTATTGAATAACTGCAAAACTGGCCGTGAAAAGGAAGAAAAAACTCAAGGAAATGGGTAACTAAAAGACATGATAAGACAATTATTAAAACGTAGATGAAGTGGGTGTGAGTCAAATTTAAGGCCTCGCATTTTAGAGAAATCAGGTGGAGAGAATTATCTCAAGAGATTGCCAAACATATGGCATGCTGAAGAATCTTGGATATCTCTGAAGATGAGCTTGTCTCAGATGAAGACTGAGTAGAGAAAGGAGTAAACAATAAGCAGATTGTCTCACCTCTCAGTTTCTGCTGAGAGGTGGAGGTACGGATTATTCGTAGAAAAATTTCAATGATGATCTTTTAAAACATTTTTAGACTTTTAGAACTGAACCATAGAAAATATACATTGGCTACCCACCCTGAGGCGATGTTGGACGTAAAAGTGTTTGTGGCACTAGAACTCTTTGGAGGTACAGTTGGTTCTGGGTGAAGCAGGACATGTATGAGTCTGGAGCATCTTGTAGCTCCAGAGAGTAGGAAAGTGTTCAACAGTGCTCACTTCGACAGCACATATACTAAAATTGGAACAATACAGAGAAGATTAGCATGGCCCCTGCACATGGGTGACACGCAAATTCATGAAGCGTTCCATATTTTTAAGCATTATGCTAAGTGAAAAAAGCCAGGCAGTGAGGGACAAATACCATATGATCTCACCTTTAACTGGAACCTAATCAACAAAAGAAAAAAACAAGCAAAATATAACCAGAGACATTGAAATTAAGAACAATCTGACAGTAACCAGAGGGGAGAGGGGAGGGGACAGTGGGGAGAAGGGTTTTCAGGAACAACTATAAAGGACACATGGACAAAACCAAGGGGGTTGGAAGCAAGGAAAGGAGGAAGGTTTGGCTGCGGTTGGTGGGGAGCGGTGGGGAGTAGATGCAGACGACTGTAATTGAACCACAATAAAATAATTTTTTAAAAAAGAAAGTGTTCAACACACACACACACACACACACACAGTGATGGAGATATGTCAAAGGAACATGGGAGTCAACTGAAAGAGCTCCAAATGGTCGCAGCTGGAACATAATTTTAAGCAAGAAAATTTTAAAAATTATATTGGACTGTAACCCAAAGTATAAAATAAATATCCATGAGTAAATAAATGATTGAATAAATAAAGAAATGGGCAAGAATAGAGAATCTCCTATGCAGAAGGTTCCAAACAAATTATGTAGATAGATATTCCACCCTCGAGGGCATGAGCATAGATTCCAATGTGTTAAATGCGGGCTGCACATAGTGACTTTCTTCCAAACAGTACCAAATGGAAATGGGCAATGGAGTAACTTTGTCGTGGAGAATCCTCAGCCCGGTGGTCAGGCCAACATCAGCATTAATAATAATGTTGACAGTCTGTACCTTTGATATGATGTGATAAAAATGGTGCTTGACCTGAGTGACCTTCATCTAAAACCCAATAACTCCAGTATAATCATGAGAAGAACATTAGATAAATTCCAACTGAGGGACATTCTATAAAATATTTAACCAGTATTCACCAAAACTTTCAAAGTCATCAAAAACAAGGAAAATCTAAGAAACGGTCCCAGCCGAGAGGAGCTTAAGGATACATGGTTACTAAATATGCTGTACATCCTGCATGGGATCCTGGCACAGAAAAAGGGCATGAGCTAAAAGCTAAGGAGAGTCTGATAAAGTGTGAACTTTAGTTAATAATATTGTATCAACTCTACAATAAAACTTTTTAATTGTAACAAATATACCACACTAATGCTAATAACAGAGGAAACTGATTGAGGAGTATATGATAATTCCTTATGCTGTCTTCACAACTTTTCTGTAAGCTTAAAACTATTGTAAAATAAAATTAAATTAAACATTAAAAAAGTATTTGTGTTGAATGCTGGTACCTGAAGATGCTGGCTAAAAAATTGTAACAGAGATGTGATATTTGGTAGTCAAGCTTTGTGATGTGAAACTTTTTCCTATAAGTTGATTTGCTTTTTCAAATAGTTAAAACTTTTATGTAAATTCAGCAAACTAGATCCCCCCACAAAAAAAGGTAAAGAAAAGGTAGTTGGGTCCACAGGTGCAAACAAACTACTATGTAATTTTATTTCTAAAAAGTTCAAAACACAAAACTAATGGAAAATTAAAAAACTAATGTTAGAAGTTGAAATGCAATTATTTCGGGGGTGTGACTAGGAGGCACTTGAGGGCTGCTTCAGGAAGCACACTGCTGCTTTCCTTGATCTGGGTGGTAGTTGCCACACTGTGTTTATTCCCTTGGTGAAAATTCATTGGGCTGTAAGCTTTTGTGTGCTCATTTTCTTTCTGACATTTATTTAATGGACTCTGTAAATGATTTCTGAATAATAAACACTTTCCACAATGGAAGACATAGTAGTACTGTGTTTTGTTAGAAATGTATGTTCTCTATTTATTTATTCACTTATTTCACAAGTATTTATTAAACATCTAGGACTGACTTGTCTCTAATATGATAGATTATATGGGAAATAGACCTATGAACAAACAGTAATTTTTTAACGATAATTGCTATAATGGTCATGTCTGCAAATATAATGGAGTCCCGGATATGCTCTGTGGTCTGTCAGGGAAATGCAGAGACAGCTCTCAGTAAGGAGGGACACGTGAGCTGATACACGATGAAAGAGTACACATTTGCCTGAAAGGAAGTGGGTGTTGCCATGGGGAATGAGGTGTGACAAGGAGAGAATTCTAGACAGAGGCTACAGCCTGAGAAAGTCGCAGAGGCAGGATGGGTTTAGGAAGATTCCTATTGTTTGGGAGAGTGATGTAAAATGGTAGGAGCTGAGAGTTATTGGCTAACTACTTGTGCCTCACCCCAGTTCAAAAGTTGAAGTTCTAACCCCCAATGTGATGCTATTAGAAGACGGGCCTTTGGGAGGTAGTTAGGTTTAAATGGGGTCACGAGGGCTGGATCCTTAGGTTGGGATTAGTGCCCTTATAAGAAGACACCAGTGCCTTCTTATAGCACTGGACTTCTTATAGCACTCTGTCTTGGCACCATGTGAGCACAAAGCAAGAAGACAGGTGTCTGCAAGCTAGGAAGAGGGCCCTCACGAGACACCAAATCTGTCTGCCCTTGATATTGGACTTCACAGCCTCCAGAACTGTGAGAAATAAATGTTTGTTGCTAAAGTCACACAGTCTATAGAATTTTGTAATAGCCCTCAGAACTGACTAGGACACTGAGGCAGAAGAGGAAGAGAGGAGCCAGGTCTGAAAGGCCATGTGTATCGTGCAGAAGGAAAGACTTTATCCAGAAGATGACGAGCTCTAAGCAGTGAATAATATTATAAGAAATATTATTAGAAAGGTAACTCCAAGGCACTGTTGAGGAATACTTCGAGTGGGCATAGCTCAAATCAGAAAGACCAGTGAAGAAGGTCCCATAAGGGTGCAGTGGAGACTTGTCAGTGTGGACAGGGAGCAGCAGATGGAGAAGTTTAAGATTCAGAGTTGTCATGTCTTAGTGATTGGTCAGATAAGGAGGGGAACAGGTGGGAGCCCAAGAAGTCGGCAGTGCTGCCATTAAGGAGGATAGAGAACTCCAATGGAAAGGTGGGAATGTGGAGGAAGATGAGTTCTGTCTGGGACATGTTGAATTTGGGACACACGGGTAGGGACATTGAGCAGGTAGCTGGAGGTAATGAGAATGGGGCCCAAAAGAATGATCTGGGGTATAAGAGTTTCTGCAGTGGATATAGAGTTAGCAATTAAAACTAAGGGAAGTCTGAGTTTACTTATGAAGTAAGTAAGTGTGAAAATCATTATGGATGAAGGTGTGTAAATAAAAGGATTAAAGTGTTAGAATGTTCTTAGAAAGTTGCTGAAATGCTTCACTATGCATGGGTCCAAATTTCTTAAGAAGGAAAGTGTGTTCAAGTGTGGACGTGTGGGGTGGCCAGGATTCTAAAGGTCCTAGTGCATTGGAATTATGGGACTCGGAGAAGTGGGTGGGTGAGAAAGTGGGGAGAGTGTGAATTTGTGATAAGAGAGCACGTTACCGGAGTTTAAGATTTTCAGTCTGGGTTAATTCTGAGTTATAAATAGAATGTAAGTTTTATGAGGGCGGGAGTATTTACTTCTATATCTGTACTAGGTAGTATGAATATGACAGATGAGAGGTGCTCAGCTAATATTTTTGAATTAGTGAATGGAACTTTTCTGAAATATACTGAAGGAGGAGTTAATGAGTTAACTGGATGAGGCCCAGGAAGTCTGTTGAAATTGTTAGAAAACTTGAATAGGTGACTCTGATTTGTGTTTAGGAGTACCTGCCTCATACCTTCCCCTGTGGCAAGTAAATTAATAGGTACATTCAGGAGGTTTCTATTTCTGGGGTTGTGATCAATTCAGAAAACATTGTTTATCGCTCTCTACTTTAGAGAAAATACATTTTTATAATGTACGAATGTCCTCTTGACACATTTTGTTTTGAGGATTTCACCAGACTACCATGTAAAAATGTTTGATATAAAATATTTAATATCACCTATAATGTAGTCTACCTAAATGTTTAACTTGAAAATAGCCTTTAGTTCTATCTTTAACTTTACAGGAAATGCAAAGACTAGAAGAACAAGATAAATGACACCATGAAGAAGGAAGCAACACGCCTAGAAGATGGGTCGTTCTGGACAATTGTCCCAGTTTATTCAAGTCAATGAGGTTTAAAATTTTATAAAGAGGAGACTCTCCCCTAGCTTCTGATAGTTTGCTGGCATCAGCCCAACTCTGTCTTCTGTTGACACGACATTCTCCCTGTGTGCATATCTGTGTCCCAATTTTCCTTCCTAAAAGGACAACTGTCATAATGGATTAGGGTTCTGGCCTAGTTTGGCATTACCTTAAGTAGTTACATTTGCAGTGACCCTATTTCCAAATAAGGTCATATTGTGAGGTCCTGGGGTTAGAATTTCAACACATGACATCTTGGGGGAAGGATACAATTCAACCCAGGACACTTCTCAAGAGAGGAGTCCTCTTATTTCAAAGCATGTAAGCTTTCCTGCACAAGGGTATTAAGGCTACGGTCTACAAGCTGTTTTCTCTCTCATGATCAAATCAAAATACTGTCCTTAACTGAGAATAAGTAAGGGGAAAGGATAGTCTCTTTCAGAAAGGTGCTGGGAAGACTGGACAGCTCGATGCGAAGAAATAAAACTGGAACTCTATCTTACACCATACACAAAAATCAACCAAAAATGGAGTACAGCCCTAAACAAAAGACCTGAAGCCGTAAAGCTCCTTGAGGAAAACGTAAGGGGCAGGCCCCTTGATGTTGGTATTGGCAATAATTTTTTTGATTTGACACCAAAATCAAAAGCAACAAAGGCAAAACTAAACAAGTGGGGCCATATCAAAAAGTTCTGTACATCAAAGGAAAGCATCGACAAAATTAAAAGGCAACCTGCAGAATGAGTGCAAATATTTGCAAATCACGTATTTGATAGAGTTTGTGTATAAAATACATAAAGAATTTATACAACTCAATAGAAAAAGTTATGATTAAAAAGGAGCAGAGGAACTAAAAAGACATTTTGCTAAAGGGCACATACCAATCAATGGCCAACAGTTACATGAAAAGATGCTCAGCGTCGTTCATCACAACGAGGGACGACCTCACGTCTGTCACAATGTCAATCATCCAAAAGACAATAGGTAATGAGTGTTGGCCAGAATGTGGATAAAAAGGAACGGTTGTCCTCTGTCGGTGGGAATGTGAGATGGTGCAGTACTGTGGGGAACACCACAGAGGCTCTGAACATGAAAATGACAACAAACTCGCAGCTATCAACAACCGAATCTAAAAAACAAAAACAAAGACAAACTAAACAAATACTAGAACAGGAGTAAAACCATAGATATGGAGATCATTTGGAGGGTTATCAGCTGGGAGGGGGAAGGGGGAGAATGGGGGAAAGGTATGGGGATTTAGAAGCATAATTGGGTAGGTACAGAACAGACAGGGGAGGTTAAGAAGAGTAGAGGAAATGGAGAAGCCAAAGAACTTACATGCACAACCCATGGACAGGAACTAAGGGAGGGGCATCACTGGAGGGAAGCGGGGAACCAGAGGGAGGGGGAAAAGAGGGGGAATTGGGATGACTGTAATAGCATAACCAATAAAATATATTTTAAAAAAGAAAAAAATTAAAAATAGAACCACCATGAGATCCAGCAATTTTACTTCTGGGTATTTATCCAGAGGCAATAAAATGACCATCATAAAATGATATCCTCCTGTCCCTATGGTCATTACAGCCTTATTTATAATAGCCAGGACATGGAAACAACCTGAGTGTCCATCAACGGGTGAATGAACAAAAAAAAGTGATATATAAACACCCACAATGGAATATTATTCAGCCATAAAAAATAAAGAAATGAAGCCATTTGTAACAATATGGACGAGCCTTGAGGGCATTATGCCAAGTGCAATAAATCAGACAAAGGCAAATACTGTAGGATCTTACTGATATGTGGACTTGAAAATGAACACACAGGATGCGTAGATACAGAAAACAGATGTGTGGCTGACAGGGGGTTGGCTGGGATGGATGAAGGCAGTCAACAGGTACAAACTTCCAACGGTAAGATAAGTAAGTGCTTGGGATATAATGTACAGCATAGTGAGTATAGTTAACAACACAGTATTGTATATTTGAAAGTTGCTAAGAGGGTAAATCTTAAAATTCTCATCACAAGGAAAAATTATAACTATGTGTGGTGATGGATGTGAACTAAATTTATTGTGGCAATCATTTGGCAATATATACATATGCCGAATCATTATGTTGGACACCCAAAACTAATACAATGTTATATGTCTATTATATCTCACTAAAAAAGAAAAAGACTTTTCTCTTTACCTGTAAATTTAAGAAGTCCCCACAAAAAAAACAATTAGTTTTGATACTTTCATAGTATATATATTTTTAACTTGAACTTAGATACCAACAACCTGAATAAAGGTTTGCAAAAATCCTACCACTTGTGATGAAATTGATAGAGAGGGATTAAAAAATTATTTATTACTAGGGAGACTCTTGTCTTGTAGAGAATTCATGCTGGTCTCTATGATACAGTTTCTACTGTTTGATATAAAGCCCAGAAATAAGGACTCCGTATAAAAATACTTGTTTTCTTTTTCTGGATCAGGCAAACATTTCTATGGAATAGTCTGGTTACTGCTTAAAATCTGGCTCCCTCTGCTGGAAGATATGAAGGAAGAAGCTCCTTTCTTCTACCTGAAGTCCAAGAAGCATGTATAGGATAGAAGTTCACAACTCAGGTTTTCTAATCTTGATGCATATATGGAAATCACCTTATTGACCAACTTGTGGTTTGTAATGGGGAAAAACTTACAAATCTCACTGTTTATAAATCAGCCACCAACTGCCCCCTGCCCATTTCCCACTTCAAACAGAACTAATGTTTAATTCAGCCCCTGAAGCAGATACGAATATGGCCCTGACATTCAGTGTTCCCCGCAAGGAGACATGGGCTGCTCGTCTGCATTTAGGATTTCAGAGCAGGAGGGACCCCCAGAGATCCTCCAGTTAACTCTGTTTTCCTGGTGGGAAAGCATAGGTGCAGAGAGAGGAAGGGGTTTCCTAAAATCATGTGGCTACAAGAACTTGGATGGATTATATGACAAATTATGTGTGATGCACTTCTCTAACATACTGTCTGCACTGAGGACATTTTTTTTTCATTGCTTTTAAGGGTTGGGGAAGAAAGAGAGACAGACAGATAGACACAGATAGAGACAGAAGAATTGGCTGCCTCTTGTACACGCCCTGGTCAGGGATCAAACCTGCAACCTGGGTATACCCCTGACCGGCAGTCAAACCCATGACCCTTTGGTTTGCAGGACGACACTTCAGCCAACTGAACCACACCATCCAGGCTACTTCTCTAACATTTTACAGTGAGTAGTGTATCAAATCAAGGTAATAAATATTTTCTGATTGCGTACTATGTGTCAGACACCAAGAGATATACACCAACGTGCTCATGTGTGCAACGTGATCTTTGCTCCTCAAAGAGCTTAGAGTTAATTAAATTTTACAAATGATGATTGCAGGTTACACAGAGCTGCCAGGTCTTCAATGCCAAATGGCCAATTAAGTGGCCTTTTTACATTAAGAAGCACTAATTCTTGACAGATGATTGATCATTTCTTTGCACAGCCAGTTAATATCCTTGAGTAGCTGTTGGCTTCTATACAGTTAGCTTTGGAGTGTGACTGGTTTCTGAACTAGAAATTTTGTTTTTGATGGGGCGGGTGATACATGTGTTGGGGTGGGGTTAAAAATTTTTGTTTTTGTTGTTAATGTAGAAAAGACTTTGTGTTATCCTGGTGAATGATCTAAAGTTGCTTTTGAATGCCAATGTCAGCATCTCCAGGTTTATTCATTCCGAGGAAAGCACATCTGCATATCCAGTTCTACTAAATGGTCCAGCAGCCTCAGCCTTAAGTCCATCTCGCAATGCTGAGATTCCCATACAAGTCTTGTGTAATCAGTTCAGTATATTACTTTTATCTGCCCGCTGGTACTTCCACATCAGCTGCAGTAACACATTCCCATGTGTCTGTATGCATGCATAAACCCTCACCTAAAGGTGAACTAGTGACCAGAGAAAGAATGGAGTCCTCAAGGCATTCTTTTTTGTTTGGACCATTCCACTCCTCACTTATTTTGCCACCCTAAGAAACAATATTAAGTTATTATTTATATAAAAACAGCACATTATAGTGATTGCCAGAGAGCTTCAAACCCCAGTTCTGCCATTTGCCAGCAGCGTCACCTTAGGCAAGTTACTTAACCTCTTTGTGCCTCACACTCCATATGAAGTTGCTGTGATGATTAATGTATTAATATACATGCAGCCATTAGAAGAGATCCTGGTACGCAGTGAGTACGTGTATGTATTGGCTTACACTATTATGACCTGATTTGTATGTGCAAAGAAAACTAATATGCTATTTATAAATTCTTAAAAGGACTCAAAAGGTAATTTACAAAATGAGACCAACGGAATAATACTGTACCATTTCCTGCTGGTTCTGCACACAGAGGTAGGGTGAGTTACTCCCTGGGGAGACGGAGCCTTTTCAGTAAACACAGGCACCAGGGCGAGGAATCTCAGTTCTAATCTAATGAACTAAATGCCAGTCCCCTGCTGTTCCCATATCTTCTGCTTAGAAGCTATAAAAGTATTATCAAAATTATTTTTTAAGTCTACTGAGTGTGGGGGTATCTGGGAGGACTAGAGTCAAAAGTCCAATAATATGTGTTTGAGCGCACCACACGTCTCTTTGTCCTGAAACACTTTGGGGAAACATAAGCTGGTCTACTTAATAGTCATTGGTGGTTTGGGGTGCTAGGTTTTAGTATCAAGGAAGCACACAACTGCAACGAAAGGACTCTGTGTTCTCACTATTTACAATGTACCGTCAGGTGCTCCCCTCAGCACCTCTCTGGAGACTAGACAATATGAAATACCTTCCAGAGCTGAGAATCATTCTGAGCTTTCCTGGTACCTCAGATACTCACCAAGGTAGATGTAAAGGTGAGTATTGCAAATGACTAGAATTTTTCCAAGCATTTGGCTTGTAAAACTCAGATGAGATGTAATCAGTTGTGTCCTGTTTCGTCTCACTGACACCTCCTACTCTGTACAGCACAGAAATCAAGCTGAGTTTGAATTAAGATCCTTTTTTCCAGGCTGTTTCTGAAAGATAGAAAGAATTGGTTTTAACTTCTAAAAGGCTGTACAACAGGTTGAGTTTTAGATGTTTGATCATTTGTGTTACCCTATTGTGTCTATTCGGTTACTGACAAAACCACGCCTTTTATGAGCTGTTTTCTCTTATCGGCCGTGATCTTACCAGGATAAGGCATGGCTTCATTACAAGCATCTCATCACTATTAGTTGGGGATCTCTCGCCATGTCACTAGTTGCTACAGATGCATTTGGCATTGGTGAGTGGACAGCATATATTTCATAGGCATTCTGCTGTAAGTCAGCAGTGAATAAACACGCTGAAATAAAGGGCTGCTGGACTTCCTGCATGACTGCACGAGGAGCTCTGCGGGCTTGGTTCATGGAGAAGCTGATGAAAATTATTTTTAAAAAAATATTTAAAAATATTTAAATGGTCCTATGGGAACACAGCAGAAAGAGAGAGAGAGAGAGAAAGACCTAATGAAGAACATGCACAAACATTTGGTAAGAGGTAAGAAAGTCTGTGGTGTCTGAATCAAGGCCACTGACTCCTCCCCGCCCCGCTCAGTGAGGCAGAGACTTCAGGTCAGACTGCGGCAGCCTAGAAGGCAGAGATCCCTCCCCTACCCGCAGCCCCCAACTGGAAGGCTGTCTTCCCTAGGGAAACAGTGTTTTCGAGTTTCTCATCCTGCCCTTTAAGATATCTGTTGCCGAGGCTAAGTCCTGGGTGAGTGCAATCAATATACCAGAGTGCCCTTCCCCTTTGCCCCCACTAATGGAATGGAGACTCTGCCTCAGACATGGCACGTGGAGTGGGGGGCCCATCAGCTTCCCCAGGGCCGGTGAGGTGGTAGCTCCTTGCTGGGGGAGGGATGTCAGGCTGCTTGCCTTGGCATCCACTAAGCACTCCGCCGCAAGAGACAGAATCATGGAGAGAGAAACCTGCCTTTGTCACCGCCCCCAGATCCAGAGCCCTGGCTCAGAGATTTTTGCCTGCGAGGAGAAACAGGCCATAAAACAGACAGCACTCAGTCGTTTCCCAAGGGAACTGACTTCATTTGCAACAGACCATGGAGAAATTCAAGCCAAAGGACATTCTCAGGAACAGTGAAGCTAGTGGTGAAATGCATTCGGGCGGCAAATTTGTGGATTTAATGAAGACAGCCTAAACTGTAGGTTAACAACTTTGCAGAGAAAACTAGAATAAGACGGTTCAGCTCAGAGTAGCCCTTCTGGGGTGAGAAAGACATCAGACATTGATGTGAGAAACCATTCCTTCTAAGGAGCCACAATTTCATTGGATTTGTTTGTAGAGCTGTTTATGACCCACGTGATTGTTGAGAACAATAGAGCAATCAACCAGCATTTAACAGCTAGGGTTGGCCAAGCCCCACTCAACACCACTGCCGACCCCAGTGTTACTGAGGGTAAACCCAAAGGCAGCCTCCCCAGGAGAACGTTAGTGGCTTAACCCTGTGGAGGAAGAGGGAAATAGACTTCAATAAAATAATCCAGCAAGTCATTAAAAAAACCAGCAAATAATGATAACAGTTCTGCAGAGGGGAGTCTAACATTGCTACAATGTACTCTCTAAAATATCTAGTTTCCAGCAAAAAAATTAATGAGGCATGCAATGCAAAAAAACAAGAAAGTATGACCCAACACAGGAAAAAAAGAAAAACAGGCGACACATGCTGTGTATGAGTGACAGATTTAATAGAAAAATGCTTGAAAATAACCATCAAACACATGGTAAGAGAGCTAAACGAAAGCATGGTGAAATAAGTGAAGGAAGGCGTGATGGCAATGTTGAATCAGATAAAGGATATCAGTCAAGAGATAGAAATTATTTTGAAAAGAACCCAGTGGAAATCATAAAGTTGAGAAGTTCAATAATTAAAATAAACTTAGTAGAGGTGCTCAACAGATTTAAACTGGCAGAAGAAAGAATTTGCAAACGTGCTGATGGATAAACAGAGGTTAAGAAGCCGAAAAGTACAGACCAGTTCATTTTATGAAGGCAGTATCACTCTGATATCAAAACCAGACAAAGACATCGCAACAAAAGTACAGACCCTTTTTTATGAATATAGATGCAAAAAACTCAATGAAATACTAGCAAAAAGAACCCAGCAATATATAAAAATAATTCTACATCATGGCCAAAGAAGAATTATCCCAGTAATGCAAGGTTAGTTCAGCATCTGAAAATTAATTAATGTAATAGATCATAATAATAGAATAAAAAAACAAAAATCATGCAATTATCTCAAATAATGCAGGAAAAACATTTGACAAAAATCCAACACCTTTTTGTGATAAAAAAAAGACATTTAACAAGTGAATATAAGAGATCTTCCTCAACCTAAAAAGGGCATTTTACAAAAACCTCACAGATAACATTATACTTAATGGTAAAAGAGTAGATACATTCTTTTTAAGATCAGAATAAGACAAGGATGTCCCCTATTACCACTTCCATTAAACTTGTCCTGGAGTTTCTAGCCAGGGCAATTAGGAAAAAAAAAGTCTTTAGATTGAAAGGAAAATTAAAACTATCTCTATTTGAAGATTACATGATATTGTATATAGACAATCCCAAGGAACCCACTAAAAACTATTAGAACTAATAACAAGTTTGCAGGATACAAATCAATTATGTTTTTCTATACTTTGCAATGACTAGTCCAAACATGAAATTAAGAAAACAATTGTACTATTTTAGGTACTGAATTCTTCTCAGGGTTCCAAAGTATTGGCACATACAAACTGCTTAACACTCATTTGTCCTTTTAAATTCAATAGTAGTTAAGAGTTATCTTGGCTGTGCTTAAAGAAAGGAGGCAGGAAATTCATGACTCCACTTTGCACATATTGTAAAATATTATTTTATTTTAAAAACCTATGCTGTCCCCCACACACAAGTAAACTCCATGATTTATTCATTCAATGCATGTTCATTGAATTCCTGCAGTGTCCCAAGCACCGTTCTGGGGATAGTTTTTCTCAGGAAACAAAACACAAAGTTTTCTGTGCTTGTGGAATTTACATTCTGTTAGGAGGGGACAGACAATAATCAATTAGCTTAGTCAATGAGTTAATGATAGGGCGAGGTTAAAGGTGGCCAGTCCTGCAGAGAAAACAGGCCCTGAGAGCAGTGGTTCCATGTGCTGTCCCCTGAAAACTCCGGTGCTCAGAAGGAAGCCTGGCTCAGGGAGGCACAGTGGGGATCTGCTGAATGCATGAATAGATGTAGTTCAAGTTGTATGTTTGCCTTCTGAAGCTTTGCACTTTGGACTGACTTCCATTTCTTTTTTTTTTTTTTTTTAAATCACTGTGTCTATAGAAAGAATTTCACCTGTCCTTCTTTCCTGTTCTGTTTTTCTGTAAAATGCGACATGATAATAGCGGGTACACACAAAAATCTCAGAGCCAGACTGCATGGATTCAAATCCCTACTTTACCACTAATTTCTGAAAACTTTAATTATATTTGTAATGATTCTTAAATTGCATTCATTTCATTAGCTAAAGCTTGAGGCTCTGTGTTTTGAAGTCATCCCTGTTACAGATCATTTTGTTACTGTTTGTTAGCTTCATCCTTGCCATTTCCTTGAGTTCCTGTATTCAGTCAACATTTATTTTATGTCAGTTGTTTGCAAGGAACTATCCTGAGTCCTAAGGATATTACCTAATGATGCACCATCATAGGTGGATGTTAATAATCCTTTTCTGCTATTAATAGCAAATTTGATATATCTAGATTCTATGCAAGATGTGAACTTCTTGTCAGCTGGGACTGCCTCATTCACATCTAACATCCTCAGAATATTAAGCAGTGCTTGGTACATGTAGATGTGTAGCAAATGTTTAACGAATGAAAAAAGTTATTGTTTGACAGCTATTAGTTCTATATGCAGAAGGCACACACTTGCCGCTGGTTGGGTGTTCTGTTTAGAACATCTTTTCTGTCTGAGGTTGGCTCTCTTGGGTCTGGTCTCCCTAGGAAATCAACATAATCTCTATGAATGGAGGACCAGGTGACCTGCAACTGGGCAGGAGCCCAGGACATGCTTCTCTACCTTGGACATCAGCCAGCCTGGGGCCAAGTTCAGAGAGTAACTCCTTCTCTCCTTGGATATGCTATGGTAACTCTCCCTTGTGAGATGACTTTTTATTCCTGTATTTTGGTTACATTTTCTTATTTCTTTTGGGGGGTCCTCTTTCAAAAGTAAAACAACAGAAGGTTTTTTTACATTCATGTCAAATAGTAATTTATTAGCTATGATATAATGGTATCAGGAAATAGCAAACTCTTTGGCTGTTTATTTCCCTTGTTATGGACAGAAAGTACATAGATGACTCAGTTGCTATGGATACCAAGTCTTTGAGATAATATAATCCTTTTAACGTAATCCAATTCAATTAAATTGGTTTTTCTCTTAAATATTATGTCTACCCAACATACTTTTTTAATACAGAATATTATATCCCTTTCTTCCAACAGTAGAAAGTATATTTTAAATTTTTCTTTAATTTTGCCTTGAGATATTTCATTTTCCTCTGTCTCCTCTTTTCTGCATTGGAAAAGATGGTATGAAGAAATAAACTTTGCCTCTGCTTTTCCTTCTAACTGAACCAGAAAACTGATTTTGTTGGTCCCACATAATCCCACAAATATCACAACATGATTCACTCACTTGTGATGGTTAGAATATTTCAAAACTCAGTCTTCAAAAAGCAGGTTGATTATAAAAAGGTGTGTAACCATTTCCTCAAAATTTCATTTGTTCATTGAGTCAGACTTCTTTAAAATAGGACCTGTTTAGGGTGAAAAATGTTGAACATAGCGTTAAGTTTATTGATTGTTGTTCAGGAAAAGCAGCTGCTAAGTCTTCAAAATAAAACTTGAAAAGTGGCTGTCATAGTTCAAGAGTGTGATACAGGTCTGTTCCCACACTTAAAAGGGATCGGACACCTTGCTAAGAGTGTTCTCTTAAATGTTTAAGGGTTTAAAATGTCATTTAAAGGTTTTTTAAGGTTTAAAATGTCAGTTAAGTCATGATTTATCTATTTTTCCAAAGGAATTATTAGAATAAATTTATTAAAACCCAGTACTTTTTTGAATTCCTATTTTGGTCCCTTGCTTCTAATTTTAACTTCTGTTTGTCATTAGAGATGGGTTAAGTTCATTATATAAATTTTTAAATCTGTGCAATGAACATTTTTTCCTGAACCATTTTGCTGCAGGCTGCCGTGCTGGAGATAAAAGAGCCAGGTCATGAGTCATAAGGCCTGGGTTTCAGTCTCGACTCTGCCACTAGTTGTGTGGCCTCAGATGAGTCATTTAACCCCTCAGGTCTCAATTTCCTCATCCAAACATTAGAGGTCAGACTACATAATTTTCCAAAGCCCCCTTGCCGTCGAAAAATATCTATACTGCTTTGAAATTTACCCACATCTCCAACTGATATCCAGCATCAAGTTTAGTAGCTGTTTTAAATAGTTTTACTGAGTTCAGAATGAAATAGAAAAGAAAGAGCTTTAGAAGTACAAGCCTGCTAGCAATATTTTTTTCCAATCCTGTACTACCTTTAAAATAGTTTTAAATTTGCAGTGGAAAATAGCATATAGACCACATTCAAGTGGATCATTTCAGAACATTTATTCTTGGTGATACTTTCTCCAGATGGAAAGTGAGTATATAAAAGAAATACTGGCAAAAACTAGCATTTATCATTCCCTTAATAAAAGTCAGGCACTTTGCTAAGTGCTCTATGGGGCTTATCTCATCAACCTTCACAGCAGACCTATGATGCAAATATTACAATATCTATTTTACAGATAAAAATGGTCATAATAAGAAATAAAAAGGTGAAGTCTTTTGTCCTAGGTGGCTGAACTAGTAAGTGGTAGACCAAGATTTGAATCCATGCTGACTTTATATGTCCAGAGCATATAAACTATATAATGCACAGACATTCAGAGTTTGAAGTTTTTGGTTTTGGTTTGATTGTTTTTGTGGCTTATGTGTTCTTTATTTGTCTCAACACACACCATTGTCTCCTTTGCAGAGCACCTCCCATGCATGTGTGACCTCAGTGGAGGCGCCACGCCTGTCAATCACAGTAACAGAAACCTGGGAATTACAGCTGGCACTGCTCTTTCCCTCACGTCCACTCCCCACGCATACAACTCGTCACCGAGTCCTGTCCATTTTTTACTAAGTAGCTCTCAAAATGGATGTATGAATCAGGGTCTCAGAGCGAGGGTCCCTGGCATACTTGGAGGGTTTAACCTGAGAGACTTCAATGAAAAGACCATTTTTAGAGGTGTTAATGTAAGAAACATCCAAAGTTTTAGAAATTTTTATGAGTGTATTTGAGTCAAACTGACACCAGTTGCCAGGAAGCCAAATCTCGACAAGCTGAGAAAATGCTCCAGAGAACGATGGTTCTGCAGCTTATTTATACATTGGAATCAAAGGAGGGTTACATGAAATCCACTGGTGGTAGACGAAAAGGGAAGGAGAAAGCAAAGTGGGGCAATCTCAGGCACCAGATAAAAGGCAAATGAGAGACACACACACTTCTTTTCCCCTGGTGGGTATAGGATAGTTAATAATTAACATTTGCAGCACATAGAGATGGTATTCTTGGAACAAGGTAACAGTGAGACATTTTGTGGTCTCCTGCGCTGGTGGGAGATTGTGCCCTGAAGGAACTGCTAAAGATGACTCTGACATTTCAAAGGTCTGTTATTTTAGATGCAGAAAGACAATAGACAGGCTCACATAAGGTAAAGATTGACCTTTGTCAGGGGAGCTACAGGCCCAGGATATGACTACCGGCCATGATTTGCTTTTAGCTGGAATTTTTATGTTCAGACCATTCTTTGTGATTACTTTCGGTCTCTTGGTTTGTCAGGTCCACCATGCAAACCTCCCCTGAGTTTGTCAGGTTTACTATGTAGCCTCTTTTTCATCCACAGAGGTGTGGGAAAGCTCGAGATAACCAGCAAGAGACGATGGGGTGCCAAGGAACTAGCAACAGTGGATGCGTTAGCATCTGTTATGGGTTGCTTTGTTCTCTCCAAGAGATATGTCCACGTCCTAACCTCCAATACCTTAACCTCTTGCTTAAGACTTTAACTGGCTCCTCAGTGTCCTTAAGGTAAAACACAAATTTAAAACTGGGCCTCCAGGGCATGAGGTACCTGGCCCTTTACCACCCGGTTCTCTGTGTGTGTGGCCTCACTGGACTCCTCTCATTACCTCTAATGTGTTGTGTTCCCTCCCACCAGGGGACCTGGGTTGGTGGATGCTCTTCCTTCTGCCCTGTGTACATGTGCAGCCACCACCGTTGTTCCTATTGTCTTAGCCTGAAATTTTTTCAGCATGTAGAGCAGTCTAGTCAGTAGCCCATCTCGGGCTCTAAAATGTTAGTGTAAGAACCTATAGATGGTTTCAGTCTTCAGCATCAAATCACAGCTTTCCTTAGTAGTAAGCTAAACCCAAGACATTGTGAAGCAGGATAAGCTATCTGTGCCTCAACGTAGGACTTCAGAGTCCAAACACATAGAATCCCAGAGCTTAAAAAAAAAGTTTCAAGACACAAAGTTGTAGAATAATTTTTATTAAAACTGATGTATATAGCATAGAACATATTTTGAATATGTATATTCAAAAATATTAAGGGTCGGTTTAGTTGGAGATGTAATTGGGAGAAGACATATAGTAGTAGGAAAAGGGAAGAGATACTTACATGTTCAATGGCATATATTCTTTTATAATAACATAAAGTAATGGAATCTTTGCATATTTGCATGAACTAAAGGGTCCATAGAGAAATAGGTGGGGCAAAGGGAACAGTGTTTTGTTGTTGTTGTTGTTGCATTAATTTTTTATTGTATTTTTTCCATTACCATTTAGTTGCCTTCTATCCCCCTCTCCAGGCAATGGGAACAGTGTTAGAGACGGGGGTGGGAGGGGTTCCTGGAGCTTTAGGAGGGCCTTGGAGATGAAATCTACCCCTCCCTTCCCTTCCTACTACCACCTTTAATACTCCAATAAAATATCACCCCAGAGAGTCAAAGGTTAGAAACCAGCTAGGAGAATCTTCTCTTTGGGGGTTCTCCACAAAATGAACTCTTTATTACAGTCAATTTCTATAATAGTTGCTGCAACAACAAACCAAAAATCTTTACATATGGCTGTTGATAACTACGTATGGACGAAATGAGTGGAGTATCATCCCTGCCCTGTAAAAACTCCCAGTGAAAGAATGAGACCCAGCTGCTACTGGTACCTGGAAACTGAAAGGACCCTGAGGTGGGAATGAGCCTAGAATGTGCAAGTGACACAGAGAAGTCTGAAGCATCATGCAAAGAGGAGGGAGATTCATTCTGAAGGTTAAACATAGGGCAGAATATGTAGGGCCTTTTAGGTTGAGATAAAAAGTTAAATTTTTTTCTAAATGAACAATCATTGGAGAGTTTTAAACAAGAGGGGGATCTGATCTGATTCACACTTTGAGCAGATCTCTCTGGGTGCTATTTGGAGAATGTGAGTGGAGGGACAGTCAGGAGGTTGTTGCAGTGGCTGTCCAGATGAAGGTGTGTGGGGCCCTAGACTTGGGCTTTGGCAGAAAAAATGAAGGGAAGCGGTTGGATGAAGGATGTCCTTTTGGGTCAGTGCTGTCAGGACTTCCTCATCGGTCACATGTGGGGGTAGGAGAGAGGGAGGAGTTAAATGTGACTTCCAGATCTGACTGGAGGGACGGGTGGATGGTGGTGCTGTTTAATGAGATAGGGAGGATGAAGGGAGGAGTATATTTAGTGGGAAAAGATGAAAATTCAGTCTTGGCCATCTTAGGTTTGAGAGGCCTGGGGCCACCCAAATAGAAATGTTGTAATGGCTCTCTCTGACCAGGCCTCCTGATGCCAGTTCTGGCTCCAATTCCCTCCCTGGCCCCCTAACTCTCCTATTCTCTTCTATAAGCCACTGCTGTATTCATCCTTCTAAAGCCTGACTGGATTCACACAAGGTCGATGCTTTAAAACAATCACCATAATTGCCCTCAGAATCATGTACAGATACCTCAGTCTGGCATTCAACCTTTGAATGATGCTCTGAGCATCTCCTTTCAGCCTCATCTCCTATTGTAAGTGCCCGACATCTACTGCATGGTCTGGCCAAACTGGACAGTGTTCTTCAAATGGACCCTGAATATTTTCACTTCCAAATCCTTGCTCAGGTTTCCCCCTCTACCTGCAATGTCCTCAAACTCAACAGTTATAATCCGTTAGGACTCAACTGCAATTATAAACATCAAGAGCAGGACTCCAGACCTTGGGGATATCAGCATAACACAGACACTGAGTATTAGTCTAGTAACTCCTCCGGCCTGTCTTCCATCTTCCTGGCATTCACACTGCATTAATATAAAGTAATAGTTTCAAATGTTTATTATTAAACAGTAATGCCTAGTATGTAAAATAGTAAAGGCCAAAATACTTACTAATGAAAGGGTCATGTGATGCCAAGTGAATAGAATGAGTGGTACACATCTTTGAAGAGTCATTAATCTTTACTGAGGAGACATGAGAACAAAAGTTACCACTCAGAAGTTAAAAAAATTTTTTGAAAGGTTAAAACCTAGGGGATGATTTATGGAAAAATCCAGTAGAAACCTCCTTTCTTAAAGGAAAAGAAGGACATTAATGTGGTTAACAGAAAGCAGGATGAGTATAAGATTTTAATAATAATAATAATAATAATAATAATAATGCCCTTGAATAGCAGCTTCAATACTAGCACCAACATTCTTACTGTTGTCGGTGACTAACCCACTTTCACGAGAGTCCTTGTGCTGAAGGAGGTGGCAGAACTCTTGTCCCTTTAACAGAGTTAGGTGTTCTGTGGATCCGTATCATTAGCACACCCATCAGAAAGCACGTCTGATAAATGGGCAAGAGGAATTATCACTTGTAGGTTTTGTAATGGCCGTGGTGGTCAGGCATTATTCAGAATCCAGAGAAAGCCTATTCGTATTCATTGGGATTTGCATATTTATATTCTGCTGGGAAAAAATGTCCTAAGTATAACTACTCTAAGTTGCAGTTAGTACATTTTGCCATCAATTACAAAATATTTTCAAAATCAGTGTTATGGAGGGCACTGACCTAGGCTCTACAAGTGCTTCCTTAAATGGTTTCTTCAATCAGTTGTATCGTACATGGCTGAAACAACGGTTATTTTTTGTGTCTGTGATTATAGTGACATAAACTAAATTGTATCTATTGATCATCAAGTCGAAATCCATTAAGATTCGTTGTTCAACACAGACTGAGCCCAGGAGTCAGGGCTCCAACCCAAGTCATTTAAGAATTCCCCTTTGAATAGCTCTTTTATCTACTGGTGCAATTTTTGAGGCCTTAACATTTCTACACCCCCTCCCCCCATGTTAATTTAGTTCAGAACAGATGTGTGTGGCATCTGTGCACATATGTTCCCTGCAGAATTCTTGGGAAGCAGATCCCTTATGATGAACACACTTGAAATGACTATTTCTGAATCTGAGAAATTACACTTCCTATCTCTAAAACTATCTGTGTTTTATGTGGCAGGCAGGCAATTTAATGAGTTGCCTTTTTTTCTCTCCCACATTTTTCCTCTAGCACTTTCCAGTTTTCCAGCTGGGGTCAGGCTTGGGACTCTCACTTCTGGGCCTGGAAGTGGGCCTGCCAGGCCCAGCCCGAGAGCTCTGGCCTCCTTACAAAGCCAGCTTTGTAAAGGGGCTCCTTGACCACGGAGAAACCCACCAGAGCACGGAGTTTCTTCATCAGCTCATGGGAGCTTGGACAAATGTTTTGAGCATTTTCACCAGGCATCCTGACTTCCCTATGAGGTTTCTATGGCTGCACAGTCAACATTTTCCAATACTGACTTTGGAGCACTTAGGAGAGAGCTCCAAGAAATAACGTCTGTTTTACGTGAAGAAAAAAAACCACTTATTTTAGAAATGATTAAGAATACAGAGTTATTTGAGAATACACTGAAACGTCTCATGCCACGTGCAGGCCTACACTCCTGGAGGCCCCACACGGTCAGCCTTCTCCTTACTGAGAGTGATGATCGGGGGCTGAGTATGCTCCCCACACCGGAGCCCGCAATCGAAGTGCTCCTGATGTCATGGAAAGGGAGGTGTAGGATATCAGAATATGCCACCCCAAACTATGACTGTAGGAGCCTGGAATATGCCACCTGAAACAGGCCTCTTTGGCATAAACAGTCTCTTGAGAAATAGCAGACACAGGACTTACAAAAACAGAGTAGAAATTGCCCTTTTGTAAGAAAATTTACACTTACAAAGAAAATTGCTATTTGTAAGGTGTTTCCCTCTGTACCAGGAAGATGACTGCAAATCTTAACAGACTTTTACTAATGAGAAATCTGCATAAGAAATCTTAAATCTGCGTAACAAAACTTACCTTTCTTTACTGCGCTCTTCCTGGTCCCTTTCCCTTAACTGATCTCCCCCACGTTATTCTTCCTTTGTTTAGCTGAAGAAGATATTTAAACTCAAGTTCTAGCCACCAACTTGAGTGCCGAGTTTCTTCTACATGCACATACTAATACATTTCTGTTTTTCTCTTGTTAACCTGTTTTTCATAATAGGGGTTCCAGCCAAGAAACTGGAAAGGTAGAAGGAAAAGGCTTTTTTCCTTTCTTATATAAGGATGTGACAAACCAGGGCCCAGTGTCATCTACCAATTGGCTTTATTTTTCTTTGCAAGTTTTACAACGCATGGATGTTTTTCTCCTGCTCCCATCTGGGGAATCAATCAGGTTTCAAAAACCTTCAGCAGTGATTCTGACAAAATCCCAGTCCATAATCCTCTGCATCTGTCCTAAGCCTCGCCTCCTGTGTCTGCAATGGCTCAGTGTGATTCATTGCAGGACCAGGCCATCTTGAAACCCTGTACAAATCATCGGGTTGCAGTTCAACAAGCATTAGTTTTTAAAGGTAGTTCAGTACTAATTCAAACATAATTCAGATTTTATAATAACTTTCTGAAGTTCTTATAGCTCAGAATACATACTATGAATATTTAAGAATTTCTGAGCTTGCCCCATGGGGAGGCCTGTACTAAGTGCATTGCGTACACTACCTTATCCTCATGAAATCTCTCTATAGGAGGTGATGTTTATGCCTATTTTACAGATGAGAACAGATTCAGAGAAGGTAACGTGCCTATCTGGTAAGGGATAAAACTAGACCTTGAACCTAAGATATCTAAGACTAAAAATGTGGTTTTAACCACTATGCTCTATTTTTCCGCACTCTCCTTATCTGTGTTGTTTTTACTTTCCAGTCAAAATTTGAGCTAATTTACTCCATTTCCATGGCCTTTGGAAAATTACTAACCTTTCTCTTGGACCTCAAGTTCATTCCTTTCTTTGGGTTTCAGGCAGTTGTTGAGAAAATATAATTAAAAACAAAGTCTCTCAACCCAGAACGCCTCTCCACAAAGGTAGTAGAGAAAGAAAGCAATTTTAATACTGAGTAAGCATTAAACCGGAATGTGATGTGCGTCGCCGACAGCCCGCTGATGGGACTGCAAAGGCGAGCGAAATCTCACTGTTTTGCACGGGTGGGTGAAGGATACGTGAGACGGGGTTTGCAACTGGCATTCAGGAGGCATGTTAGGCCCAGATCCTCTGGGGACACTGGAGGATGGGCTTTATTTGTTTTTATTGGTTGTATTCGGAAGAGATGACTACAAAGTCCTTAAGGAAATATTGAGTTGTGAGACTGGCAAGAGGCTTATTTAACCATTGAAAAGATTTACGTACACTTGAAACGGTAGAGAAGGAAATTCTGAAAGAAAAGGCAGGGGATATAAGGCAAGTGTGGTGAACTGGGGAAAGCTCAGCAAGGCCTGTTCATTCATTCAGATGGCCCTCTGTGTCCCTCCGTGCTGGAGGTAAGGATGCTCCTTTCTGGCAGGCACAGGGAGGGCACCTCTCACATGAGGGCCTGATAATCTGTTTCTGGGAAGAAAGCAAGGGAAGGTCACACAGACAGATCTTGCTTCTGCTGTTTTTTCCACCTACTTCAGCCTAAAATATTTAATATGCGAAGTTGTTATATTTTGGGGTAGTGTGTTCTTAATGCTGTCACCTACCACAAATTGCATTGCATAACATCAACGTGCATTTCCTGAGGGTGCCTCCCCTTGATTCTTTTTTAGGTAACTCTTGTCCTCCTGATGTCTCTTTTACATACAGAGCTACCTTTTAAAAACACCTGGTTTCATCCATGGATGAAGTGACATGATGTGAAGGTGATCAGGAAATGCCACTCCAAAATATGTTACTTTGGCATAAGAATTATTTTCAGCTGACGGTATTTGAGTTCCTCAAATCCCTTATCTACCTAAAAAGCAGTGCCTCCCAAAATAACTCAATTATCATAAACCTCACCCCTGGAGAAGCTCTAACAGTCTCTTTTGAGAGAAGAGCCCTCAGCTTCACACCCAAATAGGCATTGTCACAAGCTACTGTCTCCCATCTATTCTCCTAAGAGCCCATGCATTTCCCTGAAAGAGCATTTGTGTTTCCATAGGCACCTATTCTTCCCACCTGGTAAGTCATTTGTTCTCCCAGAAGTGCCCCTCTGCTTCCCCATCTCCCCTGCCCTCCTATTAAGATGGTGTATAAGCTCTCAAATGTCACCACTCCTCTGGGTATTTACTTCCTGCTGTGATATCTCTGTGCATGTAAAATTAAAATTTAACGCGTTTATATTCTTTTTTGCCTTTTAATCTGTCTTTTGTCAGTTTAATTTACAGTCCTCCAGTCACTGAACCTGAGAATAGAAAAAAGCTCTCTTCTCCCAGAATTTGCTTCAGAATAATGTAGAAGGGGAGAATGAATGGGTAAGAATCGGCTGTGGGTTGGCAGTTGTTGAGACTGACGATGTCCCCTTTCATATTAAAATGTTTTTAAAACTGATTTGTGTTGTTGTCAGGAATTTGTCATTTTTGGTTATTATTTTTATTATTAGGAAAACAACAGGGAAGAATTTATAGCCAAAAACTTACCCACCATATTTTTGCAGGGGATACTTGGTTGTCTATATGGGGAAAGTAAGCGATCACCCGGAAGTAAGCCAATAACTATTGTATAATGAAGGCCTGTACCATGCCAGATACTGTGTGGCACTTCATAAACACTACTTTGCATCTTCACAGAAACCCTGCCCAGTGGGTGTTATTGTCTCCATCCTGCAAGTGTGGAACACCGAGACTCACGGTTAAGTTGACAAAGATGGTAAATAACAGATCGGTTAGAAACTCGAGAGACTGAGGCAGGAGGAGCTGGATGATCTGTTCCCAGTGACTTTATTTGATGCTGCACTTATAGGCAGAGGCAAGAATGGGGTTTTTAAAAGAAAAAGTACAGAGTTTGTGGGGGAATGAGGGAGGGGTTAGTTTTTTGTTCTTCTGGGCTGTTGCCTCAGGGTTTCAGGATGTGAGTCAGGACAATGGGTTACGTCAAGGGCGGGGCTGTTCCCAGGTACGGGAAGGTCAGTCTGACCACTGGCCATTATGGCTGGCATCAGATGTCTATTGTGTGAGGTGAGAGAGAGTTTCAATTAAGCTTCAGGCTACCGAGTGAGTCGGGATAACTGAGTCATGAAGAGTCCAGCAGGTCAGAAACCTGGTGTGGCTGGGTCATGAGCGGTCTGGCGGGCTGGGAACTGGCCTGACCCTTTCGAGATCTTGGATTCAAATTCAGCTGTGTCCTCAACCCTGGGCTCTTTCATTCATATACTTAACAAAAGTTTACTGAAAGCCTGTCATGCAATAGGCATTTTCCAGAGCAGCGAGCTTGGAAAATGCCATCTCTGCACGAATCAGCAGAATCCAATCTTCTCTTTATACCCCGAACTACTTCCAACCCATGTGATGGGGGAACTCAAGATTTGGAAAATTTTAGTTTTAGGGAATAGTTAATAAGCCTAATAGTTAATGCATGTAAAAAGCTGCCATTCCAAGAACTGAAGGTATGCCGCCCCCCTGACTCTAGGAGGCCACAAGCAATTCGACCTTTGTGCTCCTGAGGGGATCACAAGCAATGAAGATGGTATCTGAGCCATTGTGCTCCAGGGAGAGACATTCCTCCGCCCAGGACACAGATAAAGAAAATCACTCAGGACACAGGACACAGCACTCAGATAGGAAATTACCACTCAGCAGATGAAAGGCTGTTGGGGAAATAGCTGGACTGCAGCTTTTATCTGATTGACCTCTTTCCTGAATTCCAAATCTCTTACCTACATTTGTCCCTCCTTATAAAGAAGACTGGCTTGAAAGGAAGATGGTCTTGAAACGTAAGACCATCTGTTAGGGTCCATAACCCGCCGTCTTCTCAGATTGCCGGCCATCTGAATAAAGTGCCCATATAGGTTCAATCCCTGTCTCTGCTTATTTTGTCTGGTAGGTCACAGGCAGCATGAACACCAGCTTTTCTGGTTTCACATGGATTTAACTTCTGGGCAGAAAAGCAGGACCTGACACTAATCTTCTCTTAATTGCATGGAAAGCCAAATTACAGCAAATTTATTGTTAGGAAAAATTGTGTGCAACTTGGAAATATGTAAACAAAATCACTGAGGGTCCTCTTGGTGAAGTGCTGGGCATTGTCTAGTGGATGCTTTGGAGCTTAGCTGATTCCTTAGAGGTAATGCCTTCAGTTATCTTTCTAGAGATGGATATTATCCCACTATGGGGATAAAAGTTTTGTTGTATAAAACTGCTAGCAAAGCAAATGATTCTGTCCCATTGCAAGAATGTAGAGTGAATTAATTTTCTGCCCTGCAGAAGAAATTATCCCAAACATCATATTTTATTACCTGATATAATATTACCCAGATTTGTTTCTAGTAGCAAATTTATATCAGCATTTCTGATTGCCAATGTCTGACTTGCTTAGAGAAGTCACAGGGCTTGCAAGCTATGGGAAGGAGTCTGGATTTTACTGTAAGCATGATATGAAACCATTGGAAAGTTTCAAGTCTGCAAATAGCATAATGTGACTTATCCTCTTTACCATGCACTTGGGCTGCAGGGTGTTCTAAAGTCAGATAGATGTGGGGCTTTGGGAAAGCTACTCTGTCTCTCTTTGCCATAGATCCTTCATCTATAAAGTGGGTAAAATGATATCTGTAGTGCAAGATTGTTGTGAAGATCACAAGAGATTGGAGACACACGCACCTCCCCTTTCCTGACATAAATCATTGCTCAACTCCATAGGTGTGTCTGCACTGAGCCAAGCTGGGCTGACTTAGCCTCCAGAACCATCCAGAGGCCATCTTCTGAATGATGTTTACGTCATCCTCAAAGGAAGAGAGAGGTCATGAAGGTAGAGTTAAAGTAGGTAAGGGACAGAGGTGGGGTGAGAGTAAGAATTTAAACATGTGCTTTATGAGCCTTGGCAAGACTGCAAATCTCGACTGAATAAGGAAGAGTTGAAAAGCATTTTTATTTTGTTCTGTCCTAGTATACAAATGCGAAATATTAATTATTCTTGTGAAAGCCAAGAAAGAAAAAGCAAGAATACAAGGTCAGTTCAGAAGGTATCCAGCCATATAATATAAAAAATACAGACATTTATTGAAGAAGATAGAAAATACAAGAAACATTGTACATAGGACAATGATGCCTCAGTCCCCTTCAAAGTAGGCGCCTTGGGACCTCACATAGTTCTCCCATCTCCATCAGCTGCCCTATTGTATTTTCCTAAATCTCATTGATGGTCTGAAATCTCTTCCCTTTCAAAGATGATTTTAGTTTTGGGAAAAGATAAAAATATCAGGGTGCAAAATATGGGCTACAGGGGGTGCTGAGTCACCTGGGGGATTTGATGTTTCTCCACAAAAAGACATGATGCATGATTGGGTTCATTACCATGATGAAGCTGTCAATCACCAGTTACCCATATCTGTAGCCTTCTAAATCGTCCATATAGTTTCTTCAGAGGAATGTTTGAGCTTAACACAAAATCTAATGCAGATTCATTGCTAACTTGTTCAGTCATTTGGAATGAGAGTGCCACACAACACACATACTCAACAGCATCTACCACCCCTACTGACTAGGACAGCGAAATCATCATTGTTCACGCATGTGCATTCCAGTCCACTCTCCTTGGCTGCCAGGTGACATCAATGTTGCACAAACCATTCCCCTTATACTAACAATGGCTGGACTTGTTCTAGACAGACCTCATATGTTCTACATTGCAGGTAAGTTTGAATTTTCAAGAAATTATCTCATGCATAGATTTCTGGGTCTTTCTTTTTGAAGATCCCTGAGTAATGACCTTCTATTCCTTTTGTTTGGGACAGTTCTTTAAGCCAAATTAGAAGAAAAGAAAACTTAGTCTATAAAGCTCTGAAAAGAGAGAAGACACATTGGTTGCCCAGGATGTCTGAAGGTTCTCCTTGCTCTTTACCAGTGGACTGTCAGATGGAACACCCGGTGTGGCAATGACCCCATGAAGTTGATACTGTTTCCCTCATGGTACAGATGTTAAAACTGAGGTCCAGAGAGCTTAGGTAACTCTACACAGCTGGTGAGTATTGCAGCTAGGACTGAAAGCAGGTCCCATCTGACTCCAAATGTCACACTCCTAACTGTCACAGTAGGTATGTGTCAGCATTTTGACAAGGTTTGACCTGTACCAGACAAGTACTTTTGGCTTCAAAATATTTGAATTTTGAATATTTTTAACTAAAAGGTTTCAATGTTCTATACCCTGTTCTAATAATTTATTTTCCTGCTCAGATAGTAAAAAACACATAGATTTAAGTTATTTTAGATTTGTGAGTTATACTCTTCAATTTTCTTAGATTTCTTTTATATTTTATTATTAATAGAACATAACCATATGCATTATATATGTAACTTTTAGTAATATCAAAATAAAGATGCACACATTTTTAACAAAGTAAAACAATTATTTTTGAGTAATAAATTTTGCCCTGTTCCTGAAAACACAAGTTCTTCAAAAGGAAGTTTTTTGGATCAAGATAACACTATTGGATATTTCATCTCTTATTTACCCTATTTTTCTATTTAAAATACTATCTTACACATTTCTTACAGATTTTTTTGCTTTTAAAAATATATTCAAAACTAAGCTTTGTTTATTTAATCTAAATCTTCTGCAAATGTTACAATGAGAAAAGGTTGACGTTTTTTTCTGACAATTCAATTTCTAGATATAATAATCTTCAATTATTCTAGAGAATAAGTATACCTGACATATTTTTTTAAAAATAGATTTTGTACATCTCCTATTAACAATGCAGCATGTTATTAAAATTGTGTAAGAGCATAGGTTTGCTTTTGTAGAGTAAATTTATTAGGATGGTTAGAGCAAATATATTCCTGATTTATTTTTGTTGGTTAAGAGAACTGACCGAAGTTAGAGGGCAGAGGATCTGCACATGCCCAGGGAGTGTTTCTGTCATCGGGGACAGTGCCAGAGACCCACAGGTCAGTACCTCGGCTGTGTGTCCCGTATGAGCTCCGGTCAGACCTTCCGCCATGTTGGGTCTGCTGGCCATTTCTCTGCAATGTGATCATTTCTGCGATCTCAGGAAAATCTGTCTTCCTACCCCTGAGTTAACAGAGTGAGACTTGAGGCAATAAGACTGTACAGTGTGTGTGTGAGAGAGACGGAGAGAGAGACTATGTTTCTGAGGCAAAGGGAACATGCATATTTTAATTTGTGGAGACACAATGGACTAATTCATCATCTCATAAATTGTGGTCTGTGGCAGCCCTTTGTGGTCTTTAGCCCACTAGTAAGAGTTTCTGCTTTCATTTGTTCCAATTTCAGCCATTTTTGTAAATGACTAAAGCAATTGGCTCCTTGGTTTATGTCTCCTCCTGAGATGTATTTAAGAGAAAGTAGAGTGAAACTGAGCTGTTTTTGAAACTAGCAAAGGGATCTCAGACCCTCCTCTCCACATTTTAAAAGAGGCATTTAAAAGAAGCCTTCTGTTCTGGTTAGTTCTTGCAGATTTGCTGATAGAAGGGAGGCACTGACCGTGGTGGGTGGTGGGGGGTGAGACAGTGGGCTGCCGTGGCCATGTTTCCCCAGAGCCATGCTATCACATCTACGACCTGCTCCTCAGCACTGGGTCTTACTCATCTGAACTCATTTGGTTGCATGAGATTAGAACCCACTCAAACCAGCTTAGGCAAAAGGAGAATTTACTAAAAGGGTAAGGAGGCGGTTTAGAATACTCCAGGGCAGGGGTGCAGCTCAGCCAGAGGAAGATGGGAACCAGGGCCTGAAACCAAGTTGAGAGTGTATCTCTGTGTCTGCTTCCTTCTTTGTCTGCTTCCTTCTTCTCTTTAAGAGAGATAGCCTAGCTTCCTCTGCTTTCCTCATTCACTGATAGAAAAAAAAACAATTAATCTTTCAACAGCTTTTAAGTTTAAATATTATAGGTATGACTCCCCAGAAATATTTTTCTCACTCTCCCTCTCCTTCCCTTATCTCCTCTCTTTTTCTCCAGTTCTAAATTCTTAGAGAGGAGACTCTGATGGTCCAATCTGGGTCAATTTCCCACTCCCAGACCAATTAATTGGGTAGATTTTTACATAAAAGGTGGATTCTAGGCAAAGTTTAGTTTGAGTGTAAAGAGTCCTTCATGTAAAGAAGCAAACCTGGGCCAAGGGCTTAGGACTCCGGGCACGGCTACTAGCTGACTGTGTGAGGAGACCTGGCCTGGAGCGGGTGTACCTCAGACTGACCTGTACTATGTGAGTTCTTGACTTGACTTTGTGCAGAAAAGATTGCACAATATGAGTCCATTTTGAGAGTATTTATTAAAGCTGGGGACAGTGTAACAATGAAGGGCTTAGGGGAGAAGAAGCAAAAGGAGAGAGCCTAGGTCTGCTTTAGTTCCCTAGAAACATATAGGAAAGAAGTGAGCCATGCTGAGCTGTGCGAATTCACTGAGAAGTAAAAGTCACAATGACAGAAGTGAGCCTGGTGCGGCTGTGTTTAGCTCAATGGAGAGTCAGAGAAAAAGGGGGCCTTGGAAATAGATTCATGGGCTAAGCCCGGAATGAGCTGCCACTGCCCACTGCTTCCCTGGTTGCAAGTCTTATGGGGACCCTTAGAATTTGGGAGAGAAAAGTAAAGATGCATGCCCGAGAGGGAAGAGAGGCATGATCATGCTCCATTGAGAGCCCTGGGTCTTTGTCTTGAGGGTTTTTATCTTTTTTCTGTAGGGTGGGAATTCTAGGGGACGTCTCAGGGGAGGGTCTTTGGAGAGTATTCATTAGTTTTCCAGGTATGTCTTTCAATATGCTGATTCATTAAAATGAGAATACAGGGGAATTTGGGATTTTTCTCTGGTCAGCTTCATGCTTTACTTTTATTTTGGGTCTGTCTGGCTCTCATCCTTTGTGGAGTTTTTGTTGTTGTTGTTGTTCGTTTCCCTGACTTCATTTGTCCTTGGGTTTGGCTGGCACAAATGGCGCTGATTGATTGTCTGTTACCTATCTCGCTGACCAGGATGATTTAAGCTGTTTTTTCTCTGTTTAGGGAAGAGAGGTACAAACCACTTGCTCTCAAAAGTCCTTGGGAAGGTAATGTCTAGTGATTTACTAGCTGGCTGAAGTTGGTCAAACTATTCGGTCTTGTTTAATTATGTTGTCTCAGTTTCCGCATTCCACATTGCCAAGGAATTTTCCTAGCTTTTTACTTTCTTGCCTCGATCATAATCTATCCCTTCTAATTTTCTACTCCTTCATTCCTTCCAGACTCACCTCTGTTTACATCAACTCTCATCCCTCAGTCATTCTTTATTCTTTTAATCTTCCAGTCTTCTTTTGACTCTGCTTGGCTCCCTACAAACTCTGAACTCCAGGTCAATTGTTGACTATCCCCAACAGTTCTCAACATTATTGCCCCTTGGACCTCCCACTCTGTCTTACACACCAGAGAGAACTCCGTCACTTTGTCCACCCAACGCAGGTTACCCACCTATCTTTCCTTTTGAGCTTTGTGCTCTGGGAATTTTTCCATATCTCTCAAACCTCCTTTCCATCTCATCCAAAATTCTACCACACCCTCTGGCCAAAACTAGATCCTGACACCTGTCCCTTTAATAATAGTGTGTATGTTTCAACTTAATTTTGTCCCTTTCCACTGGCATCTTCTAATTTATAAACAAAAAACCTACTTCTTTTTTTTTTATCTAGGTTTAATACACAGAAATATGGGTAATTAGCAAAAATAAAGTAAACTCAATATTTAACCCAGTCTCCTGGTAGTTGTTGAAACTTGGTGGAACAGCACTTCCAATCAGGTTATGAAATGGAAGGGCACATTCTGAATAGAAACCCCAATTCATGCAGACTTCAACATTAAACACAACTGAAAATCCTAAAGAGGAGCCAAAGAGAAGGGCTTGGTTTTGTGGCTCAGTGATGTCAAGACCTTGATTTCTTTCATTTTGTTTATTTCTCCTTCCATGGTGACAACTTCATCTAGCTGAGACCCCAAGATGGGTACCTGTAGGCTCCCTGGGTCACTTCTACAGGCAAGAGAAACTTCATCCCAATATCCCAGCCAAAGTCCAATCACTTTGGTTACCGAGTGAAATGTTATGTTGCCATAGCCTCAGTCACATGTTCTATCTATTCCTGCAGCTGGAGTGGAGTTTCCTTTCCTGAAACCACACGAATACCCTAAACTAAAGCAGAGTGTTTCCTTTTTGCTTGTGTACTTGCAGGACCTGCAGACTGGTTTGAGGCTGTAGTTACTGGCCCATCCCTAAGTCTATGTCTGGTTGGTGCTCTAACCTCTCTTAACCCCAGCCCTCCCACTCATCAGGGCCTTAGATGTTAACAAAATGCCATGTGGAAAACTCCAGAACTGTGTGTAGAACTCTGTGGGCAGAGATGAAAGGAGGCAGAAAAGTGATGAGGGGGTAAGAACGTCTTAGCCCTATAATAGTCATGTGGTGATGTCATGACTTTAACTCTCCAAACATCTGTTGGGAGGCTTTTATTGCTAAAAGTAGAACAGCTGATTAGAGGACAAAATGAACAGAGCTTCCACTGAATTCTGACCGGAAAGGAAAAGCCAGTTGGTGAGACAGAAGGTATGGAAAACATGGGAGGAAGTGACTGAGTCACCTCAGAATTCATAATGGCAGAGAAAGGGATCAAATGGACATGTTCAGACACATTCATTGGATTTTTTTAATTATAGAAGGATAAAATGAGGTCACAGTCAATTTCTAAAAGGGACTGTCACTTAAGAAGAAGAGTAGCTTTAAAAAATGGGGAAGAATTACTACTCTGTAATTTGGGGTAATCCTAAAGAGGACACTGAGGAGACATTAAAGAAATAGAATGTGCTCAAGGAATAATCCAAGCCTAGGTTTAGGAAAAACAAAAACAGAATCTCGGAGGCAGAGCACAGCCAGGGATGAGCATAAAACGGTGGCTGTGGCACAAATCTGCACAAATGAAGCGTCTTGAAGACTAGTCGTGAATAAATTGACACAAGAAAATGTTAAGGCCATCACGTTTGCAGGCCATTGTCTGCCCGGTACTGCATGTGGTTGCCGTGCTGCCTAAGGTCTTCCCCTTAGCCCATGCCCTTTTCTTCTTACGTTATATTTCCTTAATTACCTTTTCATATGTACACATGTCTCACTCCACTCAATTCTAGCCTTAATGGGGTCAGAGACTGTTACATATTTCTTTTCATCTCCCACAACATCTGGCACAGTCTCTTGTGTGTAGTTTATGCTCCAAAACTGAATATTATTGATAAAAGAGTAGGTTAAATTAATGAGGGCTGCAAGGTCAAAGCATTGGTTATAGCGAAAATGGTGGGGCCTGTGAAGCACAATGGGAAGCTCAGTCAGCATCGGAAGTCAATGCCTTCAGTCTAGGGGTTTAGTGAGGGTGCAAAGTCCTTGGGGTTAGACTCCAAAGGCACTAAGGCAGAAATCCAATGTAGACAAAGCTACCATTTAAATTCTCTAAATTTTGGTGTTGCACTATGAGTGATTTCAGTTACACTGGAACTAGGCTGTCTTAAGTTGAACACAGAGAAAGTTCTTGGTTTCTGTTTGGGGACATGCTACACCAAAAAAATATGCTTTTTTTGGATGTGTCAGGTGGTGATGATGGTGCTGTCTGCACTTTTCCAAAGTGTATATTGTGAATTATGCATATTTGCAGTATATATGTTTGGACTCCATTGTAACTATGTGGCATTCAGATAGTCATGCCCGATGAATTTAGGCGAGTGGTTTAATCCTTCATGGCTCCATGGCTGATCATCTTGTAGTGTGACCTTTTAAGAAAATTGCCTGCCATTTGGCAAATCTAAATAAACCAAGATATTGAAGATGCCTTTCACTAAGAGTTGGACCTAGAAGTCGGTGTGAAGGTGGAGGGGAGGATGAATCCCCTATGCCTTTTGTAATCCTCCCTCCTCTTCTCTCCATAGTAATGCCTCCACTTTCTACACTATCCCAAATACTCAGACAGGCATATTTTGGAACTGCTCTTTATTCCTTTAGCATATGTGGACTATTGGATCAACCAACAGATGGGTAGACTGGTTGGGATGAAAAGACTACTATCAGCCTAACACTGTGTATAACTATTCATGATCATAATGCAGAGGGGTCATTTTAAAATGTTAATTAGCTTGAGAGAGGAAAGTACCAATCCAAGTGCAATGTTTAACTTTGCTAGACTCAAGAAACCCTTTTAATGACCCCAATGAATGTAGAGGCTTGCAATTGAATAAAACGACCCATTGTACAGAGAATATGTCTCATCATAGGAACAATCTAGCCATACAGTGATGGTCGATAGGCAATCATTGCCTGAGAAATTAGCCAGGAGGTCAGCCTAAATACGAACATCATGAGTTCTTCTCCTCAAATGCCCGAGAAGGGTTGTCTTGTTTTGTTGACACTGCTGTTAAGGAAAAAGAAAATCATGAATCTGGATATCCTTCCCCATAATATTATCCATCTGCCCAAATGTAATCTACTTACTTCCTGGCTGACATTTGACTTTTGTGGTTGTTTCTTTTCATAGTGATTATGAAAAATCCCTAATGGTGACTGGTGCTCGCTAACATAATATAGGACAGTCATTGGAAGGCTCGCTTCCAAGTTCTTCAACTGCAAGCCCCCTTCCTCCAAAATTCCTTAAATTCAGATGTTAAAACTCCAAGAGAGCGGCAAGGCAAACCCATGTTTGTTGTGAAAACTTCTCAAGGGAAATATGTTTTGAAATTTCTTTTTAAGAATTAACCTTCTAAGGATAGAGGAAAGATGTCAGCAAAAGGATGCAAGGCCAAGGTCAACTAACTCTGAGTGAAGGGAAAAAAGATGTAAGCCTGTTTTGCAGGATCTCCCCAGGTGCAGAGAGGAATCGTTCCTCTGCTAATGGTGAGCAGCTGTTCAAACAGAGGTGCTAATGTCAACTGTCATAACTAAAAGTAGTTGGAAAAATGTTTAACACAAGTGACAAGATGATCTCTCTAAATCTGAAGGGTTATGCATGCAACAAAGGTTGGATTAAAAAATGGGAGACTCTCAAAGATATGTTATTTTCCTCAGACTTTACTCTTATCTGGTCTATTGACTGTGTGGTGTTAGTCCCATTAAAGAGACAAGAAACTCAAGTTCCATGAGCTCAAGTTTATACTGCATAGCTATTTCTGGGGGAGACTCCAAAAGAATTTGGAGTGATACCAACACTAGTCACGCATTTGGAAGTTTTCTCATCAGCCTGAAATCTAACTGAGGTTTAAATCATTAAACAGAAGGGAAGAGTTAATTTCTGTTGAGCCTTGTTTCCATATGTAAGAAAATTACAAATAACTGCAGTGGGAAAGCTGGTGAGGGTCCTTGGTGCACAGTTCTCCAGAGAGAGACACATTCAGTTTAGCCCTATTTGTGAATTAGTATTTTCCACCTCCCAATTGCTCTTTTTATTCATTCAAAACACTCGGTTGGAGGCTTCTAAGGGCAGAGGCTGTGTTCGCATCCTCCTTTGTGTTTCCCAACCCCTACCTTTCCTTCAGTAGATGTTTGATTCACGTTGACCTGGGAGAATTTTATGAACCTTCAAAGACCTAACTGAGCAGGGAGCAAATGTAAGCAGAGGAAGTGGAGAGACTGGCTTGTCTCTCACTTGGTGGGTGATGACCTCTTGGAGATGGATGTGAAAGCCAAGAGTCAGGAGAGAAAGATGTAGCTCAACTGGAATTTCAGACTCTTCCCCTGCAACCGCTGGGTGATGTACAAGGTTTCTCTTGAAGGCGGAAATCTGTTCTGTTCCAAGTTCTCTGGCTTTTATCCTCAAATGTTGATCATAATTTCAAGCCAGTTGAGATGGATGCCGTGCTAGTGGAATTTACATTGCATCACTCTAAAAATGTTTCCCTTTCACTTGGCCCTGAGTGATGTGTTCTCCTTTTTACTTCTTCCTCCTGCAGAGATAAAATGCTCTGTGAGGATTTAATGGTTTTATGGCCCTGCAGCTGGCAGCAGTAGATCACAGAGCTCAGTGCGGAATCCAATTATTTCCTTTGTCTGAGACAAAAACAATACTTGGGAGAAGGGCCTCTTTGCTTACAGGGTTGCTTGATTTAGGATTTTGTTCTAGAAAAGACAGTTTCACTGATACAGCTTGGCTCCTGGATCACAGAATCTCTCCTGCTTGGTGCTGGCCACCTGAATACACTTGGGATGCAGGAAATAGGACAAAAGAACCCTTAGTTTAAGCTTCTGTCTACTTTACTTCTGTCTACTTTGTTTACTTTAGGACACAAGATAAGTGTTAGACTAGCATTAAATATTGTAGGCTGATGATGGTGATTCCAGCAACTTACTACCAATGTAGGAGACACTTGGGGAATAATTTTGGAAAGAAGCCTCCACTGAGAACTAAGCCTTGGTGAGCAAATGTAGAAAGAAATGCATAAATACAAAGATAGATAAGATAGCTAGAAACACCTGGGGTTTTTCATTAGCTTAGAGTGGATAGGAGAGTTTCCAACTCCAACCCAAAAATGTTTGTGTTTAACTTTTTTAAAATGTAGCCATTGCAAAATGCAGAGAGAGAGAGAGAGAGAGAGAGAGAGAGAGAGAGAGAGAGGGAGAGAGAGGGAGAGTGAGAGAAATAGCTTCATGGTTTTCCAGTTTTCAGTCTTCTGTCTCCTCTAGGCCCTATCCATCTTGTCTCAGCAATCTTGTGGAAAGATATAACGATGTGCTTACAAAGAAGCCCAGAGCAAGGAGTGAATTATCCAAGGACACAAAAGAATTAGAATTAGAATTGGGATCAGAAACTGGGCAGAAGAGGGTAGGTAAGAGTGTGGACCTTGAAGTCGCCAAGATCTGGGTTTGAATTCCAGTGCTGCAGCATAAGAGGGTTGACCTCTTATCCGAGCTTTCATTCCTTCATCTATAAAATGGGCAAATAATATTACCTAGGTAACACGTTAAGAGGATTACTGATAAAGTACACAACATATTTCCCCATAGTAATCCTGTAGAGTAGGTGAAAGGGAATGGTAGGGAATAGGACAGAAAGGAAGTCAGGCTCAGACTGTGGAGGAACTAGCATTCATCAGTTGTGCATGTCAACATGCCTGGTCACAAGGGAAAAAGACGGGCTTTTTAACCAACAGCGATATGGCACAGCCAAGCCTGCCACAGACTCAGTGAGAGCCTGTGGGAACGGCTAGCACTGCAGAATAGCAGAGCTTTTCTTATACGGCCACAGTTAACTCTGGAAGACTGACTTGATCCTTACTCCAGCGTGAGGGTAGAAAAGGCAGCATTCTCACTTCACATGGGATGCTCTGTCCTCTGAACTTCAGCAAGGTCTCTGTGAAGGATGAGGACGCACTCATGCATCTGTATCCTTTCCTGGCATACACCATTTGCACTGCTTATTGCCTGGTTTGGGGTAAACTGAAATGAAGTCATGCTAAAACCTCATCCAAATCATTGTTCATGTCAATCCTCAGACCCAGACCATCCCGCGTGGTCTGGTCTAGCTAACTAACTTAAGCCAAAGAGTGATGAATTAAAAAGATAAAAACAGGGTCACTCAGGGTTGTGAAAGAAAATGCTAAGCAGCCAGACCTCAGCAGGTAGGAGTCCAGGCTTATTTGTGGATCTCTAAAAGGCAGGAACAAATGAGCAATCTTTTGGGGGTGACATTAATGGAATTGATTAGTTTCAATGACTTTTCCCAACCCTGGGTCACTCTCTTGAAAATTCAAATTCATAGAGAAAAGAATCTGACAGGTCCTGCTCAGGTCACATGTTTATAGTCCCACCCAGATACTATCAAATGAAGGAGGGACATTTTCTTCAAGGAGAAGAAGGGAAGTTAAGTAGGTCAAAACATCAGCTGTCTCCCCTCTGGTTAGTACTCTTACAGAAAAGTCATGATCTCCTGATACTGTAGTCCCACAGTCTCTCTCTGGGGAAATGCCTCTGCAGGATACAGTGAGGAATGATTAACCAAGGTGTGTCCATGTTTGGCATATCATTCCTGAGCCATGTCAGTCAGTGGCCAAGCTTCAGTATAACTTAATAAAGCTGCTCCTGAACATCACAAGGTCCAAACATTACAGGGCTGCATCCCAATATGTGCATAAGGACCTTATGCACTTCTAGGTCTTGTTGCTTAGAAAGATGCATCTCCCATACAGCCAGAAGACAGGAGCTGCTTGGGATTGCAGCAAGAAGTGTCACAGAAGGGCTGGTGTCCTGGCACTCCAGGGCCGAGTTGAGCATGGCCACCTGAAATAGTTCTCTGGGGAAGAGCAGACAAGTCTCAGATGCTCTGTCCCTGCAGCATAAAGTGCTGGTTCTTTCTGATTGAAAGCATTCAGAAACAGCCCTCCAGTCCCCACCCCACCTCCCAGGGCAAAGCCGCTTCATTCTGAGGCATAGATCTCTATCTGTGTCCCTCTCCCCACTCTCTCAGGGGCCAAGGGCTCTCCCCACACAAACCTATCAGAATCTGTTTTTAGCAAAGGATGTGAAGCACTCACTCATATAAAAATAAACAATAGCTACTATTTGTATAACACTTCATATGCTTCTAAATGTCATCTCTTTGAGTCTTTGCAATGACTCCCAAGAGCTGGAATGCCCATTCCCCACCCCCCTCCATATCCTGTCTACCTTTCTCTTTCTCTCCTTCCCCAGGAGACTGACTTTCTAAGAACCTATCAACAGATTTCCTTGCCCATTGGTTTCTTTTTGGGTTTGGCCAACACAAGGCGCCAGCGGGACCAGGAATTTACCGTGTCTGTTTTACTTGGAAGGCCACAGCTCCTGCTGTGGAGCCCTTCCCTATAGCTACAGCTATAGCTCTCTCCTTTTTGTGGGAACTGTTATTTCTCCCCGTGCCTTCAGATGTAGGAGTAATAAAGGACTCCCGGCTTCAACCTCCCCCCGCAGAATGCTTCAGCATGCCTTGTTTGTCACTCTGAACCCTGAACCCAGCTTTGTACATCATCCCTCATTAAACCCTCCTCAGATACCGTGTTTGAGTGTATTTTCTATTTGCTGCGAGGACTCTCCCTGTTATAGCTGTGTTACTGTTCCTATTTTATAGATGAGAAAACTGGGGCCCGACAAAGAGCATGTTGAACCCATGCTGTCTATAAAACTCAGGCTCTCTCTACTAACTTAGTCTATTCAACTGTCTTCATATTTAAGAGAGCTCTTGCCTTCAGCAAAAGAATTACACTCTGGCCTTTCAGGCATTAATTTATGTGCAGGGATGTGTTTTGGAAAAGTAACCCTTTCTTCTTCCCACCAGGCATATGTCCCACTTTGTCCTACTCACCAAATGTGATCTGGGTCCTTGTTTTTAATTTTTGAAGAATCTTACATTCTTTAGTTTAAAAAGAATTGTTTGGAATCTCTTTTCACTCTGGAATACCTCCTGAGATTTTGATATTTGTCATCCTATTAAGCAGAACTCTTAAATTTATCTGAAAACAGCCTTAACAAAATCTGACTCAAAGCAAGTCCTGAAGTACCAGATCACAGAGGAACCTAACTAGCTATTTTTCCCCCACTCTAGATGCTGCAAAGCACATTTGAGCTGGAGATGACCTTAGAGATTACCCAGGTTTTTATCTTCATTTTGAGTAACATAGACCCTCTTAAAATTTGAAAAAGCTATGAACCCTCTCCCAGAAAAATACAAAATCTCCCCACATCTGTCTGTCTGTCTGTCTGTCTCTCTCACACACACACACACACACATGAACAAAAAATATTTCCTATAATTTTGGGGGTTCATTGTCATCCTGAAGCCCATTCATGGACCCCCAGATTAAACCTGCCTGTTCTAGGGTAACCCCTTAGGTTTACAGATAAGAAAACTGATACGCAGGCAGGTAAAATGACTGGCCCAAGGTCACACAGCTAATTAGTTGGTATATTAATCAGGTTGGACTTAGTTATGCTAAACTAACAAGCAACAAACTTCAGTGGCTTAAAACAATACATTTATTTCTTATTCACGCTGTGTTCCCACTGTGGGTGCTCTGCTGCGTGTCAGTTTTACTTAGGAATGCAGGGTGACGAATGCCTTCTGGAACATCATCAGTCATCATGACAGAAGAGGAGAGAACATCTGTCTTCATGACAGGAGAAGGGGAGAACAGGGCAAACAGTGCACTGATTCTGCAGCTTTTGCCTGTAAGGGACACATGGCTGCTGGTCATACTTCATCGGCCAGAGCAAGTCACATGGCCGTGCCTAACCTCAGGTGGCAGAGAAACAGTTGGTGGATGGCACAAATGACTGCGAAAGCCGGAAACTCTAGAAGTAGGACCAAGCATTTTTACTTTTCGTCTAGTGCTCTCTATTCTTCCAAGGCCACGGTATCATGGTCTAATTCATCTGGATGTAGCCACAGAAGATTTGTCACCAGCTTAGGAGAGATGTATTTCTAATATAAAATCAAGACAAAGTTGGAAGCTTCTGTTTGTCTTCTTTGCAAATGCTGATTTTTCTGGCACAGTTGCTCTAAGATCCTAGAGCAACAGAGGAGGCCTGTTTCAGACTGAGTGGGTTGTTATTAATTTTATACTATGCTCATTTTTCAAACCAAAATCTTTTTTTTTCTACTGTCTGTGTTGCTCTTATGTATTCAACATGCATTCCATAGTTTGGGACCATTGTGTTAACAGTGTAAACACAGAGGAGTTTCTGGACTTTTCTTAACTTTGGCAATTAGTGATAGTTGTAGCTCTATTTTTATCTTCAATTGTTCATTTAGTCCACAATTTACTGAATACCTGCTTTGTCCTGAGGGTTGTAGTGAGGAGTAAATCAGAAAATTCACAGAGCCTAGTGCAGAGTAGTTGCTCAAAACCCACTGGCTGGTGTGTGTGTATCTTTGTATTTTAAAATCAGTATTGGGTAACGATTGAGAGCACACACTTCCTGTAAGGTTTAGGCAATTTAATTAATCTCTCTGTCCCTCAGTTTTCTTTATCTATTAAATAGGAGTAATAATATTACCAAACTATTAGGCTGTAGTACTAATTATAGTAATTCATGTAAAGCATCTATTCAGGACCTGGATCAGAGAAAGTCCTCGATGAAACTAGCTATTATTAGTGTTATCAGCATAACTACTGGGAAATACGATTGCTAGTTGCCAAGTAGACAGTGCGGTGAGGAGGAGAGAGCACAGGCACTGGGATTGGGAGGGCTGGGTTCCGATCTCAGCTCTTTACGGTATGAATTGAGCTGCTCTGCACTTCGGGCTCTTCTTGGGTGGTACGTGCCAGCTCTGCCACCTTGCAGGGTGTCTGGGAGGATCCCTTGGGGCTACAACGTTACAATGTCTCACACGGTGCTTGGCATCTTAGAGACAGTGAATATTAGTTCTTCTGGATGTTTAGGGGATAGACTATCGAAACAAACCCTCCCTCTCACCTTCAAGAGGCTCATAATCTCCTCGTGACAGTAAGACGTGGCCACACAGAGCTACCCTAAAGGGGTGAGTAGCATGAAAGAGCTACAGCTAACAGCCGTGGAAGTTTACTTCAGGTGAGTTCCTGAAACAGGGTCATTTGAGCTGGGCTGTTAGCTTTGGCTGAGAAAAAAGTGCTCTTTACTGAAGAAATATTTTAATTTACAGACACTATTTGTGTTCTTTTCTCTCTCATTATCACCCCCTCCTTCCCCCAAAACCTCAGAATACCCTGTTATGCATCCCTGATAATTTTGCAGGGGAAGGACAGATTCATCACCGTCACTGCCAGCACAATTTGCTGATGCGCTCTGTTTTCGGGCTGTGATATTTACAGTAGCTCAGCTAAGACTTAATTTTCTGCTATTCCCCGAACTTTGCAGCCCTCATTTTTCATGCGCTGTCTGAGGTTCATTGCGCTAGCACCCTGGAACCACTGCTGGAAAGACTGACCATTCAGAATCGGTGAGCAAACAGGAAAAACATTTCACCAGAGACAGGCCACCAGTGATGTGAGCTTAGTTTTGATTCTCAGTGATAGTTTCATACTCTTCTTTCAGCTTCCTGTGGCCAACTGCATTTCTCCATCTAATTATCAAATAAGATGCCTTGGGGGCACCTGAACTTGGGCATTCTTGCCTGGAAACGGTACAGTCCAGGCTCTGTCTGGGTATTGTTCTTGTTTCCTTTTAATCTTGGCCTCTGGACTGATTTGATATTGTAAGAAACCTTGTCGTTTTCATTTTTTCCTCTCATGAGTCACTTGCTAGAATTGCCCTATGACACAAAAACTTGTCTAAAGATATCTCAGGGCCAGCAGGCCTTTTTCCTGCCTCATTATCTGTGGATTCATTTGGTTGGTGAGACAGGATTTTGATCAAAATATTTTTCTACTCCAGGGTTCACTGCGCCCTACACAACCTTTTCCCCGTAGCGCCATGAGCGCATTGATCAGGGATGAGGTGGTTGAATACTTTCTCATCCCACTGTCTTTCACTCTGCAGCCCATCCTCTAGGGTGTTAGCAGGCTTGCTGTCATTCTGGACCTATGGCATTTTGGTAACTGCCTGCCCTTCTTCAACACAAGTATCCACGTCATTGCACTGAGACCAGCTGGCAGTTTGGCTACGCCCTCCTAGCCTTATTTCACCTGTGGGATGGGAACTTAACAAAAATGTGCTCCCTTGAGATTTTGGATTTGGGACTGAGAGTAGTTAAGCAAGTCTCCTTATAGGGGTTGGAGCCATGGCTGTGAAAGTGAGGGGCATTGAATGCCAGTTTTCTTCCAGGTGAAGCCAGCACACAGTGAAAAAAAAAGCAGCAGTCATGGAGACAGAAGAGTATGGAGACCTAGAGATAAAGGGTCCTGAGTGCTTCTTGGAGCTCTGGTCCCACTCATTCCTACAGCCCGGTGGTGCCCGTCTTCATGTGAGGCTGACTCTTCATTGGGTTCCACAGATACTCTCAAACCTTTCCAGTAAATCTTCTCATCAACTTAGACTGAGACCTTTTGGTTTCTATTACAAATAATCAAGAAGTCCTAATTGACATAATGTTTTTCTTTACCAAATTGCTGGTTTTACACTTCTGGTAATAACTAACAAGAGAAAGCTTAAGGCATTATCCAGTACCTCTGTAACCATAAAGGAAAATGTTAAAACCTAAATGTGCTTGGAAAAGAATCATCAAATATACCCAAAGAATTGAAAGCAAGGTGTTGAAGAAATATTTGTATACCCATGTTCATTGTAGCATGACTCACAATAGCCAATATGCAGAAGGAACCCAAGGGTCCACTGATGAATGAATGGATAAACAGAAGGTGGTATATACACATAGTGGAATATTATTCAGCCCTAAAAAAGAAAGTCTCACATGCTACAACATAGTTGAAGCTGAAGAACATTACGCTAACTGAAATAAGCCAGTCACAAAAGAAAAAAGAAAGAAAGAAAGAAAGAAAGAAAGAAAGAAAGAAAGAAAGAAAGAAAGAAAGAAAGAAAGAAATTATTTAGAATAGTCATATTCATAGACGTAGAAAGAACAATGGTGGTTGCCAGGGGCTTGGGGCGGGGGAAGGGATAATGGAAATTATTGTTTAATAGGTATAGAGTTTCAGTTCTGAAAGATGAAAACAAGCTGGAGACTGGTTGCTCAACAATGTAAATGTATTTAACATTCCTGAACGAGACACTAAAAAATGGTTGAGAAAGTAAATTTATGCTATGCATATTTTATCACAATTTTTTAAAAGTAATAATCAAATTCCCTGAATATATCACTAATTTCTGGGGTGTGGATTGAGACAGTGGAATGAACGTGGA
Organism: Trachops cirrhosus; assembly: GCA_028533065.1. Classification (NCBI taxonomy): domain Eukaryota; kingdom Metazoa; phylum Chordata; class Mammalia; order Chiroptera; family Phyllostomidae; genus Trachops; species Trachops cirrhosus. Next base: position 43,030,414 of record CM052540.1, on the reverse strand, counting down.
GTATGAGTAAGAGGCTCACATTCTACTCTAGGCTTCGGGCTCAGAGAAGTATGAACTGCCCAGCGCCATGTAACTTCCTTACACCTCACTTCACTCATATGTTCCTTCAATTCATTCATACGAAAACCTGCTTCGTAGGTTCTGAGTCCCATGCAAAATGCTGGGAACATGAAGATAAATACGATGTGGGTTGCAGGAGAAGCTTGTCTATGGGAAGTAATTTCAGCCATGTCTGGAAAGATCAACCAAGAGAATTTCACCAGGTGAGAAAGTGAAAGACGGCACTCCAGGCAGAGAAGCAACACACACAAAGGCCCAGAGTTAGGAAAGGGCCCGATGTGTTTGCGGAATTCTGAGAATCACTTTTGAGTTGAAGCCTGGGCAGCAGATGGGAGCAGACAGGAGGAAGGAGGGTAGGAGGTGTGGGCTGAATGGGGAGCCGAGACTGCACCGTGAGAGGGTTTCCCACAGGTTATTTCAGAGACAGGCTGCATTTCCTCTGTGTGTTCTGAGGACTCCTGACCTCTCAGGAGACTCTCAGACAAATAACCTAGGAGATGATCTACGCTCTGTCCCCCTCTTTGGCATTTTGGGTACTCCTCAGTATAGAAGAATTCCTGCTATAAAAATCCTGATTGACTTTGTTTAACCCAGCATTTTCCAAATTTCTATGACCATAGAACTTTTTTTGGTGTATGCTTTAGTGCGAGGCCTACATTTTTAAAAAATCACTTTGGAAAGTCAATGTTAAGGTTGGGACCCTGGAATATAGGACCCTGGAAAATGGTTTTGTTTTTTAAAAGATGAGGAAATTTTACTGCGAGAAGATCTCACATTCTGTATGTTCAAGACTCTGTTTCCTTAACGGCCTTCCTCTGCTAACTTCCCCAGTGGGGCGAGGTCACGCGGGAGAAGGCTGCGTTGTAAGGGGCAGCTGGGATTGACATCTGTGTACGTGTTCTGCCCACAGGAGCGCCTTACTTCCTCTCACACGAGCGGGTCTCTGAGGCAGGGATTTAGGTGCAAGTAATTTGTTTGGGAAGTTACCCCAGGAAACATTCATGGTGGAATGAGAGACTGAAGCAAGGAAGTTAAGGCAGCCGAAACTTAATGTGCTATCAAGCAATTTCCGACTGGGGGCAACTGAAGCTTTGGGAAGCTCTGACAGGCAGTGTGGGCTCCACGCCTCCGAGTTATTCTGCTGGAGTTGCGAGGGATCCAAGGCGTTTATCCATCGCCTCCTGCCAGTGAGTGGTTAAGGGCTGCTCCTTTTAATTCCCTGGCACCGCAGGTCTGTCACCCACAAGAGCAGAGCAGACTCCAAGGATTAGAGAAAGCCCACAGGCAGAGGCAGCCAGGGACTGGCATCTGGAGGTCAGACTGACTGGAAAGGGCCTAGGGCAGCAATTTTAACCGTTGTGCTGCAAGAATTTTAAAACATGCAACATGTGGCTATTTAGTCAGGGGCACTGACCTCTTTTCCTCTAGATTGTCAAATTTAAAAAATGACAACAGCCAACACAACAATAGCCACGCACTGTAAATAAATCAAAATTATATCCACTCTTTTTGTCAGGTCGGCAAAAAATACGTATGTTTTGGTGTGCCACAAAATGTTAGTCACTAGTTTACTCGTACCATGAGATGAAAAGGTTGGTAATCACCGGCCTGAGGGACAGACAGGACTGGGGTGCTGAAAGCGTTGTTTCAGATAGCATGGCAAGTTTCTGTTCATTATTCCAAGATTCTGAAATTTCAGCTGTAGCTCTTTCTTTTTGACAATATCCCAATGATCTCTTTAGTTGATTTAACTCTCACTTTGACCTCTTTCATCCTAGGTCCCAGATTTTTGACTTGTGTGTTACTCCAAACTGTATCTTAGCCCCTCTGAAGAGGCACTGTTGCTACCATCAAGTTTTTGCTTTTGTTTCAGACTGGAATCTCCTTTCTAAGTTGCCTTTAACTTTGTCTGAGGCAGGTTCATTATGCTCATGTCTCCTGGCTGTTGAATGTAAGAAGATTAGGTGGGCCACTTTAGACTATGTCCTTAAATCAGTCCTTTCAATTCCCTCTTAGTCCCCAAAACAATCCCTTGGACATCCCAATACCAGGACTTATCTTTTCATCATTAACCAGCTCATGCTTCATTCTTACGTGTGTGTCATTTATTCACTCAACAGCAACTCAGGGAGCACCTGCACTGGGCAACAGGCACCACTGCAGATGATCTGGGGTGAGGGTGCAGGGCAGCAATGGCTCCAGGGAGCAGATTATGGACTGAGAGGGGTGTGAGTGCCAGGCTCATTCAGGCCTAGGCACTTTGTCTTTCTGAGGGTCAGATAACTCATCTATAAAATACCTCTGTTATGAGCTAAATTTTGTCCCCCCCAATTTATATGTTAAAGTCCCAACCTTTGGCACCTCATTTTTGGAAATAAGGTCTTTAAAGAGGTAATTACATTAACATAAGGCCATTGGGGCAGGGTCCTAATCCAATGTGACTAGTGTTGTTGCAAGAAGAGGAAGAGCAATACGGGTGTATGTGTGTAGAGAAACGTCTGTACCTGCGCAGAGAAACGTCCGTGTGAAGAGGCAGCAAGAAGGCAGCCAACTGCAAGCCAAGAAGGCAGACCTGAGAGGAAACCAACCCTACGACGCCTTGATCTTGGACTTCCAGCCTCCAGAACTGTGAGAAAATAAATTCATGTTGTTTAAGCCACCCAGTCTGTGGTATTTTGTTATGACAACCCTAGAAAACTACTCACCTACTTTATGTGGTTGTTAATAATATTAAATCACATAATTCACATATAAGGCATAGTACAGTCCCTGACGCATGTAAAACAATGCATACATGCATGGAATTATTTTGTCTATTATGATTACAAAGCTAAACTAGACATAAATGCCATAATAAAACTATACTGTATTGAGATGAAGAAATATGGACTGAAATATCTATAAAACAAGATGGAAAATGCTAAGAACCAAAAAGAGGTAAAGAACAGTCCATGGTAGTCAGAGGAGGAAGAGTTGGGAGGAGGGACCTAGGGGAGGCCAGAGTGGTTTGATAAAAGGCCAGCATTCGGCCTGAGGTGGATAGTGTTGGTGTATGCAGACGGCAGTACTGGGATGGCAATTGTATACAAATGTTTGATTATGCATATTATACATTAATATGCTGGGGGCATACATATCTATGCTTAAATGACTTGGGAGAATATTCACTTGTTGTTCATTCAGTCAATAGATACTTATTTGATGTCTACACAAAGGTACTGTTGCAGATGCTAAGAAAGCAGCAAGACAAGCAAGGGCTGTGCCCTCATCCAATTTATATTCCAGGGGGTGATGTTCATGAGTGTTAAAAATGGAAAGATTCTGAAATGGCACTTGCAGTATGATACTATCTTAAACATATACATGAATATATAAATTTATCTCTTATAAAAGTGAGATCACGAGTGTATAGTTACATATAAAGAGAAGGTGAGGGAGCTAGGGCAACAGAATTTGGGAAGATAGATACAAAAGTGTTCACTGAGATTACATCTCAATGCTGAAATTACCTTTTCTCACTGTTCTTTACCTGTGTTTTCCAAATTTGGGGGCAATAAACTTGTGTTTTATAATAATATTTGTTTTAAATTTATTTTATTTTATTTTTTAAATTATAGTTGACATTCGATATTATTTTATATTAGTTTCAGGTGTACATCATAGTTGTTACACATTTATATAATTTATGAAGTTTTCCCCCATACCATACATCATTATTGCAATATTATTGACTGTCTTCCATATGCTGGAGCTCACATCCCTATGACTATTTTGTGACTTCCAATTTGTACTTCTTAATCCCTTCACCTTTTTCACCCAGCCTACCATCTGGCAAGCATCAGTTTGTTCTCTTTGTCTGTGAGTTTGTTTCTCTTTTGTTTGCTTATGTTGTTCTTTAGATTCCACATGTAAGTGAAATCATATGGTATTTGTCTTTCTCTAACTTATTTCTCTTAGTATAATACCCTCTAAGTCCATCCATTTTGTCACAAATGATAAGATTTCATTCTTTTTTATGGCCAAGTTATATTCCATTGTATATGTCTACCACCTCTTCTTTATCCAATTGTCTTTGATGGGCCCTTCGGTTGCTTCCATATCTTGGCTATTGTAAATAATGCTGCAATGAACCTAGGGATGCTTATATCTTTTCATATTAGTGTTTTGGGTTTCTTCAGATAAATACCCAGCAGTGAAATTCTGGGTGGTAAGGTAGTTCTGTGCTGTTTTCCACAGCGGCTGCACCAGTTTGCAATCCCACCAACAACACACGAGGGTTCTCTTTTTTCCACATCGTTGCCAACGCTTGTTTGTTGATTTCTTGATGATAGCCATTCTGACAGGTGTGAGATGACATCTCATTGTGGTTCTAATTTATATTTCTCTGATGATTGGTGATGTTGATCATTTTTCATATATATGTATGTTTATTGGCCATCTGTATGTCCTCTTTGGATAAGTGTCTATTCAGGCCCTCTGCCCACTTTTTAACTAGATTGTTTGTTTCTATATATAATGTCTGAGAAGGCATTTATTATATATGTAATTAAACAACTAAGTGCTGAGAGTCAGAATGCAGCACAAGTTGCAGAGAGCCCTTGCCCCCCGTCCTTGGTCCCCTCATCTGGGCGGTTTTCACACTTCTAACCCCGAAGGCCTCTTTTTGTTGTTCTTATTTTTCACATTTCCACTTTAAGGCCTCTGATGTTCAGCTCTTTCCCCCACATCAGCTATCACCCCCCTTGTTTGTGGTCCATAAATCCTTTTCTTTGATAAAATGAATTCTTCAGCTTGAGGGGAGTGCTTTTCCCAGAAAACACTGTGCTCAAATTCTGAAGCTTTGGGCTTTTAGAAAGAAAAGTGCTCCATAAATGCAAGTGATTGCTGTTTCTATTTGTTTTTACAATTCTTAAATGTATAGAAAATGTCCAAGTAAAGCTGGCTAAAAATTAGTTCTTGAATCTTATAATGAAAAAACCCACAGAATTTAGGATTCGATTGATGGTCTGGGTCTCCCGTTCACAAGAGGGTTTCCAGTGTAAATGCATGGCGCCCTCCCTGGCCCCAGACCAAAGGACATGGGCCAGAACCCCAGGCACTGGGTGCACTGGCAGAGTCAAACTCCAGGCTGAGGCTCAGGAAAAGTTTGCTGGTCGTGGCAGCACTTCTGGCAAACAAAGTTTATCTTTTTTTCCACTGAGCCTCCCACTTGCTGGGCCTGACCTGGTTTATCTGGCAAAGCTAGTCAGTGGTGCTCTGGGTTTCCTGAGCTATCACATCTTGTAGACAGAATGGGCATGGTGATTTTAATAGACTCACGGTTTAGCGTATGATAGTTTCACATTTTTTTTTTATGCATTTACTCTGGTTTCTTATCCAAGTCCTTCCTGTCTTTCTTTTCTTCACTCAAATGCTGAAAAATTTTAACACTTTGTAGTGCATGTGTTTATTCCATAAATATTTTTTCATCCCTACTGGTCACTTATGATTTTGGGCTCTACAGCTGTTTTGACCAAAATTAACTTGCCTATGTAATTTTTTAAAATGAAGGTTCAGTGGAGGTGGTTATAATTTGACTAATGCTTTACATGGATTATGGACAAGAGAATGAGTTATTTAAAAATTGAAATGAACATACATTGATTTGTTCATGCCCTGAAAAAACTCAAGGTTAAGAAAAAATCTGATTCCTCATCAAAAAAGCCATTTATGTCATTGTTGCACTTTGTAACTTAAAGTTTTCTCTTGCTATTAGGAAAGTCGAATAATCGGACCTATCAGATCAGCCTCAGCCCCTCCTGCAGCCTCAAGCCCCACACTGTAACCAGGGCATAGTTAATGTCTTTCGTTTCCTCCAGAGCACTAAACTCCTTTACCTCTAAGTCTTCACACTGTATTTTTCTTTCTAGGACCACTTCACCCAGTCCTCTCAGTTTGGCTGACTCCTATTTCTCCATCACGTCTCAGCTCACAAGTGGCTTCCTCTAGAGAGCCTTCCAAATCCTCCTGGTCTAGGTTAAGGTCCCCTTCTCTTTGCTATGTCATCATAGCAAGTCATTACCTGTCCACTTCTCTGTCTCCTCCATTAGTCTGTAAAACTGCTAAGAATAGAGACCCTATCTTTATGCTACCATTTTATCCCTTGTACCTAAGATAGTGTCTGGCTGGCACATAGTAGGCATTCAATAAATATTTCTTGACTGAATGAGTCCAACTGAATAACTTTTCCAGAGAAGAAATCAGTTTTAAAGTAGCTTTATGAATTCTCTGCTGCCACTTACTTGGATGCTTGAATCACCTCATGATTGCAGATTGAACAGGTGTTATTGAACACCTGTATATGTCAGGTGCGTCCTCCTACACTCTTCCATCGATCTTCCCCTTACCTTTCTGTTTTACCATTGAGGATACTCAGGCTCAGCGAGGCTGAAGAACTTGACCATGGTGCCTGATAGTGAACAGAAGAAATCCTGGGCTTCAGAGACCTAACCCATTGTTCTTGGCCCTGTGTCAGGCTGCTACCTCTTTAAACCTTTGACATTTTCCATGCTTTTTTGCTGCAACCATCTGGTAGGTCATTTCATTAGAATCTAGGAAGCCTCGAATTAACTACATAAAAGGTACAACTTAGATATCAAAATAGAATCCTGGAGGGGACTTGGGGAAAGAAGCACGGGGCTGTGGATCCAGACACTTGGGATCTTGTCTTACCTTTGTAACTAACAGACTGTGTGACATTGGACATGTCTTTCAGTTCTTAGTTTTCTCATCTATACAATGACTGGGAGTGATCAGATAATTTTTAGGGTCCCCCCAGCTTTAAATTCTACACTCCTAAACTTGAAAGCTGGCACGAGGCATCAGACTTGCACAATGATTGGTGCTTAGGGTATCTTCAAGTCTACCCGGAAGAGCTTACCTCTCAGGGGCTTTTCTGAAATCGTATTCTGCAGGTAAGAAGTAAACAGAACAAACACAATTTTAGATCACCCTCTTATTTTTCGTATATACCAGGTAACACAATAATAACCATGAGTCATGGGGGAATTGAATGAAAAAAATGAACCACTGGCAATGCACCATCTTTCATCAGCTGTCATTATTGGCCTTTGAATAAGATGGAGGGAACGCTGGCCCTCCCTCTTCTACACACCTTCTTGTGTTCATAGAACAGGCTCCTTCTAATCCACACTTGCATGAAAATTGTTTGTAGCTCTGTGCCTCTTGAAACTACCTTATGTATTTAAGCAATCAGACTTCACATCAAATTCAAATTGCAGCACAAGCAAACCTGAAATGTAAAAATGCAAATTGTAAAGAATGAAAATAGATTTTAAGTTGTTTGCATATAAATTGATTTGCATGAACAATTAAAACTTACCATATTTGCAATGATTTTTAGAGATGCTGAAGTAAATAATTACATTACCTACATGGGAACTTCGGAAAGGGACAGATAAACTGTCATTCTGAATTTAAAAAGAGTCAATCTTGGCTTAAATGTAGCTGAAAACAACAGAGTAAATTAGAGTCCTCTTATTATTTCTGTGTAAAATAAAGTAATACAAATAAAAACATATGTAACTTTAAAACTTTGAAGTTATCATAGAATGCATATCAGCAAGTGCCTTAAAATTCCTTTTAAAAATTGAAGCTATGGAGAGGAAGACAGAAAAGAAATTAAAATTAAAAAGAGATTTGAACTTGAGGGTTAGTCTGGGTTAAAACAGCAGCCATGGCCAAAATGATAGGAAGTTAAATAGAAAATGAAGATATTTACTTTTCCTCTTTCCTCTGATTGTGTGACTTTAAAACTACATCAAAAAAATCAGGAAGTTCATTTTTTCCTGTTATTAGCTAACTGCCAATTTAGGTAAGTCACTTTATCTCTCTGGGGAGAAAGTTTGCTGTGCATGAAGTTAATATTTCATAAAAACTGTTAAACCTTAGCAACCTTAAGAAAATGGTAGAATGTCCTACTAGGAATGACACCACAGATTACAGACTTACTCCAAATGAAATAAATTCTGGAAGTAGATGTCTATGCTTCTTGGGAAAAATGATGTATTATTTTTCCATACTGAATCAACTTCTGGTCTTCAAATAGGATTTCTCAAAAAAAAGAAAAATGGCCCATCATTGATATTTGTTACAGGCATGTAAAAGCCAACCCCAGAGATCGTAGCTGGGAAAATTCCTGTGATCCTTAACCTGTGTGACAAAAAAGTAGAATATTTTGCATTAAAAGCCAGATTTAGAATTAAAAGATTTATTTTTAGCAGGATTTTTGAAGTATTGCAAGACCTCATGGAAAATGGATCTCTTTTCTTTCATAGGAATGCTGCACATTTTTTGAGAAGTTAATTATAAATAGTATTGCTTCCTTGTTGACCAACAAATCAATAACATCCTAGAGTTTTATGGCACCTTTTTCCAAAGAACATATTTCACTCAGGTGAGAAAGTCTATTTTTCTGGTTCATAAAGCTCCCCATTTGACTGGTCTCAGTGAAAATGTAAAAATGCATATATCTTGTTGACCATGAAGAGTGTCCATTTGGTCTGCTGAAACTCAGAGAGAAGCAAGGCATGGGGCAAGCTTCAGTGTTCGATCGGGGCTTTGAAACCAGTCGCATTTCAAAGCAACTGAAACCACAACAGTGCAGATTTAGAGAGCAGAGCTCATTGTATTTTATTTTTACCACTTATAAATTTTCAATTTTAGTTTGCAAAAACACAGTTTACTGAACAGAAAGTCTGAGGTAGATTATGAAGGAAAAGGAAAGGTCTTCCTCATTATTTCCATCAGAATATCAAACATTAAGAGATAAATAACCTGTGAAATAAATAACCAAGTATCATCAGTTTTTTTCTGTCCGTGAAATTAATTCCCATGCTGCTGGGCTTGGTATAGTAGTTTGCATTCTTAAATTCATCTGCTTTTGAACTGGAAAGACTCCTGGAAATCCCTCCTCGGTCCCATGGCGCCATCTCACAATCAGCCAAGCGTCATCTGCTTTAAGCTCTGAAGCCCATACTTATGAATTTCTCCTCCTTGAAATACCAATAATTAAAGGTACTTGGTAGAGTCCTCAGCATGAGGCCCTGAGATTGTCCTTTGCTGAACACAAAAAGGTTGTGAGCCTTCATGTAAGCCTCAGAGGAAAGCAGAAAATATTGTACGATATTTGTACAATAGATAAATTAATCATGGCTTGTGTTGTTTTAATGTTGAGCTTCAATCTGGAATGAACTCGATAGAATTCTGGGAGGAACTACAAGACTCAGCTGAAGCAGAAGAAGCAGGAGAAAAAGATGATGAGCAATGAGGTAAAGATTCAGTTAGTGCAAGAGAAACTGGTGCTGAGCTGTGTGGCTCAGGGGAAAGAAGAGGGGTGGAGAGCATGCGAGGAATTGTGGGTAATATTTAAATGATGGGAGAGATTGCTAAGGCTGTAAACAGGAGGTAAGAGTGGGAGAGGTATAGTAAACTTGAGTGTGGTGATTATTGGGGGTTATATTTGACCTTTAGGGTACCAGTTCCCTAACTTCTTAGAAAATTCAAGGTTTTTGTTTATATTGAGTTTTCTTAGAGCAATGAACTCAGACAGTTGAGAAAAAAATACACATTATTTTAGCTTTGGGTATGTCATCAAGAAAGAACAGAATGTTTCAAACTGAAAGAGGTTCTTGCAATTATCTAATTCAACTTTATTCTCCAGATGAGACAACTGAAGATTAAATGCTTCAGTCAAGGTCAGCCAGTGGTTCACTGAGAGGTAACCAAATGTTGAGTGGTTTGTTTATGGTCCTTTGCTGGCTGGCTGAGGAACGAGAGCTAGAACCCAGCAGTCCTGCTTCCCACTCAGGCCTCATTCTCTCGTGGTGGACTGGGTGGGCTACTATGTACATAGAGAAGGGAGCAAAGCCACAGCGCAGCTGCGCACTTGTCCTCGGGGGCCCTTTCCAGCTTCCAGATTCTGTGATTCTATATCATCACTGCATCTCTTGTTTGTTTTTGTTTTGTTTTGTTTTTTTCAGACTACTACCTAAAAGGATTCATTGTAAGACCAGGAGGCAGCCAAAAAATAAAACAATAAATAAAAGAAAGAAAGAAATAACTGTTATTGGCTCCCAAATGGCCAGGAAATATAGTAATATATCTTATAGAAAGAGAGAAATAATGTGAAAAGAAATTTATCTTCCAAAAAGCAATAAAGCTTTAAAAAGTACCAACCCAGTTTCCCTTCAGTTCTGTTAGAATCTATCAAATATAGCACCTTAAGTTGGTCCAAGTTTCACAGATACCGGGAAACCACCAGAGCGATGTTTTGGGAGAGGCCATACATCTCCTGAAACGTGTCGTTTTGTCCCAGCTTTTCTTCTGTGCACACCATTTAACTTACCTTCTTGTCATTTCTTCTCAGAGACTCCATGTGTATCTCTAGCTCCCCAAAGGGAGCCGCTTCAGTTTTAACTGCAGAAAATGGATTAGGTGAGAATTTGGGGGAGGGGGAAGAGAGTATAAACACCAGTCTTAAGAGCCTGCTTTTCTATTCTCTATAAAGCACCACAGAGATGGTCTGCAGATAAGGGCTCCAATTTTAATCTAAGGATTTGAAAACTGTTTTATTTCTAAGTAGCAGCTTTACATCACCTATTTCCTATTTTGATTTCTTTTTCCCTTTATCTAACATGCACATTTCTTGCTAAAAATATTTTAGATCACTATGCATTTATATGAAGTGTTTAATGTAGCAACATTTTTAATTGGGTCACCCAAAGAAGAACGGTATCACTTTTCTGCAAGAGAGATCCTAAACTAAGCCCCTTTTAACTAGAAAGCAGCCCTAGCTGGGGTGACTCTCTGGCCTGCGAACTGGAAGGTCCTGAGTGCAGGCCAGGCACCCAGTAGGGGGCGTGTGAGAGGCAACCAAGCTGTGTTTCTCTCCCTTTCTTTCTCCCTTCTTTCCCCTCTTTCTAAAAATAAATAAATTTTAAAAGTGTTCATTGCAGAATCTTAAAAAATAAATAGCAATCATGTTCTATGATGGCAACATTGTCTAAATTTTGAACTGTATGTAAAATATCAAATAAAACATTTTATAAATAGCCATTCTGTGCTTCAATATAGATAGAACTATTGAAGTAAAGAAGGCTAGAGCTGGAAGAGATATTAGAATTTTTGGTGACGTTTCCTCATGTTACAGATGAGGAAACTGAAGCCTAACACAAGTGTATGAGGAAGAGGATCGGCCAGGCATTGCCTCAGCTGCCAGTCTATGAAGACTATTAACACATCACCGGGATAAATGAGAGATCAGAGCGAGATAGCTCAGATTTCCATACAGGATGAATTATTTGTGCACAGTGAGCTGAAGGCTGACAGTCTCCTAAAATATTTGGAACCAAAGAACCAAGAGTAAATGGTTTATTTTTATTATCTAAATTTTACTTTCCTTAATATGCTTCCAGGCACAAACATTTTTAAAGTCACAAAAGAAAAGAGGACACGAACTATATAAGAATGAATGACATATTCTTAGAGTTTTAGAAACATTGATACTATTTTGGCCAATAGAAAATATATTGGCACTTAAATTTATTTCTGAAAGTAAACACTTTAAAATTCAAAATATCTCTATTCCTACAAAATAACAAGAGTAAAAAAAATAATAATGGTTGATAGGGTGCCAAAGCAATTTAGGAGAGGCAGACTTCACCCAGATTGTGGAGACACTGCTACATTCATATCAGTGGATATAATTCAACAAATATTGACTCTGTGCCTTTGCCAGAATACCGGGGCTGCACAAAATGAAATAGTAACCCAATCCCTTCCCCCAGGATCTTACAGTCTAATCATGAGAAAGACATGCAGACATAAACAGTATCACAAACCAGCTTGCTCAGATAGCTGGAGGTCCCTGGGAACGTAGAAATGGAACGCCTGTACCTACTCATGGAAACGGAAAGGCTTCACAGAGGAGGCCACATCTGGACTGACAATTGAGGGGTGAGTTGGTGTTTGTCAAATGGAACAGATCAGGAAAGGGGAACCAAGAATTCATCTGCCCATTTGGCAGCACCAGCATATGCGGCAATAGCCTAGAATATTGGGGAAATTATTTTGGCAAAAATGTCCAGCTAAGACGCAACCAATGTGACTGAGTTTGACTGCGCATCATCTTGCAAAGCAAAAGGTCACTGGTTTAATTCCCGGTCAGGGCACACGCCTGGGTTGTGGGTTTGGTCCCAGGTTGAGGTGTGTATGAGAGGCAACTGATTGATGTTTCTCTCACATTGATGTTGCTCTCCCTCTCTTTCTCTCTTCCTTCCCCTCTCTCTAAAAATAAATAAATAAACAAACAAAACATTTTTAAGTTGTTCAGGTAAAGCATTAATACTATTCTTTTAAATTTATTGATTTGCGAGAAAGAGAGAGAGAAACATCAATTTGTTTTCCCACTTATTTATGTATCCATTGGTTGATTCTTGTATGTGTCCTGACTGGGAATCAAACCTGCAACCTTGATGTGTTACAATAATGCTCTAACCAAATGAGCTACCCAGCCAGGGCCAATATTAATATTATTCTTAAAAAGAATCAACAACAAAGTGAGGAGGTGTAGTGATTGTAATGAGGCCCCTTAGGGCTCTTCAAATTCTTCCTCCAACTATTGAGAGCAATGTCAAGATGGACCTCAGAGACCAAGCTTCTCCAGGAAGATTCATGTGAAAAGAGTGTCCTTGCCTAAGGTCTCATCTTGTTTCTGGGGCATGTCCAGGGACTGGTCACAGTGGAGGTGCCCCAGCTGCAGCCTATGCTGAAGGGCTTGCTCCTACTTCCCAGCTCCCTGAGCAGCTAGCTAAGTCCATCTGCATCACAGCCCAGCTTTTCCTCTTGCCCATTCTTGCTTCCATCTTTTTTTCTCCACGGCTCTTGATCCCAAGAGTACACTTAATAATTTTCCTGCAGGCTAATCTCCATCGCAGAGTCTGCTTCCAAGGGATGGGGGGATGACTGAATATTGTAGGGTCACTGAAGATGTAGAACATCACATTTCAACAGGCAGCAGCCCACTAGTCCCTGCAGGGAGGTGGGATTGGTCCCCAGCATGTGGCTATCGCATCCGAACCTTCCCTTCTAGCACTCTCTCTTAGAACAGCTTTGCCCTTTTGATCCTCCTTTTGACATTCTCCAAACCCTTCCCCCCATTCCTACCTCAGGGGCTTCTAGGAGTTTCTTGGGCCTCTGGTTCCAAAAGACTTTCCTGTGAGCTTCTAGCCCAGCTGCATTTCCAGGAGTCCTCCAGAGATTTCCTCCCCCGCACAGAACACTCTGATCAGTATTTCTCAAAGTGTGGTCCTCAGCCTGCCTGCATCAGGTGCTTGTTTAAAATACAGATAATAGTACCCACTGGAGTTCTACTGATTCAGGGGATGTACTAGAAACAAGCTTCTTGGAAGATTCTTAAGCCCAATAACATTTGGGAATCTCTTCCTCAGAATCTGGGGCATGTATTAAAAGGCAACAGTGTTTCTGTATTAAAAGATAAGTGTTTCTGAATTGCCTGATGAATCAATTGTTATCTGTAATTTATTTTATTTTTTATTGAACTCATTGGGGTGACACAGGGGCACAGCACTACAACACATCATCCGTATACTGTTTTGTGTTCAACACCCCAAGTCAAGTCTCCGTCCACCCCCGTTATCCCTACCATGTCCTCCTCCACCTCCCCCAATTGTTACGTGTAACTGAGACAGCTTCGAGTTCTGTGATGAAAACGATGTTGGTACTGTGCTTACTTTTGTTAGTGATGATATTGGGGCTTCAGCTTGCTGTTCATGGGTGGGACAGAGCTGTCTAAATCTGATGAGGCTTCACAGACCAGAAAACTCTGACCACGTCTGGGATGATTTTGGATATTTTTTGGATCTAGGGTAGGAAGTTGAGGGCTATTTTTCAGAAAACATGGAAGCTTGCTGAAAAAGAGCTGAGCGACTATTAGAGCTTTACAAGGTTTAGTTTTAGCTCACTCCAAGTTTCGCCTCTGCTGGATGATATAGGTAGAGTTTTAACTAGAGTGGAGCAACCAAGGATTTTCCAAAGGGTACTGGAATGTAGGGAGTGCAACAGTTGAAAATATTTTTTTTAAACTAGCTTAATTGTGCTATGAATTAAACAAAGTTTAATTGAATGCACCTCTTTGTGTGCAGGAATTCAAGAATTTTCTGACAAATATACAGCTGTGCAGTCATTAGCCAGGATCAAGATGAAGAACATTCCCATCATTTTCAGTGAGTCTTTGTGCTTGCCTGGGACCTCCCTCCCTGATGCTCCCAGAAACCGATTCCAGACAGAAAGCCAGGGCATCGTAAGACTCACCCTGTTTGTTTCCTTTTCCTCAAAAATCACCGTCCTGTCCTCCTGTTATCCAATATCTAAAAATATTACCTAGTATATTTTGCTAAATTTACAAGTTATGGTTGGAGTATAAGTCTACTTCCAAGCAGAGTTTACAACATTAAATATTTGAACATTTTGCAATCTTTCTCCAGCTGTGGCTGAGAGTTAATTCTACTGGAGAACGACCTCAGCTGCTGGAGGCTGGTGAGGGTGGGGTCTCTGAGCTGAGCCCCACCCTTGAGGAACGCTCGAGCACATGCACAGATGAATTTATTAGGAGCATGTGGGCAGCTGACCTCTGAGGTTCAACACTGATACAGCAGGGTCCACGACAGGACACGAATTCCTGTGACTCCACTGTCCGGGCCCCAGGGGACTGCTGCTGTACATCTCTTGTCCTTTGTCCAGAATCTATTGTTACAAAATGTGGCTATGTTGCAATGCCAGGGGGCCTTGCGGGTTGTGCCCTGATGATTTCAGAGGCAGACACTGTTTTAGGGCAGAAGCACTCAGTGAGAGAAAAAAGAAATTAACTTGTCAAATTTTTCCTCTCAGGCAGCCTGAATACAATAAATTCTTATCTATCTTGCCAATAGTGACAAATGTTCATTTTCTTGCTTCTCTCTGTGTTTCAATTTGTTGTGCCAGAGAAACTCACAAATTACTGTAGAATTTGCAACAGTTGCCCATAGCAGTTGAAGAATGCTTGGAAATAGTTAAAATAATAATAATAATAATAATAATATAACAATAACAACATTTTTGTTAAATTTGTATGTATGTAGATGAAGACATAGTACTGTAAAGTGTGATGCTGATTCTTTATTGTACTGGACTGATATTGAATCCTATAATTTTGAATTGCTTAAATTTTGTTAAAATATTTATTGATTTAAATATATTTTCAAAGAGTAAATTTTATAAATTCAGCATTATTTAAAAACTTTTAATTGAGCATTTTCCTATTCATTCATTATAATTTATATTTTGCCTTTTTTCTTTTTTAAAATTATATTTTATTGATTATGCTGTTACAGTTGTCCCAGTTTTTCCCCTTGTGCTCACCTCCACCCAGCACTTCCTGCTCCCTCAGGCAATCCCCCCACCATCTTTCACGTCTGTAGTTCGTGAGTACAAGTGCTTTGGCTACTCCATTTCCTATGCTGTACTTTACATCCCCAAGGCTATTCTCTAACTACCTACTTGTACTTCTTAATTCCGTCACCTCTTCACCCATCCCCCACACCCCACTCCCATCTGGCAACCATCAGAACACTCTCTGTATCCACGATTCTGTCTCTGTTCTTATTTGCTTAGTTTGTTTTTTAGATTCAACTATTGATAGATATGTATTTTTGCCTTTATTGTTCATAGTTTTGATCTTTTTTCCCCTTTAACATTTCATATAATAATGGTTTGGTGATGAGGAGCTCCTTTAGTTTTTTCTTGTCTAGAAAGCTCTTTATCTGCCCTTCCATTTTAAACGATAGTTTTGCTGAGTAGAGCAATCTTGGCTGTAGGTCCTTGCTTTTCATGACTTTGAATATTTTTTGCCAATCCATTCTAGCCTGCAAAGTTTCTCGTGAGAGATCAGCTGACAGTCTAATGGGAACTCACCTGTAGATAACTAACTCTTTTCTCTTGCTGTTTTTAAGACTCTCTCTTTATCTTGAAACTTTGACATTGTAATTAGGATGTGTTGGGCCTCTTTGGGTCCATCTTTTTGGGACTCTCAGTGCTGCCTGGACTTGTATGTCTATTTCCTTTACCAAATTGGGGAAGTTTTCTTTCATTATTTTTTTCAGATGAACTTCCAATCTCTTGCTCTTTCTTTTC
Organism: Trachops cirrhosus; assembly: GCA_028533065.1. NCBI lineage: Eukaryota > Metazoa > Chordata > Mammalia > Chiroptera > Phyllostomidae > Trachops > Trachops cirrhosus. The sequence continues at coordinate 43,014,106 of CM052540.1, read as the reverse complement.
TCCTTCTGGCACCCATATGAGGCAAATGTTGAAAAACCTGAAGTTGTCTCAGAAGCTATTTATACTGTTCTAATTTTTTTGGTTACTTTTTTCTTCTTGTTGTTCTGATTGGTTGTTTTTTGCTTCCTTATGTTCCAAATCATTGATTTGATTCTTGTTTTCATCAACTCTACTGTCGTTTCCCTAAAATTGTTCTTTTTTCAAGTAGAGTATCCTTCATTTCTGACTAGATCTTTTTTATGCTGCTGAGGTCCTCAGTAAGTTCCTTGAGCATCCTTATAAACAGAGTTTTGAACTCAGCATCTAATAGATTGCTTCTCTCCATTGCTTTTAGCTCTTTTTCTGGAGTTTTGATTTGTTGTTTCATTTGGACCATGTTACCTTGTCTCCTCATTTTAGCAGACTCCCTGTGTTTGTTTCTATGGATTAGGTAAAGCTGCTTTGACTCTGTTTCTTGGTGGAGTGGCCTAATGTAGTACATGTCCTGTGGGGTCCAGTGGCACAGCCTCCCGTATCACCCAAGCTGGGTACTTGAGGTGTGCCATTCCTGTGGGCAGAGTACACCTTCCTCTTGTAATTGAGCCTTGGTTGCTGTTGGCAGTTCAATGGGAGGGATTTACCCAGGCCAGTTAGCTGCAAGGATTGCCTATGACCACTTACCACCAACCTCTGTCTTCTGTGGAGGATCAGCTGTGCAGGGCAGGGTGGTGGTGTCCGGATGTGGTCTATAGCTGTCCACTGGGTGTGTTGGCCCTGGGGTTTCCTGGGTGGTGCTGGCCACGGTCAGCCCCCACCTGTGTTTTGCCTGGGGCCACCCTGCCTGAGCTATAAAGCAATCTGAGATGGCTGCTACTTGTGCTGGTCTTAGAGATTCCAAGGCAAAGCCAAGCTGTGAATCTAGGCTGGTTTGCTGCTCATACCAGGCCTGGGGCTCACTGAGGCCTGCTGTTGCTTGTTTGACAGGATTTAGGAAGTTGTGCAGCATGAGCCAAAACCAGCCATTCATATGGAAAGGCAGCTTGGGTGGGCCCGGAAGTTGAGTGGGGTAGAGTTTCTGGGGATCTCCAAGGCAGATCAAACTGTGTTAGCCAGGTTGATAGAGTCTCAGATATGGCACCAGCTTCGGGTTCTGTGGCAGAAGCGTTTAGAAAAGGAACAATGGCCTCTGCTCACCTCGATGCCAGACACTTCAGTTTCTCCCTGTATGCCACTCGTGCCTTTGAAGCTGCTACCCCGGTGCTGGACCTCAGAGGGAGTGAGTCTGAGTAGGTGAGTCCATGTGTGGGTTCTTTAAGAGGAACTGCTTGGGGTTCCAGCAGTTTCTTCTACTGACTCAGTCCCTGCTGGTTTTTGCAGCCAGATGTTGTGGGGACTTATCTTCCTGGCAGTGGAACCCTGGGCTAAGGAACCTGGTGTGGGGCCGGGACTCTTTGCTCCTGTGATATCCCTCCTGAATTTTTGTCCAGCATACATGGGTGAGGGCCCAGCTTGTTCTGCATCTGCACCCTCCTACCAGTCTGGATAAATGTGGTTTCTTTAATTCTGTAGTTGTCAGACTTCCATTCAACTCGATTTCGTAAGGTTCTGAGTGATGGTTGTTCTATATTTTAGTTGTAATTTTAATGTGGCTGTGTGAAGAGGTGAGCCATGTCTGTCTACGCTGCCACCTTGACTGGAAGTCTGTATTTTGCCTTTTAATTTTAATAGATAATTGGATATATGGGAAGACATAAAATTTCAAAAATATTAAAAGTTTTTATTTTTAACACTTGATAAATATTTGATAAAATATATTTAAGATTTGTGTACTTTGAAAAAATTATATTTTAATATTTTACACAATTGGGAATGAGTACATGTTGAAATCATGATAAATGTAGAAATGCAAAAATTTAGTTCAGTTACATTGCTGAAGAGGTAAATGTTGTCATTATGAAAGTGTGTATCTGTCAAGGCAGAAGGATAGAATGCGTTTTATTTAGCAGTTAGTTAACTTGATTTCGAACTTCTAAATAGTTACATGTAGGACGTGAGAGCCATAGATTGTATTCCCGCCGTGGACTCCTGAATATTAAGGCTGGGCCTGCATGAGAGGGATGGAGGCAAAGACCGGCTCCCCAGCTGAGCGAGGGCCGAAGGGTGGGTGATGTGTCCAGACCGGGTGGGGTGAGGGGACAGTATAGGAAGACTGATTTGAGAACAGTTGTCTCCAGAATTGCCAGTGGTGGCTCTGGTCTGGGGTTTGCTTTCACTAACAGATGGGTCATTGGTGGGGGCCGAGGGCAAGCATGCTGGGCTTGGGGGCAGGATCCCAGCCAGAACTGGGGCAGAACCAGCCTGAAGTGCAAACAGGGCCACTGGGGTTGACATCTGTTCTCACAGACAAGGTCAGAGGTGGTGCTTGGGGCAGAGAGGCGAACAGGCAGGAAGTGCCATCCCTACCTTCCCTCCGGGCGTCCAGTGGCATACAGCACCCCTTGGCCAGTTGTGCCAAGACTCCTGGAATGCTTCCTACACTGGTCATGATTGGCCACACTCTGAGCCAGTGGAAAACATCATTGACCCCTGTTCAAAGTGGTAATGGGAGACAAAAAATTATAGGGCTCTTTTTATCTATCTCATGTGATTAAGAATAGTATTGGCAGTGATGTTTTATAAACAGCTTCGTCATAAGCACCTCACTAAGCCTGTCTCCTTTGACAAAATTTATGTTCCATCTGTGATCATCTCTGCCGGTTGCTTTGAGCCAGGATTGATGGTGTGTTCTCTTTGTGCCAGTTTCTGCGCTAGGGTAGGCAGTGGGAACTTTGGGCAGGAGGGGACCACTGTGTTTAATGGACTGCTTCAGCTGTGGGAGGAAATTGTGCCTGTGAGAAAAGGCACTGAAACAAATCAGAGACACTTTAAAATAACCACGGGGGGCCATTCATTTGGCTAGCAGATAGTGCACATTTCTCCCCAAAGCGATCTCTGTCCTGTGCAAACAGTGTCAGCGAAGCCCAGATCGATGGTTGCCTTTCCTGAGGTGGGACGTCAGTGCCAGTTACAAATTAGCCAAACACACGGGATCTGTTAGAGGGGAGAGACTGTGCCATGTTCGTTCCTGTCCCTCCTGTACCTAGCCAGGGGGTTCCCAACCCTGGCCACACATTGCAATCACCAGGGAACCCTTAAAAACGCTGCCTCCCAAGTCCCAGTCCAGGACAATTAAGTCAGAACCTCTTAGAGATGCTGGCACTGGCATGCTATGTTTTTTTAAAGCTTTCCAGGTGATCACAATGTGCAGTTAAGGCTGGCATTTGCTACAGCTAGCTGTCAAGCTGGACACATAGTAATTACTCATGAACCGAACTTGGAGCACGTAGCTTTTGCAGATACCAAAGAGAGAGGACAGGAAGGAACAGTTTATCTCCTGGCTATTAAAAAGGTGCGTGTGTGCGCTGTGGGGGAGGGGAGAGGTGATTCTCGGCTCTTTGGGGAAGCAGTGAGGCAACAGCCCTTCCAGGACAGCCCTTCTGGCCAGAAGTCCAGGGATGTGGTGAAATCATTAGAATTTTAAAGTTTTACCACATTGGCTGCTTTTTGTGGAATAAATGACCTGTGTTCAGATTTTCCCATTTGCTCATGTGTCTGAGATAGACGCAGCTTCCTCTGGTACATGGTGGAAAATGTGACCGATTGATCCTGGCAAAGGGACAAGAAGGGTGCTTTGTATGTGTATGAAGTGTGCCCTCCAGCCACCCAGTTCTGTGGGCTTTACATTTGTGCCAAAATGCGACTCTGGGCCTAAGGGGGTCTTCCCATGTCCACAGAATGACGTACACATTTGGGTACAACACAGATATTAAAATATTGAACTAGCATTTCTAATGACAGGATTAATGAATGTAACTCAACAGCCTTTATTCTTTTTTTTCTCTTCTTCCCTGGGACGGGCAGTTAGTGTCTCCCCAGGCACAGCTGACTACTTCAGATAGATTTGTATTTACACCTGGTTCTTCAAGGGAATTTCCGTCATCTTGGTTCTTGACTCTGTGTGGCCGAGTCCCAAAAGTAGGCTGAGGGATAACCATCCAAAAGGAAGGAAGAACATTGTACTTCGTGTCGCAATGTTTTCTATTGTCACTTGTGTGCCCTAGTAACGTGCCTTCACAGCAAAGGACGTGTTTGAACATTTGGTGGGATTGCTTAATAACTTAGATAAGCTACCTTAAGTTATCAGAAAATCAATAAAAGAATGAGTGGAAAGATGAATCGGTGGACAGATAAGCGGAAGGCCAACAGCAGCAGCCTCTGACGCCGTGGCTGCCGCATGGCTGTTCTGCGATGCATCACTAGCCCATCCTGGCCTTGGTTTTGTTCCGCTTTTGTCTGTGTGGGGCAGCTGTATCTGCCGATTGACCGTGAACCCAGTATCGATTTCACTTTGTGGCAGGTTTTGTGCTATTCTGGTTTCCACCCATAAATCAGATGTTTCTTGTGTCCCCATGTCTGTAACTGATAGTGAGAGTAGAATAAAATGAAATGTTTAGGGTATATCACAAGAAAAGAATTGACTTTTAAACACATGTCACCTTATGTTTCATTCTATTTATAGCCTTACACATCTAATAAACAATGACAAATTTTTCTGGAAGCTTGCTGCCACTTGTAAGAACAGAAAAAAAAATGTTACTAAATCTTGGGAATTTTATAGTTAGGAACCTGGAGTTATCTAGTCCATTTCATAGGTGAAGAAATTGAGACTCGGAGAGATTGATTTGTCTTAGATCACGCGATAGCACATCCAGAACCAGGACCCAGATGGGACCTGGTCAAACCGGGTCAGGAAGCCAAAGCTAATGTGGACCCCTCATCATATGAGGAAGAGTCCTTTGTTTCCACTAAGAATAGGGAAAGCCTATTTGTCATGGCAAAAAGATTTGGGAGGCGTGGGGTGGACAGGAATAAGAAGGTGGGGGAAAGGGAGGGTGAATATTGTCTATCTTAGGATTGAACGTCCTCATAGCTGTAGATGACATCATTCTGGTAGCCAGGGCGCTGTTGGGATTTCCATAAACTGGAAGTCACGGCCACTTAGAAATTGCTTGAGATCTGAGATGAGGTGGTGGTTACATCTTATCTGTCTCAGAACCAACTTAGGGTACGTCACTTCTGCCCTCTCAACGAATCGACCCCTCGCCCATGACAGCCACACCATTCCTGCCCTGGTAGTGAGTGACTCCCTGACCCCTCGTTGAGAGTGGCGCCCCATTGCTGTGTATCTCCTGCATCGGTTCAGTTCTGCAGTTATCTCCAGGACTCAGTTGTCAGCCCAGACATTTCAGGGATAAAATAAGAGTGCATATGATGAATGCAGCCGTAGGTATCTCCACAATGACTGATAATAGTGTTCCTCAGACAAAGCCTTCTGAGAAAGGAAAGAGTGAGTTAATACCAATTAGTATATGTTACTTACATCGACTTGAATGGGGTTCTACCATCTGCTTAATCTTGGCAGACTCACTTTCCCTCTTTAGGTCTCATTTCCTCATCTGGGTAATGAAACAGTGAAGCTAGCAAGCCTCTACATTTTCTTTCAGCTGTAGCGTTCTACCTAGTATTTTCGACCCTGATTATTTCGACCCCCTTTCCCACACGTGGTTCCCTGATGGTGACATGCGGAGAAGTGGACAATGAGCTGCCCAGCACTCGGGGATTATGCACCGGTCCGTTGACCACTAGATCACCAGCTGTGGGATCCTGTGCTGTCACTTCACCAGGTCACTTACTTGCTGGGACCTGACACCTAGAAACTTCACTGAGCGTGCCCACCATTGATTCCTCTCTAAGAACTTCGAGGTCGTTCTTTCCAGCCATAGCCTCTCCACCCTCTAGCAATGCAGGCTTTGGTACAGTGATTGTCCCTCTCTGTGCTAAGCACCTGAGTCTAGCCTGCGGATTTAAGCTGCATAAAGGAAGGAAGCCACTTGGAGTCCTGGGAATACTGCCTAATGAAACAAGCTATACAATTCTTCGGTGATTTTGGGACCTGAACCACAAAGGATAATGTTAAAAATACTTTTGGACTTAAAACGTATCTGCCCCCTGTGAATCTTTTCTTGTAGAAGTGCCCTACCTATGATCAGCTGTGTTGTCTGTGATCTTTACTTCCCTGTAGTTAGTTAAGCTTTTTTTGTAACAGAACTTAATAATGGGCATTTTTTGATCCAAGACGAAGCATTTTACCCTGGAAACGAAAGTCGCCTGTTTTCTCTAACCACCTGTGTGGCTCTTTGGGTTGGATCCCTGAGTCATGTAACCAGGGAACTATGCCAAGTTCTTCTGTTAAAATCTCACTAAAGTCTGTACTATCAGCAAAGAATCGCAGCATCAGATTAAATGATTAGAACATCATTTGACTTAAAAGAAACTTGAATATTATCATATCCAATCCTCTGCCTTTACAGATAAGGAAAAAGTCTCAGAGAGGTGAAGGAATTTGTCTCAGGTCACACAGGTTACAAATAATATAGAATGAGAACTAGAAGCTAGGAGTTCTATTTCTAGCCTATCCCGGGGTGGGGGGAGGACCTAGTAAATGGAACAAATAGTCATTTTTTTTGTAACTTAATGTCTTAAGGCCCATTTTCCTTCCAATTTTGTATTTTAAAGTTTTGTCACTAAATTGGACATTATACCAAAAATTCCCGACATCATGACGCTAAAATGTATATTACAAGAATATCTTTCTAGACCAGGTAGCAAATTCAAATGTCCCAGGGAACAGGCAGGTTGTGGGGAACAAAGCCAATGGGATGGAGGGATTTCCAGCAAAATGAAGCTCTAAGCCTGCCTACAGGCCTTCAAGTCCTCTCCCTCCTCCCCCACCCCTCCTGTTCTTCCACCTCCTTCTCTTGGTCCCTTTCTCCTCTGATAGTCACGAGGCATTGGACTAACAAAACGGCGCAGCCTAGGTGGCCAGTTTCTCCCCTGTGGAGGCTGTAACTTCCTTACTGTACTATGAGCGGGGGTTCCTTCTTACTCGCAGTTAACCTCTAGCACAGCATCTGTCACCTGGTAGGTGGTCAATAATTTTCTTTCCAGTGGGTCAGTAATTAAAGATGTATTGAGACTTTGGCTTTGAATTTGATCAGCTTTTATAAAGATAATCTGGTTCAGACACATAGATAGAGAGCAGGGTGACAGCTAAGGGTGAGGGCGGGGGTGAGGGGGTGGAGGGACTGAGCAAAAAAGAAAAGGACTCATGGATGTGGACCACAGTGTGGTGATTGTGGGCTGGGGAATATAAGGGGACTAAATGGTAACAGGAAAAATACAATTAAAAATACATACATACATACCACCCCCTCCCCCAAAAGATAAACTGGTTCCAAACTTGCATTTTTTCCTAAAATTTACCATATAGAGCATACCAGTTCTTAAATCCTGAGTGTTTTGGGAAGGGCATTAGTCATTCACAACTGAATATGAATTAATCCCACTCAGTTTGCTTTTCTCCTCACCCTGAATTGAGATCATTCGCATCAGGAGGGAAGATGAGGCAGAGGAAAAGCAGAATCATATGCCAGGGGCTGGGGCTGGGCGGCTGGCCTCACGGTACAGAGTGAGGACAGGGAGATGGGCCTCAAAAGGCAGAACAAGAAGTAAAACGTTGATGAAAGTAGCAAACAGTGCCTATTTCACAATTTTATTTAAGGCTGGCACTGCTCTACTCCAATATGAAGGAAGTGTGATGCTCGTGACTCACAAACAAGCTCATTATAAATCCTTTGGAAGAGATTTGGCTCTGTATTCTGTTTATCTGAGAATCCTCTCTCTCTCTCTCTTTCTCTCTCTCTCTCTCTCCCTCCCTCTCCCTTTTTCTCCCTCTCCCTTTCTCTCCCTCTCCCTCTCTCCCCCTCCATCCCTCCCTCCCACCCACCCTGTTCTAACCATGACACTGGAAGGAAACATACTCTCCTGTATTGGGGCCTGATGTTATCAGTTAAACCCTAATCATTTCAGCAACAACAGAGCCTGAAGTTCAACATGCACCATCGGGCCTTCAGGCAACATGCCAAACACATGTCCTTGTTTAGGGGGAATCGGGAGCAGAAGTGCTCCAAATTGCACTTTTCAAAACCTGCTGTATACTCATGCTAACAGAATGGGGAAAACTTTCTTCCAAAGCTGCCGTGAAGGGCATCCAGATGTTGTCACTGAGCTAAAGTGCACCTGCACCAGAGGCTGTGTGTTGAAGCAGTGACCAGGGTGCTTTGGGAGAGCAAGCCACACTGAGTGTCACGCAGTAGTGTTGTCAACGACGTGGGGCCGAGCAGTCTTCGGGAAAGGGTGCTGGACTTAGCATTGGGTGATCCGAGTTTAGCTCCTAGGCCTGTCCTTCCTGCAGGTGATCTTGGGAACCCTCCATGTCCCCAGGCTTCACTCTGCCCATAAACCCCAACCCCTGCCCTGCCCACCAATAGAACTGTCACTTCTTTAGCTTCCACTTGACCCTGGGCATGCTCATGCCTCCAGTAGTGAGTTCATTCCCCATTACAGCCCGTGGGTGGGCAGGCCCCATTATTATCCTCACTTTACAGATGCTAAGACCCCAGTTCAGGGTGTTTAAGAAAATTACAGTAGCACAGCTAGGAAGAGAAGAATCTGAGATTTCTTCCAGAGTTGTTGAAAAACCAAATGTTATATTATATGCAGAGGGGCTTTGGAAACCATAACCTAGCATTTGCAAATGAGGATGGTTTAAGAAATGTAATTTTAGAATCAGAGCGAGCCCTGGCTGTGGGTGTTAAGAAAATTATCCACCCTCTCCCAGCTTCAGTTTCTTCACCTGTCGAATGGAGATGAAATCAGCACCTACCTCTGGGGTTATTGTGGGGACGGAATGAAAGTGTGCGTGCAAAGCGTGGAACTCTGTGCCTGGTGCCTTGGTCCCCATACGCGTTAGCTGCTGCTACTGTTGTTGGAGGCTGATATTATGGCATTGATTATAAATTACAGAAAATCATGTTCGCAGCCTTTTTCTCATCTTATACTTGTCATCTTCAATTCACTCCTTATTCCCTTTTGCTGAAAATCAAAAGCAAAAAGGAAAGCTGATTACTAAATCAATTTTTATCAAGAACATTTTTTAGAATGAGTAACATGTGTACTTAAGCCTCTCTTCTCCTCAACCTGCATGAGTAACGGTCAGCACGCAGCACTTCCAAACCCACTTCCTTCCTTGCCTTCTCCAGCACACCCACCCCTACTGGCCTTCAACAGGTGTTCTCGGAATGCACCCCTCCCGCCTCTATCTCAACCTGCTTTTGCTTCTTGTCTGTCCTTGGCCCTGACCGCTCCACTCCTCTCCCACCTCTGCTCCTCTGGATTGGTCTCCTTCCTCTTCCTGTCTCTTCTGGGCCCCAGCACTCCTTTGTCACCATCGGCAGTACCTCTGGCTCCCACTGTCGCTTTGGTCTGAGACCCTAACTTCAGACCCCGACCATGGCCCTTGGAGCCTCACCCTGTTGTATTGTTGGTGGAGAGACCTTGGCTTTCCTCAGGCTGTGTTGCTTTATTTTCTGTGACAGCCTGTTTTGGCTCTCTTATGATTCATGCAGGGCATGAACCAAGCAAAATAGCAATTGAGGCTCAGACTGTGTCTCTCAATGTCAGACCTCCAGATGTTTCCCAAAACCCAGAACTTTTGATCATGGAGCTAAATTCCGGTTCCAGAGTGAATTGCTAACTCTTTCTCCTGATGTGGCATCATGCAGGCAGCCTGTGACTCACGCAAGTTAACAGCAGGGTCTCTCAGGGCGCAGCCACTGGAATTGTCTCAGATGGAATACACCTTTTCTAACTGAGCAGCCTTTTCGGGCTAGCATCAAAACTGGACTATATAAAGTTTCAGTTAAGATTGTATGTTAGATTTAACAATAGAGAAAGGTGGTATAGGATTAATCGTTCATGCCAGCAAAGCATACTTTTTAAAATACCTTCTTCCTCAGTGGCCTCTCAGGTATCTCCAAGTCTTACTGCCACCTACTCCTCCCCACCTCACGTGGCTGAGTGGAACTGCGTGATCTACAGAGGGGTTCGCTGGACCTGGGATGAAAGGCCAGTTCGATCACCCACACTCCTCGTGTGTGCAAGTTAGTTAACGCCCATGGCTCCTGACAATAGAGGTGATAAAGCCTAAAACCCACCTCTTGGAAGAGTTGGAAGAGTTAGAAGAGTTAATATTTGTAACATATTAGCACAAAATGGAGCTCTGTGCATGCGATGTGCATGCAGGTAACTACAGGAGTGGCGTACGTCCTTGTGTCTGCACAGGTCTACATAACACTGTTGCTTTACATCCTCCTCATTTTGATGCCATTTGATAGAAATAGCTCTTTGATCATGGGGGTATTTTGGAGTTGCATGCTTATCTCAGGAGTAATTCTGGAGTAAGTTGTGCATTAAAAAATATTCCCGGAAGTGGCTGCCCTGTTTAGACGTTGCAGGGTTATTGGGCGTGTGTGCATGCATGTGTATCTCCTAATTTTCCAGTTCTTCCCACCGTCACAGACCGCCTTCCGCCGGCCTCTGTCAGAAGTGGTCCCAGGGGCTGTCCAGATGGGCTGGCTAGTGGACCTGCTCCAAGTCACTGATTTCAGCATTTCCGTTGGCTTTAGCAGCCACTCTCCCTCAAACATGTCCTCGCCAGTTTGGGACTGGATGGGCTGTTTGCTCTAATGGACATGGCTGAGTGACCTCTTTTGCAAGAACAAGATGCTATCCTCTCTTGCCGCTTCCAATACATCCTCCTGGTGTCTGAGGGCTGGGAACTTTATGGTAGACCTGTCTATGAGTAAGTTCTCTAGGAGGAAATGAAGCGCTTTGGGAGGGGCAGTACTAACTCTTTAAGGGTACCCCTTTGTGACTTAGTCATAACTTGAGAATTCTAAAGCACACTAGTTTTGTTCTCATCCAGAGAGTATTTTGAATTGTTTCAAAAACATTTGCCATACAAATTGAATAAACAAAGATGCCAGATGCAGCTGAGAATATAAGAGGACAGAGGAGCACACGACCTTGTTTTTTTGTTATTATTTTTTGCACATGACCTCATATAGTTGCTCTTCAGATGGCCAGTCTGTCTCCAATCTTCCCAGTCACTGAAGCAAAGAGGGAAACTCAGTTACCAGAGGTATGGTATTATAATATAAATCCAAATTAACTTCTCTCGAGCCAAGAGGGAATCCTATTTGACTGATGAGCAAGGAAAGTCATTACAATGACTCTCAAGGTGCCAGCTCGATCTAAATCGCTGAGCAGCTCAAACCTCTGGAACAGCTTGTCCGTTGTCCTGGGCCTAGGAAAACCTGAGGCCAGAATAAAGCCATAATATTTTACTCTCCACTCCATGGACATAAAAATGAGGGTTTTAGAGAGCAATGAGTGTGCCCCTGGCCCTTCCATGTAGCAGCATTACGTAATGTCGTGTAACTGAAAACAATACTGAATTACTGAATGTGCGTGATTTTAGATCATTTGACTAAAGGGGGAGATTGATTTATCCTCCAAGAGCTTGCCAAATTATCTCCATCCTGTGACGTTCTGAGGCATTTCAGGAGTCCGAGCACACCCCACAGCAAACTAGAGAGATTCGTCTGTGTTCTCTGCGCTGATGTCTCGGTCATAGCAGCATAACGATTTACACTCCTGTCTGCTCCTCAGCTGAACTGTGAGATCCCCACGGGGACACAGTCTTACACAGCGTTGCGTATCAGTGCTTCACGAGGCCTGTTCTACAGTGAATGCATCTGAGAGGAGTAATTGCTAGGCAGAGGTCTAAGTGCTGTACAGGGTTATACTCATTCAGTCCCCCTAACAGCTCTGTGAGGGAGTCACTATTATTGTCCCCATTTTACAGACGAAGAAACCATGGTGTAAGGAGTGAGTTGCTTGTTTCCTGAGAGTACATGGTAGAAGAGAGCATTTAAGCCCATTCTCTCAGTCAATACACTAGAATAATGACGAAGTCTTAGTGTTTTGAGCAGGTAAGCCATTCTGAAGCTTGGGAGGCACTGAAGGTGTCTGTGGGTTGTGTCAGAGGAAAAGAGTAAGACACAGTGTTTTTTGGGGCGCTTCAGTCTGAATTCCTGTCATTGCCCCAGCCCCAGGAAGGAAGCCCCTCTCTGACTTATGGCCACTGGTCATCGTCTTCAGAGACCATGGGATACCCCAGGGGCAAGCACTGTATAGATCCTCATTTCTTAAAATAAAATTTAATAATAGAGCTAAACAGGTTTTTGGATGGTATTGCATTAACTGATTGAAAACTACTCAATAGAAAAATAGAGAAAATAATCTTTGCTTCTAATCTCTCCTAAATGTTTATTCTCTCTCAATACAAAGTGTTATTTACAAGCTTGCATTATTTTACTCTAAACTCAGCAGATTCTTAAATGGTGTAACATCTCTGTGGTTTTCTGGGAGAAAGAATGAAACAGTTGCACTAATCTAAATTGGTATTTAACATTTTGATTAAAAAAAAAACTCTTCTGTAAGGGAACTCTGCCCTTTTTATATGCTTGGCATATTTCTTTTCCAAGGGAGTCCCAAATAGGTCGACTACAAATATTTCCACTAATGAGATGACCTTGAAACATCACTGATGGGCTTATAGACATAAGTAGTGAAGTTCATTAGGCTGCTGGAGTCCCACTTTTGGTGGCATAGTAAACCTCAGAACAATCTCAGGCGGTAGAAAGATGAAGAACTTTTTGCATATACGTAATTAGTTTATTCTAATGAATTGACTCTCTTAGCAGAGCAATTTGTAACTCATCTCTGGCTACTTTAAATACATAGGACAATATAAGGCACTGCTATGGAGAGTCTTTATGAGCCCAAAAGATTAATAAGTTTGTTTGTAAAAAAGAGTTGTAGTTTGAGAGAAGCTTGAAGGTATTGATTAAATTCTCCCTTTCCTTCACTAATATTCATGTGACTTGGCTATAATCTAGGCACTGATACCTGGTACCTAAAGTGACAGCACATAGTATACTCAAATAAGTTTGGTTGAATCAAGTCTTTAATGCTTTGTCCTAAATGATATTATCCTGCCTTGTCAGTTCTTGGATGATTATTCATTTTGATGTAAGTTCTGATAAACTCAAATTCTATTTGTGAAGGTATATTGGCATTGAGGGTGGCTAGAGGGGGTTTTCTAACCAGTTGTATGCACGGTTTTGGAGATACATGTTGCTACAATAGGGCATGAGAATGTCAGTGTCCCCACCTCTACACCGATGCTGTTTTGAAGGCACAGGACCAGTTACCTTATAGAATGTTCTGTAGTCTGAATTGGTCTGATTGTTTCCTGGTGGTGGTGTTTAACTGATTTTTCTATCACCTGCATTACCTATAAATTTGAAGTTAGATCTAAAGGTCTCAGTAGATTTAGATTCAACATGTTTGGAGCAAATACCTCATAGGTGATGCAGGATACTGCATGTCACATCGTACCCGGAGGCACACGCTGTCACATTAGCCCTCTAGTCATGATGCTTGGAGATGAAGGGTGGCACCCTCCTTTGTGAAGACCCATTGCTCACTTTACAATGAGAAAGTAATTAATGGGATGCACCCATTTAATGTTAACAAGATGGAACATGTTTGCATATGTTACTGTTGGCCAAGGAATTATTTCTATTGTTGAGGAAGTGAGGTCTTTTGTTTGTTTGGAGTGGCCGGGAGTGGGGAGGCCAGCGTTCGGGAACTCCTCAATTCACAGCAGGTTGACTTCCATTTATCGGTACGTCCCAGAGAATATTCAGACCATTTCAAGAGTTAAGTGTAGACAGTAGCTTAAGCCAGGGAATTTTTGGAGATAATTTTAGTTTTATTTACTTTTTTAATAGAAAATACATTTACACGTTGTAAAGCTGAAAACATATAAAGAGTAAACAGTGAGAGACCTCTATTCCAGTTATATTTTGCTGCATAGCAAATGCCCCCCAAAACAGTGGTTGTAAAACAGGAATGCTATTGTTATTCAGTAGTGAAGCTGCGGGTCAACGGGTCAGCTCTCCTTCAGGGTGTCTTTTGCAGTTACCGAAGATGGTGACTGCAGACGGCTTCTTCACTGACCTGTCTGATGCCTGAGACGTGAAGGTTGGAACAGCTGGGAACTGAAGCAGCTGGGCTCCTTAGTCATCTCCCTCCTTCATCCTTCCTTCTCTCTCTCTCCCTCCCTCCTTTCCTTTCTCCCTTCCTCCTTCCTCATCTCCCCATCCCCTGTCGACTGCCCTAGGCTGTTGTTGTCATAGCAGGTCCCTCCCTCCCTCTCTGAGTATGCTCTCTCCACTAGCAGCCTCCTGGTGGCCTGACCTCTTACCTGGCAGCTGATTGTCCCGAGGGGAACCTGCATGTCCTTTTCTGAGCAGCCTTGGGCACCCTGCAGCATCCTGTTCATCAGTAAGTCACAAAGGCCCACCAGGGTCCAAGAGAAGGGTCATAGACTCCACCTCCCAATGGGAGGAGGGCCAAAGAATTTGCAGCTGGGCCTCAAAACCACCACGCTGCCTCCTACTCTTTATTCCCACTCAGGTTACTTCTACAAAGCAGCCAATGCTTCTTGTGAAGCATTTAAGAGACAAGATAAACATACATATTCTTCCCACACAGCATAATGTATGCCATGTTCTGTATCTTGCTTTTTTCTTAGCAAGAAAATTTCATGGAGATTATTTCAATTAATCCATAAAAAGGATCTTCTTTTATTTTGATACCTCTGTAGTATTGCATTACACAGATTTTCTACAATGAGGAAACCACTCCCTTGTTAGTGCATATTTAGTTTACTTCTAATCTTTTAATACTGCAAACAACACTAATATAAATAACTTTGATCATACTTGTATTATAAATTCCTAGATGTAGAATTGCAGGGTTAAAAGGGTATGGACATTTTAAATTTTGGTAAATCCTGCCATATTGCCTTCCGCAGAGGATCAAAACATTTCCACTTCTGTGATGCATGCGAGGGCCACTGCCGCACACCCTTACGAAATAGAATTCTCGCAAAAGGTTTGGGTTTTGCTAAGTAAAGAGGTAGTTTTAATGCAGTGGTTTTAACGTGCATTCTTTTAAAATGAGTTTGAGCATTTCTTTTCCTATGTTTAAGATCACCTTGTATTTTTTTAATTCCTGAGAAAGGTTAAAGATCATTTTAACATATACAGATTAGTCAAAAGGCGAGACACTCCACATTTCTGATAAACCTAAAGACTGTTTAATGGTTCCAAAAGTCCCACTTTCCTGAATCCTGCAAATGAATAAGCTATGGACACCGAGGCCGTTTGTGAGCTTTGGAGCTAGTCTGTCTCTCAACCTCAGCCTGACATTCCCAGGTGGGCACCGTGGGCTTTGAGATATTAGAATTAGATGTCTGTTTCCACGGTGACAGCCACTCTTTATCAAGAAAATTCTTAATTTAAGAAAGCTTTCCTCACTGTCTTAGGGCTTAATGTGAAAGTTTCAGTGTTTCTGCAAACCTTTCTCTAACATGCTCGTTTGAGACAAGCGATCCATCTTCTGGATGTTGCGCACTTTCCTTGGGCTTCCTGATCATACTCCATTTTTACCCTCTCCCCCTCTCCCTCCTCAGCTAATATCTTATTTTGTAGATTGACTGAACGCATTGCAGTTTGGTCAGGTACAGTGACATGAGGTGGTAAGTAACAGAGGATGATGGCAAAATTCTGTAGGCAAGAGAGGGGAGCACATTGGTGCGGTGAGGAGGCACTGGAGCCAGAAACCCTGCCGTGTACTCACCTGGTCTTGGGCCATTTTGGTCAGCTTTTCAGAGAATTGGTTTCCTCATCAGAAAATGAGGATAAAACTTAACTTACAGAACTGTGTTGCTACAGAGATCAAGAGAAAGAATGTTTTCATCGAATGTTTATTGAGTGTCTATTATGCCCAGGTGTCTTTCTGTACTCTATCTCATTAGGGCCCAGAGAGGTCCACTAACTTTCCAACTTACTGACTGCGTTCATTTCTTAGGGCTGCTTTATCAATTTGCCACAAAATGGGTGGCTTAAAGAAAAACAGAGCTTTATTCTTTCCCAGTTTGAAATCAAGGTTGGCAGGGTCGTTCCCTTATGGAGGCTCTGGGGCAAATCCTTTTTATGCCTCTATCCTAGCTTCTGGTGGCTTCCCACAATTCCCGGCATTCTTTGGCTTGCAGACACATCACTCCAATCTCTGCTTACATCTCTATGCAGACTTCCTCGGGGTGTGTCTGTTTTCTCCTTTTCTGTCTCATAAGGATATTTGTCACTTAATTGAGGGTGCACCCTAAATCTAGAAATCTAGGATGAGCTCATCTCAAGATCCTTAATTTAATTATTTCTGCAAAATCCCTCTTTTGAAATAAGGCCACAGTCATATGTGCTGTAGATACATATGCAGACTTGGACATGTCTTTTGGAGTCCAGTATTCAATCTGCTACAGTGACTGAGCTAAGAACTGAACTCAGGTGCTGTCTGACTCAAAGACCCCTCCGTGATACGTCTTTGCCAGAGTTTCTTGTCCTTCTTATTCTGGAAGTATATGGTTCCCTGTGCTTCTAATTTATACTAGAAAGTAGCCTGCCACCTGGAAGAACTCTTTGAATTCTTCTAAAATTTTCATTTGTATATAAGGACATGCCCCCACCTAAATAATTTTTGAGTAGTAAGTTGAGTTATTCACTCAGCAGTTGTTAAATCATCCAAGCTTGTAGCAAAAATAAGAAAATAATTGAGATTTATTAAATGCTTAATGTGTGATAGGCCTGTGCTAAAGGCTTTAGATGTATCATCCTATTTCATCCTAGGAGACAGCAACTGTTATTATCTCTCTTTTGCAACAAAACGGGTTCAGAAAGGTTAAGGAATCTGTGTCAACACAGAGCTGCTAAGTGGTGGGGCAGAGATTTGAACATAGGCCAGACGCCACACTCTGGAGACTTAGTGGTGTAACATGACCACCCCAGCTCCTGGCGTGGAGTCCGTACCCTCACCACCGAGATGGGACACAGGCAGTTGGGTTTAATGAGCAAAGACTTGTTAATCAGAAAAATTGACCCTGTATTTCTAATAGGAACAGACTGGACATTCGGCTGTCTCTTGGTTTTCCTTCATTTCAATTCTGGAGGGTCACTGTTGAAAGATATTTGGAACTGCTGAATGAAAAGTACTTGGAACTTTTAGCTCAATTTTCAGGGGAAAAAAAAAGCAGGGTATTTTCTTTCTGTCATTACTGTTCCAATTCTTTTGGTCCGGAGTTTCCCTGTGAATTCATTACTCAGAGCAGTTGTTTTGAATTTGTCAGCACATTATAATGTTAATTTTGCTCAAGGAACACAGCATTTTCCCCTACCACAAAGGCTGAACTTGTTTTGGTTTGCCATCCATGGAAAACAAATTTCCCTTCAATAGGGTAATACAATTTAAAAACCCACCTGACTGGGGCAAAGGATGTAAATCGTCAGATGTAGTCTGCACTATGATTCTTTCTGATTAATATTTTAAAATTAACTTTAGCTGACATAAGAAAGATAAATCATAATATGACCCCAAAATCTAAACAAAAGCAAATTGCTTATGTTCATTTATTTTTAATGCTTATGTCTGTTTTTAAAGAATGGCTTTGTAAAAATACTTTAACACTTAAAACATTAACTACACAGGCTGCTATTCCATCCCCTTAAGTTAAATGCTGAACTTAACCAGAGCTGCTCATTGTCTTGTCCTGCCTGCAATGCAGCTCGTTAATGATGGTGTATTTATAGCTTACATGGAAAAGGTCTTCTTTTGTATGTAGTCTTCTTTTAATTAACTTTGAATCCTTGAAAAACAATTTTAGTTTAAAAGTCCTCCCCATAAATTTATTATTTTTGTCTTAAAGCAACAATGTTACTTATATTTAAAGGATTAGGATAGCTTGCTTCAATTCCAAAGCAGCCTTTGTGAATCACACACGTGAGAGGTTCTTCAGAACATGTTTCGATTCAGGGTTGTGACTTAGTCATGCTAGGGCGAACGAGATAGGAAACACAACAAGAGCACTGGCAAGAAAGGAAGAGATTGGCCCTCTTGCCCCTTTGAGGAACTGCTCCATCTGCAGCATGTGACACAGCAAGTCACCAGGACAAGAGGCAGGAGACATGGGGGGTGAGGGGGTGAGTGGAATTACATTACAACTGGCAACCAGTGTGTTTTGGCTTCTGAAAGCCATAACAAAGAAAGCTACCAGTTGTATATCAAGTTTCTATTCTATAATTGGAACCACTTTCTGAGCCCAAATGACCACTTGATGATTCTTGCTGAATAGGCAGTTTTGTAGATTTTCTATAAAGTTGAAAGAACCAATATGTCTGCCCTGGGTTTCTGAGTGCTAGGTGTTTACCTGAGGAGTGACGTCAGGGAAGTCCCCAGCACCTCTGCAGGGAAACAATGAGGTTGATGGCAGAGTCGGGGAGGCAGAAGAGCTGAGAGCTTCAGCGACTTGCTCAAGGTCAATTAGAGATCTGAGAGTCCTTGGTTCCAAACTTCCTGTGCTAATTATTATTGATTATGCTTTTGTTAATAATTGGTTTTTCTTTAAAGCTCTAGAAAATGAGCTAACAACCTTTTACAGAAGGAAATTAGCTTTTGATATTTTTGTCGTCAATAAGCATGCCATGCTATTCTTGATTTCCAGGCCTGTTACATTTTGTTTTCTTTGCCCAGGGACTGTCAGAGCGGTGGACTACCACCGAAATGGAGACAGACACGGGAGCACAGATGACTGTGAATCCGGTGCCCAGTGTTTTGGGCCACCGCCCTGCCTGCTGGCTGTGAGAGTGCGCTGTGCGGGCGGTCTAGTTCTGAGGGCCTCACGTCCCAACCCACGGAACCCACAAGCCCCCACGTGGCCTGCCTGCTGCTGAGTCAAGGGTCTCACACAAAAGATACAATAAAGTAATTTTTATCTCCTTCTTTTTCTATCTCATCATTTGAGTAAATACCAAAGTATGGGGGTGATGAAATGCATTATTTAGCCACTTTCAATTTTTTATTTTCAAAACTGTTAATCGATTCTATTTTTATTGTGGTAAAATGTACGTGAGGTAAAGCTGGCCACTTTAACCATTTCTGAGTGCACAATTCGGTGGCAGCAAGAGCAAGCATCGAGTGTGCGCGACCATCGCCGCTGTCCCTCTCCAGGGCTTCTCTTCGCCCCTAACCGGAACTTGAGTCGCTGAACAATATTCCCCGTTTCCTTCCGCCCACAAACCCTGGTAGCTACTATTCTGTTTTGTCTCTACGAATTTGGCTATTCTAGGGATCTCATAGTAAGTGGAATCATGCAATATTTGTCCTTTGTAACTGGTTTATTTCACTTACCATAATTTTTTAATGTTCACCCATGTTTTAGCATGTACTAGAATTTTATTTATTGTTTAGACTCAATAATATTTCCTTTTATGTATACTCCACATTTTGTTTCTCCATTCATCTACTGATGGACATGTGGGCTTTTTCAATCTTTTGGCTATCGTGAATAATGCGTCTTGAGCTCTGATATACAAATGTCTATTCGAGTCTCTACTTTCAGTTGTTTTGCATACATACCCAGAGGCAGGATTCCTGGATCACATGGTAATTCTATGTTTAAACTTTGAGGAGTTGCCATAATGCTTTTCATAGCAGCTGCACCATTTTACATTCCCACCAGCAATGGACAAGTGTTCTAATATGTCCTCATCCTTGCCAACACTTGTTATTTTGGTTATTTTTATAATAGCCACCCCAATGGGTGTGAATGGTTAATCAATTCTATTTTAAACAATATTAGCTATAATGGACATGTGTCCCATTTGCGGTGGCCTGTCATCTTCTGAAAAGATTTTCTAAACTGGAGAACTATTACAAGTTCTATCTCTCCAATATGGAACTTAGAGTTCAAACCCTCAGCTTTCTTTTCGGGTAGGGTAAAATCTTGTGACCTGAACTCCACTAATCAGGTGAACCTATGCACGCTTTAAACTCCTAAGAGCCCAGTGAGTTAGATACTCGGAAGTCTAATACAAACCTGCTATGGGTGAATAAATCAACAAAGCTTTCATGTAAAATAAGTGTGTATATAAAGTTGTAAATGGGTAATGAGCGAAGAAAACATTATAGTTTGGGGAGAAAAATGGGGGCTTCTAGCAATTTAGAGACAAGATGTCTCAAACGAAAGTCTCTCTCATTTATATTTTTCAGAAGACACTTTTATTGGCCACAGACAGCCCCGGGCCTCAGGCTGAAACCAAGGAACAAGGTAACCTCCTGTAGCCTCTAGAAACACAATCCCCTTCCTACAGTCCATTCCATCTTGTTCATTCCACCTCAGTGTCATCAAACAAATATTTTTATTTTAATTCTGAAACTATTTTCTGCATTACTATTTTTAATGCAGAAATTTTTAGTTCTTCATATTTAGAATGGTATCCTCTCAATAGTTTAGATTTTTCCTCTACTCGTACAGAATATCAAAGCTACAGTTTACCAATCATCCAATTTACATTCCTAGTTCCTGCATCTCCCCAACCCCAAAGGCAGGTCACTGTATGAAAGGCTATTTTCATGGACAGACCATCATCAATTTCAACTACAAGCCTGAACCTGTGAAGAACTATAAAATGAATATTAATATTTATATAGTGCTTACAGTGTGCCATGCACTCTCATATACTAAAAGTATAAACTGATCTAGCACTCCCGACCACACCATGAAAGAGGCACTGTTATTATTTTCACTTTATAAAAGAAAAAACTGACTTCTGGCCAAGATGGAGGCATAGGTAGACGCACTGTGCCTCCTCACACAACCAACATAGGGACAACAACAATATAGAAACAAAATAACAACCAGAACTGACAGAAAATTGAGATGTATGGAAGTCGGACACCCAAGGATTTAAAAATAGACACATTCATCCAGACTGGTGGGAGGGGCGGAGTCGACCAGGCGAGGGACTCAGAGCAGAGAGCTGAGCAACTGGGGCGGTGCGCAAGTCCGCAGCAGGCAGACCCTGGGCGCACAAGTGGTGGTGGCTGGTGGGCCCTGGTCAGGGGGTGGCGACCAGCAGACCCAGCGAGGTGACCATTGTGAAACAAGGCACTGTGCACAACTCAGGGTTCCAGCACCGGGAAATAGATCTTTGGGTCACTGACTGAAAAGCAAGGTCCCACGGGGTGCACAGGCCCACCCACACTGGAATTGGTGCCAGAGGGGCCCAGTTAGCTTGCGGAAAGTGGCGGAAGGGTCTGAGGTCCTACAGAAAGCAGAGCAAGCCCCATTGTACCTTCTCGGACCCCGCCCCCACATACAGCGTCACAACCCAGCGACTGGGGTGCCCCACCCTAGTGAACACCTAAGGCCCCGCCCCTCACTACAGGAGTTCAACAAGACCAAAAAACAAAAAACAAAACAACCAGCAAAAAGATGGCTCAAACAGGAGAAGAATTGAAAGCCCCAGAACCCATCCTTTTAAGCGACCAAGAGATAGCCAATCTATCAGATGCACAGTTCAAAGCACTGGTGATCAGGATACTCACAGAATTGGTTGATTTTGGTCGCAAATTAGATGAAAAAATGCAGGCTACAATAAGTTTAATGAAGAAAGATGCACAGGGAACCAATAGTGATGGAATGAAAGATGGGTCTCACATCATTGGAATGGACCAGAAGGAAAAAAGAAATAAACATCCAGAAAAGAATGAAGAAATAAGAATTCAAAAAAATGAGGAGAGGCTTAGGAACCTCCAGGACATCTTTAAATGTTCCAACAT
>CM052540.1:42971330-42991760 GCA_028533065.1 Trachops cirrhosus | reverse complement strand
GAAGCTAAAGAACTTATGACACATGGACATGAACTAAAGGGGGGGAATGTGGGTGGGATAGGGTGTTCAGGGTGGAGGGGAATGAAGGGGGGATAATAGGACAATGTAATAGCATAATCAATAAAATATATTTAAAAAAAAAGAAAAGAAAAAACTGAGGCACAGAGAGACCAGATAACATGCTCTGGGTTCACCGGTAGTGGGGGGCTAACATTTTTAAGTCCCCAGAGTTTTTGCCCTTTGTGAGTCAAGCTTCCAGATCAGAGTGATATAGCGTGACTTGGCTTCTCACTAATAATGTGACTGCATATGGTGCACGTATGCGTGCATGCACACCCCTCTTAGATCTGCTCAGAGCTGATACCCACTATCTGGCCCCCTCCTGTTGATGTCCATTCCACCCCTCAGTGCCCAGGCCTTACTGGCTGTGAATATCACTCTGTCCCTGTTTAGGTCCCCAATCTGATGCATAAATAACGTCAGAATCTGTAAATCAGAAGTTAAGCTGGTGTTTTACTGCTCTTTTGGGGAATGTTTCTGTCTACCGAATGCTTTATTCTATTCCTGCCACTCCCCCTGGGGGGTGGCGGAAACAGTGCTAAAACAAGAGAGAGGAGAGAGAGAGAGAAACAAAAGAAAAAGGAACAAAACCATAGAGCAGAGAGCCTACTACCTAGGGGGGCCCAAGTTGGCCATGGGCCTCCTCAGTCTCTGCAGCCACCATTGACGGTAGTAAGTCAGATCCCAGTGTCCTTTGCTCACTCTTAGCCCCAACAGGTGACACAGGGCCTTAACCACCTCCACCCTGGCATAGCCATGTGCTGCCCATTCTCACTGCGGTGAACCCTGAAACGCCAGAGGCAGTCTGCATCAAAGGGGAACCTGGTCCTGCTCACCCATGCTATTTTTAACGCTGCCACAGGGGTCATAGGGCTTTTTGTGGTCCAGTACTTGGTAGAAATTTGGATGAACGGTTCTGATTTTCCCATCAGCCCAGCCTTTCTCCTGAACCCAGACAGGAGTCCACCAGGCTGCCTGGGACAGGCTCAGGTGGAAGAATCCAGGCTGGCTCATTGTCTCTATTTATCTTCAGCACCTGAGGCCTGGTGCCTCTTTCCAGGGCTCCAGTTCTGATTCTGAACTGCAAGAAGAGCCCGGGAGAACACGAGAGGGGTGGACGGAGGACACGGCTGGGGAAAGGCAAATGGCCAGTGGGGGCATGGGTGTTGGGGTGGGATGGACATGGGATGGGGAGGTAGGTTCCACTCTGAGTCCAAACAACTTTCCCCATGAACTCTGGGTTCGAAAACTTCACTAGGACAGAGAGAAACTCACCTTCCTGGTCTCAGCCCACTCCAGGGGCAGAGGAAGGAGGCAGGAGGATCTGAGAACAGGCCATCTCAAAGTGTCTGCTCAAACCTCCCCCCATGTCAGCAGCAGAGAGGTCAGAGGGCTTTGGTGGTAGCTATAGTTGTGTTTGCATCCCGCCCTGTACCCTTGGGCAAGTCGCTCAGACTCTTTGGGACTGGCATAGCACACCCACCCGACCAAAGGTGCCGGTGGGACTCCTGTGATGAGCCAGCCCAGGGAACTTCGATTTTAAAAAAAAATCCAAAGGTTACATTGAAAGCATAGTGAAGGATGTCTGACTCCAAGCTAGGATTCCCCATAAACTGATGGAGAAAAGATTAATGATAGAAAGTATCTAAGTATCTCCTTCCTTTTAAATGCTCACTCTAAAAGAAATACCTACTTTACCAATTCAGATCATCCGAGGGCAGCAATTTGAACAGCAGGTTATACATTTGGTAATAAAGGAGGTTTGTAAGAACAGGTCAACCATGGGCCCTGGCCTCTCTCAGTGGGTGATTCAGGTACACGGTGGGCATGTGACTGTCCCTCGGGGATGCAAGGCAGCTGGTGCTGGGCAGGAACCAAGGGACACCACCAGCCAGCCTTGGGCACAGCCCCCATACACATCCTGCTGGAAAGCAACAGGGTCACTGGCAGAACAAGCCACAGAGCCTGGAATTATTTCGCCATCTCATTTTCAGCCTCATAGCAGGCGATGAGCAGGGTCGTGTCCACGGGCATGTGTGGAAAGAGGACACAAAGGCGACACGGAGTGGCAGGCTGAGTGCAGAGAGAGAAGCGGAGGTGCCCCAGCTGGTGTGAGCTGAGAGAGAGAGAAACAGTGATGGAGAGGCAGACAAAAATCCAGAGCAGGGACAATGTCTTGGCATAGATTAGAGGCTATATCATAGGTTATATTTTGAAACATATATAATAGAAGGAAATAAAAGCATAATTACTATAAAGGGTATTATGAATAGCCTTACATTTGTACAGGACTTGGAGTGTCGCAAAGGCCTTCCCATGTACCCTAAGACTGGCCAATGAGGGGGGAAGCTAATGACTCCTCATTCTGTCCCTGGCACTTGGAGACAGGTGACCTTGGTTAAAAGTCACCTCAATTTTCTCTTCCTCCATTTTCTCTTCTCTGGAATGGGACTGGTTTTGTGCACCTGGCTACCCCTCTGGAGGGTGGGGCGGGGGCTTCCCATCCACCTCCTTGGTTCTACTTTGATGCTGCAAACTGCAGCTTAAGAATTGAATTTGGATTTTGTTCTCTTTCCACAAAGATTTAAGTACATTGTTTTAATTTATTGCCATTGAAAATCAAGAACTACTACATAGAAATCTGGACAGTGGGTTTCTTTTGAAAAATGGGCAGAAGGGGTGATGCTGGACCTCAGTCCCACCATCGCAGCCTTGCCTCAAGCTGGTGCCAGCAACACCCTTCGGTTCACCGCAGGCCCCATCCCTCTGCACTCTCTCCCTGATGTCAGCTCTCTTGATGTGCACTGAGGTGACCTCCCTGGCTCCTGGACTTCTTGTGTTTGCAGGCCCTGATCTATCTCAGCAATGTATTTTATCGAAATGGTCTTTTCATGGGTCAGTCTCCCATCTCAGAGAGAGAATTCGTCTTGTTTACTCCTGGATTTCAAGCCCCGAGCACAGTGCCTGGCACACAGGAGGTGTGCAGGAAATGTTTGCCAAACTTCCCAATACCCAGCACCACATGAGGATGACAAGAAAGGAGAGCAAGCAAACTGAAGGGAAAGTGAGTGGTGAAGAAAGCCTCTGCGTCTGGCCTCGCATCAGTGATATGTGCCAGGGTGCGTCGTAAACACCAGATTTCTTTATTCCCTCCCACAGACGAGCTGTTCCCTCTAATGCCTCACCTGGGAGAGAAGAAAGTAAACAGAGCGTGATATAGGCTCCTGCAAGGGGCATCAGTGTTTCATCTTCCTTTCTTTTGCCCAGAAAGATAGAAGCAAGAATTTGGAGGTCGGCAGACCATGACTGGTTGCATCAAAGGGTAGGACCCCTGGTCCAGGGCCCCAAAGGGGAGCAGGATGCAGAGCAGAGTGGCAAAGAGCAAAGGGACGGGCCAGGCTCTGAGAGAGGCAAGCCTCATGTGGGTGCCCACAGAGACAGAAGACCCTGTTGCCTGCATGTGGGATAGGCAGTTCTTGAGAGGAGAGACCGGCCTTTGTAAAGAGGAAGCTTTCAAATTCTGATCAAATTCTGGCTACACACTGTCTAGACATGTGACCTTGAACAAGTAAATTGACCCTACTGGGCCTGTTTCCTCAGCTATAAAATAGACATAAGGATGGTATCTGCTTCCCAGGGATGATGTATCCACTGAATGAGGTAACACATGTAAAGTGCCTGGCATGTGCTTGCCTGATGCGTAATACGCTACCTTAGCTTCCTACGGCTGCCAGAACAGATGACCACAAACCAGGTGGCGTAAAACAACAAGGAGTTGTTCTCTCACAGCCCTGGAAGCCAGAGGTCGAAAATCAAGGTGTCTGCAGGGCACCACTCCTCTGGAGCTCCAGGAGGGAATCCATCCTTTGACCTGGAAGCGTCAGGTGGTTCCTTCTGGCATTCCTGGGCTTGGGGCCGTGGCACTCCAATCTCTGTCTCCATCTTTCCTGCGTCTATTACTTCTCTTCTGCCTCCGATAAGAATACTTGCCATTGGTTTAGGACCCATCTCATAATCCAGGATGATCTCATCTCAAGATCCGTAAGTTAATTACCTCTATGTAGCTCTTTTCCAAATAAGGTCACATGCACAGATTCTAGGCTGTAGACATACCTTTTGGGGGTGCTACCAATTCAACCCACTACAATACCTCACGTTTTTGAGTGCTTTCCATAAACCAGACCTACACGTGCATTATTTGATCATTCGATTTAGCCAGATCCTGGAGAGTCCTGGTGGTTCCTACCTTGGGGCCTGGTGCTGTTTTCCCAGGTGGAAAGGCTGGGCACAGCCCTGTGGCTCCATGATTACTGACCACAGGAAGTGAGTCACCGCACATAATTTGTGGATTTTTCTGGATTCCCTGTTTGCCCCTCTCCACGTGCAGTGTCCTTTCCTTTCTCTGCGAAATGTCTGTGGTGGACGCTGATGTGCTCTCCAGATCCTCCTTCAGGAAAGGACTTGTCCCAGCTGCCAGGAGTGTTGTCATCAAACAACCATTAGCTGTCAGCCCCTCTGGGTCGGCCTCCGTGCAGAAATCCACCTCGTTGGAGATGACCCATCCTGATGTGGGTCACATCTATTGAAGGACAGAAGCAGCAGCACTGAGGATATAGCCGTTTCAGCCTAAAATGGGACAAGTCAGGTGGGCCGATTTAGCCCCAGGGTTCCCTGGGGGTCAGAAGAGGCTTTGAGGGGACTGTGCCACTTCTGCCTTGGCCCAATCCTGCTTCCTCCCTGTCCCTTCCACAGGAGTGGATCCCAAGTGCACCCTCTGCTCAACATCTGCAGGATAAACTCCAGATCCCAGTCTGCCTTCCGGAGAACCCAACCCGTGCCAGTGTCAAAGGATCGTCTGCTCTTGGGGCCATGCAGTTGTGGGTGAAATAAACATTTTACTTTCCGTGTAACGATTCTGTCCCCATAGGGGACAATAAATGATGTCACCTTGAAGTTTTCAATCATATTTCAACATTTTTGGACAGCTCTTAGGGCTTTGAAGATTTTCATTTTCCTAATGAATCTGAGGGAATGGATCTAATGCAAACGAATCTAAGGCAATCCTAAAACTATTAAATGCTCTGTAGGTAGCTAGAAAAAGATAGCACTGGTTTGATAGTTGCTGAAAGCTTGTTTCCTTGAAAATATTAGAGGTTTTAACTGGGTATATATGTGTCTGAATTTTTAAGTAATTTGATGAAATTCATCAGATATTTAGCATCACCTGTGAGCAAGAACTCAGAAAAGAATATATGACAATGGAGATAGTCTACTGTTCTGGTTGAGAAAATAGGCGTTTGGATGAAAGCAGGTTGGGTCTGACCGAGCCTTGTCTCTCCACTCGCTGTCACTGAACTCTGAGCCTCGGTTCCCCGTCTGTCACAGGGAGCAATAACGATATCTACTCCATAAAGACCTGGGAAAGTTCAGTGCAATTCTCTATAGAAAACATGTGTAATAGCAAATATGGTAAAGGTTATTATTATTAGCTACTAACAGGCAAAGTAAATACATACACATGAGGCAAATTTTAGATCATTTGAGTTATTCTTACAGAAAGCTCATGAAGAATTTCTGAACTGATTTGAAAAGAATCCCAGAGTTTTATTGTTTGTTTGTTTGTTTTTGCTTTTTTTTTTCTTATTAGGGAGCAGACTGTTGAGTTTTCTTACACTGAAGGTGCCATCTGAGTAAAGACCTGAAGGCAGTGGGAGCAGGAGTCGCAGGGCTTTCCCGGGAAGAGCACTTCGAACAGAGGAAACAGCCAGGGTAACATTCCGAGAGGACAGCTAGACTGTGCTTAAGGATTGGCCAGGAGGTGCACGCAGCTGGACGGGACTATGCAGAGCAGATGAGGTCAGAGATATAAGGGGGTGGGGACAGGTCTTGTAGGACCTGGTAGGTCACTGTGAAGAGTTGGGTTTTGCTAAATGACTTGGGAAGCTGTTAGGGTCTTGAGCCACAAGTGACACAGCCCAGTTTCTGCCTGACAAGGATCTGCTGATTACTGTGTTAGGGCTGGAGTGGAGGTGGGCAAGGCAGAAGACCGGAGACCGCCTTTGGGAGGCCGCTGCAGCCTCCCCGCTGGCTGACGGGGGTAACTGTTCCCATCAGGGCAGTCACAGTGGGGCGTGGTCAGCACCTGCTGTCTTCTAAATCCTGAATGGACAGGATGTGGTAATGTCTGGGAAAGGAGAGAAGAGTCAAGGCTAACTAATTTTTTTTTTTTGTCCTGAACAACTGAAGGAGAAAGTTTCCTTTATCTAAGAAGAGGAAGATGCAGAGGAAGACAGGTTGGGGAAGGAATAGGAGGTGTTGGTGTTGGGATATGTGAGTATGAAATAGCTTTTGAGCATCCAAATGAAAGTGTTAAAGTGGCAGTGAGAAAAGTCTGGAATTAGTGAGCAGTCTGGGCTACAAATATAGATTCAGGAGTCGCTGGGCTGTCACTGGTGTTTCAAACTAACACTGGATGGAGTCACTGAGGAATGAGTAGACAAAGAAACAGGAGATAAAAGGACAGAACTTGGCTGCACTCCAGTGTTTAGGGGTCAGAGAGATAACAAGAGACAGCCAAGGAGACGAGAAGGAGCTGCGCATGAAGGACAAGGAACGCCAGGAGAGTCTGGAAGCCAGGTGACGCACGGGAGCAGGACTTTGGTGGTTGAACAGGAGTTTGTTAGGCCAGTGGTCCTCCAGGTGTGGTTGCAGACTAGCAGCATCAGTATCAGCAGCTGGAAATGTGTTAGGAACGTGAAGAACCTCTGGTCCCACCTCTGTTTTATTGGATCAGAAACTGTAATGATGGCACCCTCGAGTTCGAGACCACTCTCCTAGGCATTAGGCATAAAATTGTTTGCACAAAATTATAATGAAGATTGGGAACAGAAAAAAAACCCCACACTTTTTTAAACTGGAAGAGAACAATTTTAAAGACCTGCTTAGTGCTCAAAGCAAATTTGTACCACGTGGGTACCTCACAGTAAACCCTTCCCCCATGTCACACCCCCCCATGCCCCACATCCCAATTTAGAAACTTCCTGATAGTTTGCCATGGCTCTCTGGAGAGGAGGAATGCCCCCATTTCACCGGACAGAGGGGAAGCTGAGCACCAGGCATGCCAAGCATTCCACTGTTAAAAAGGGGAGGGGGTGGTATTTCAAGGTTAGCATTACTGGGCCACAAACGCTGAACCTCGTGAGATAAGCTTATTCCACCCTACAGTTTCCAAAATTTCCTCTAGATTTTCCTAGGAGAATTCCACCCTCTTCCATTCTGGGGAGAAGCTAAAATTAGGGCCAGCCCTGCAGGACTGGCATGCCAGATGCGGAGAGGCTGTCCCCAGAAATAAGCTGGTTCCCACCGCGCATGGGCCAGCCCCCTCCAAGTGTCTGCTAGGGGTCTGGTCCCAAGCTTTAAAATCCTGAGCAGAGGCACTGCATCCCGACCTCTCCTTTCCCAGCCACTCCAGACTAGCCGTTCAAAAAAAAAAAAAAAAAAGTGTGTAGTTGTCTCCTCCCCGCCCAGCCCCATCCTCGCCCAGGACCAGCTGTGCCGCGGGCCGGCCTCCTTAGGGACGCGGTCAGACCGCGGCTGCAGCAGAGTGAGGCGCTCTCCATTTAGGCACCTTCAGCTTTCCGCTCAACTCCGGGAGCCGCTTTGCAAAGTTGAGCAGCTCCGAGTGCACGCTTTGCCTCTCGACTTCTCCCTCCCCTGGTCCTAGGCGCCCCCGCCTCCCACGCTCCTTTCCTTTGGGAGCCGCTGGTCCCAGCGGGCTGGCAGCTTGCGCCCCTTCCCGGTACTCCCCCCAGAAGAGCGACCATGCGGTTAAGGGTCATCCTCCTGGCAATGAAAGGTAAGGCCTGGACCCGGTGTGTGTTTGGGGGGTGGGTGTGGGGTGGGGGGAAGCGCTCTCGTGACCCTCTCGCTCTCCTGCTACTCCCATTGCCTGGCTCTGCTCTTGGGCTGAGCCGGCCGAGGGCACCTCGCGATCCATCTCCGCAGCCGCTATTCTTGCTCCCCAAGACAAGCCTGGGCTGCTGATGGAGGTGCGGGTTCATGCAATGGAAGTGCCTTGGGGTGGGGTTGGGGAGGGGAGGGTACTGTAGTGCGTTCCTCACTTGCCCCCTCCTGCACGCCTTCCCCTCACTTTCACCAGGTAGTTTCCCAGGGGCGCCCCGAATTGGTGCAAACGCTCCCGGGCCGAGCCCGAACTGAAACTCGCTTTGTGCCCGCAGCCCTGCAGCTTGCCGGTGCCTTGGACCTGCCCGCGGGATCCTGCGCCTTTGAAGAAAACACCTGTGGCTTCGACTCTGTGTTTGCGTTCCAGCCGTGGATTTTAAATGAGGAAGGTAAGGAGACTCAGTGTCCTGGAACCCAGGTGAACTTGCTTCCTGCTGGTTGGCTCTTTCACGGGGGTAATGCTATCGTGGAGTTAAATACTCTTGGGAGGAAATGTGTGCGTCACGGGTCCTTCTTTCAAACCTCAGCTGTGCCGTAAGGATGGCCGAGGAAGAGATGGGGGTGGGGCTGGGCGTCCTTTGTTTACCTGGCCTGTGGGTAGAAGCCCTAAGACTTTGCCCCTCCCCTCAGAACTCCATAAGGGAAGGGAGAAGGGGGCACCGCTAATGATTGTCACCCATTGTCTGTGTGCCCCTGGTAGGTCATCATCCTCTGTGGTGGTCAGTAGAATCCCTGCAGGCGTGGTTCCCTGACTCTGGAGGGCCCTCCGTGTTCTGTGGCATGGCTTTGTTCTCACACTCCTGCTGAGTTTGTAAGCCAGCACTTGGCAAAGAGGAAACCAAGTCCATGACTTTGGGCCTGAGGTCACGCAGCTGGCAGGTGGTGGTTGTGGTCTCACCACTACATTCCATTTGGCTTCTGGTGACAAAGTGTAAATTCAGGGTCTTCAGATGTATCCTCTTACCCTTCACAGAGTCAAAATAAATATTTCTCCAGTGCCCAGCAACAGGCACTGGGTGTCCCCTCTCCCCCTGCACCGCACCCCCCCACCCCTTTTAGGAGTTTGAAGCCCCAGCCCCTTTGCATTGGGAAGGAGCCTCCTGTGAAAACACTGCAGCACGGAGGAGAATCACTAACCTCCTTCCCTTTTCAGTTGTCCTCAGGCCTCCAGTCCTCTAGGCTGGCCCCCTGGAGGAGGGTGGGCCCAGCGCCCTAGGTGGGATATAGAACTGTCATCGCAGTTTCCTCTGCCCCAGGCTTCTGTTTGGGGCTTTGCATACATTAGCTTCTTTGACCCTCACAGGTGGGTGATGTCATGCCCCTTTTTCACAGGAGGAAATCTCAGTCTTAGAATATGCTAATGATGATCCATATCACATGGTATCTTTGAGTGGCCAGCTCTGAGCTGTCTGGTTAGGGGTAAAACAGGAGGGAACACACTCACTAGTGATCTGGGACTGGAATAAAAGAGCCATTTGCATGACCCTGAGAGTGAAAAACCCTAAATCTTGTGCCAGAGGACCTCTCTTGCCTCAGCCTAGTCCTGACCCTGAGATAAGGAAATAAACATCACCCCTTAAACCAGGAGCCTCCATCCCCGAGCCTCCACCCCCAGCCTGGTCAGGATGGTGGCCCCTTCACAGCCTGCTGCTGTCTGGGTCAGTGGGCATGCCTCAGCCTGCTGGACTCCCCGCCTCCCAGACCCACAGGAAGTGCTCTCCGCTGAGTTGGCACCTAGGCCCAGCGGCTGTTCAACAGGCCCCCTTCAGGGAAAACAGGAAGATGCTTATAGGAAAAGGTGATTATGGTTTAATAGTATAATGAAGGCACTGTTGCTTCCCTTTTCCTTTCTCTCTAACTTCTAACCGTCACTGCTTTCTGGCTCGGGACTAGGACTACTGGTTTGGCTGGGGGAAGGTAATTCATTCTCCTCCCGGCACTCCAGGCGGAGCAGGCAGGTTAGGCTTCAGTCCTTACAGATCGAGATTTTCAAAAATTAGGACTTGGACATAACAGTCCACTCCAGAGGGACAGTGAGTTGGTTGTGTGCCAGCTGCTGCGGTTGCCTGCTCAGAAGCCATTGCTAAGAATTTCTGTTACAAAAACCCATTTCTAGGTTGGCAAATTAAAGATAATAAAATAGTCCCAGGCTGACATCTGGCAAGCTGCTCACAAGCTTTTCCGCAAGTGTCCTTCATCTTGCTGCAAAAACCCTTTGCAGCGGGATACATCTACCTCTGTGCGTGGTAGCCACCACAGAGAGTTGTAGGTTCCAGAGACATTTGCCCACAGTATTTGGAACACAAATGGTGCTTTCTTTATGTCCTTGGTCAGTAATTCACAGTGGAGAGAACAATACTAATGCCCAGTGAAGGGAGTAATGAGACTTTCATCACAGGAGATTAAAACTTGGGGTAATTGTCTTAAAATATCTCCCCAGCTGCCTGAAGTTATATTTGAGGTCCAACTCTTTAGTTTATTTCAAGTATTAGTTCTCTAAGCATCTCCGATTACAATTCCAGTGTCTCTAGTTCATGGCCACTTTGAAATATGCTTGCTCTCCACTGGTCACAGAATGGGTGGATTTGGACGGGGCAGTGCTGGGGGCAGTGTTGACTTGGGTTGTGCACCACCCTGGGAGGCAGCCCAGGGACAGGACGTGACAATAGTGCAGGTGACCAGCCCCTGCCATCTAGCCTCCTCCGCTTTCTAGTTTTGTCAATGATTGTCTTGTTTTTTTCATTTTCTTCCATCTTTTTTAGAGAATTTCCTTTATCTTCCCTAACTTGTCAAGGCAAGTAAGATTATGTCAGGCTCAAATTTGAACTCGCTTCTACATTTTAGTTTTGAATGAAATCCAGGATCTATGTTATCCTATAAAAACCTCCTTTATTCATTCGGAGCTGAGAGCACATTTGAGCTCCTTTGAACAGTGGTCTGCCGCCCAAACCGAGACTATCAGTTGCATGTCCCTAATGCCAGCTGTGGGGGCAGAAGCCCTTAGGCTGAGGATCCTTAGAGAACAGAAAGTTGGTCTTGCATCCAAAGAGTCAGTTCAAATTAGTCATCAGGTGGATTTTGGCTTCACTCTAATTTTTGGATATTTTGGTTTAGCACCTTTAACCTACTTCCTTCGGCGGAGCTGAGGAGGCGGGAGGAGTGGAATTCAGATCCAGGTAGGCGCTTGTGCTGTTCCTTAACCGGGAGTCTGGAGCACTGAGCCACACAGGAGGGAAGGTAGATACTGAAATGTTTCCAGTTAAGAGAAGGTAAAAGATTAAATTCAAAGCACTTTTTGTAGGGAAGGCGTTTTTTTCTATAGCAGTGGGGGTCGGGGTCAAGAAGTTGCCTGGTACAGGAAGAGTTTGAATGGTATTTGTACCCTGGAGCAAGTGCTGGTGTCTGAGGCAGGACCCGTCCCGAGGTTTGGCACAACCAAGGGGCGAGGGTGGGGCCGTGGCCGAATGTGCCGAAATCACATTGTAAGTACACGAGTGTGTCTCCTCTGACACGCCCTTTCTTCACCCAAACGCCTTCCTTCTCTCTTAAAGACACTTCCGGTCACTGGGCCATCTGAGTTTCAGTTCTGCACTCAGTCATGTGCCAGTTATTATAAATAGTGATAAATACCGCCTGATATTTCTTGAGGACCATTAGAGCCCAAACTCTGGCAAGGATCCCAGTGGGCACTCCTGGGACAGAAGGAGCTGTCCTCCCTTCCTGCGGATCGCAGTTCCTTTCCTGACCCTGGGGGGCCCACTCAGCATCTCATCTTAAAATCAGGAGTTCACAGGGCATTCCCACCCCTGGGCTGCTCGAACCTGCATCTCCTCTGCTTGTTGGTCTCCTGGTGCCTTCTCCGCAGAAACACAATCCCCATGTTGTATAGAGGCTGGAGGGCAGCACAAGTTCAGGCTGCTCCTTGGATGTCTCTCGCAGAGACGGTCAGCGCCAGAAATTGCTATGGTTTTCCTGCAGTTGTACCACATGGCTTTCCCCGGCCACCTGGCTACTGCTGCTGTCAGGTTGAGTGTGGCTGTCATGCCCTGTGCCCGAGCTCAGCATTGACTCTGCTCTGCCTGGACTGCTCGACCCTAGAGGCGAGCCTTAGAGGTCATCCAGTACAACGTCTTTATTTGCGGAGCAGCATAGTGGGACCAGACGGGCTGCCAGTCACAGTCACCGACCCCGGCAGTGGCAACCTCTCCTTTCCTCTGCTCTTCCCCAGCTCTTCCCTCCAGCATTGCTGCCTCATCCCAGTCTCCACTGGGTCCTGGACCCTGGAGCTTTGGTGTGTTAATTATAACATTTTGGAAACTCTTTGTTAGAGATGTAATTATAGTTCATTCATGTGAAAGAACATGGTTTCCAAAGTGTGTGGGCCTGCCAAAGCCACATAACACTACATTCTTGGTCATGCAGTGCATTTATTCACTCTTTTAGATGTGTGGGGTCCCACCTGTCTGTAGTCTTCGGTATGTAGAAAAGGGTCTGGCATATAGTAGATGCTCAATTAAGATTTGTTGAATGAATTTGCTGAATAAATAAATGGAGTACTGGATGATTAAAAAGTCCTTATGCATTTTCATTTGTGCTTCTGGTTCATTCTGCATCTTCAAAGGTAATTCCTAATCGTGAGAAACCACTTCACCTAGTAGTTAGTACAAACTCTAAGCTAGACAGCTTGGATTAGAATCCAGACTCTGCCCTTTTATACTGTGTGGTCTTGGGCAAGTTATGTGTCCTCTCCATGTCTCAGTTTCCTAGCTGTAAAATGGAGATAATAAAAGTACCTATCTCGTAAGATTGTTGTGAAGATTGAATACATTAATACATGTCACACATAGTGAGCACTTTATACTTGTAACCTGTTACTATTCTTACTCTCACTGTTACTAAATTTGTATTTTATCAATCATGAGTTCTAATTCAAACAGCTTTCCAACACAGCTTCTGGGGAACTAACGGGAGTCTGCTTTTCTTCTGATTATAGTTTTGTCATTTGTTCCTCATTCCAACCAGAAGAACTTTCTTTTTCTTATCATTTGCCTCTATTTTGAGCACCCACATGCCTTTCAGGCCATCTAACTTTTGTGTGGTTGAATGAGGTATGGAGGTCAAGTAATAAGACCAAGTTCACATTTGGCTTATACTGTCCCAAGGACTTATACTTTTTCCCTATACATTATCGGTTTGGGTGGGGAGTGCTGCGTGCCTGGCCCCATCACTCTCTCCCACCCTAGCCCGCTCTTTCCTATTGATCCATCCACAGTCAATCAGGCTCAAAGTGTCCCTAACCCTTGGCCTCCCTATCAGTCCGTCCAGGGTCTTGAATTCTCTTGCCTGAGCCCTCCACTTGGGAATTCCCCTGCCTGGACTGGTCATTGCCTGCTCCTCCCTGCCCTGACTGACTTCTCTGGATGTACACTTTGGCCAAATCCCTTTCTACCAAGGCCAACATCTAGTGTGGGGTTCTCCCTACTCAGATTAGACTTGTTCAGTGGAAAGCTGTCCCCGGCTCTGGGCCAAATGCTCAACTGCGGCCTGGGGATTTTTGGATGTTTCTTTTCTCATAATTGCAGAAGTCAGGTGGGCTCACCATGTATTGGAAGAAAAAAAGTAACTCCTTCTCATAGAACTTTCTCCCTTCATTGCCATATTCAATCTCTTAGCCTACAGTTACGTGGCTTGCATCTTTAGGATATAATATTCATAAAAGATCCTGGTTCTTAAAATAGCGGAATCTCTTTGGTAGGTCACCCCACCAGTAGTCCTTCTTTTCTTACTAAACAATATTTGATTTTTAAGAATTTGAGTGGAACCCATTTATTTTAATAAAGGTGTTGTGTATCTCAATAAATAGGGCCAGCAGGTAGCTGAACATGTTCTGGTTACCTTGGCTGGTCAACCCTGATTTTCGTATCTGCCAGTTATCCCACTTTAGGAAAAAGGTCGTATTTAACACAGAAAAGTGTATTACTAGTGATAAATGAGAAAAATGTTTAAGGGTAAGGAACTTTCACAGTATATCAGAAATTTCCATTACATTCATTAGGCCATACCTAATTAAGCAAAGCATGATGTCATACTTAGTGTCAGCAAAGCATTCCCAACCCAAACTAAACATTTGTAAATAAATTCCTTTTTATAATATTTTATTTATTTATTTTTAGAGAAGGGGGAAGGGAAGGAGAAAGAGAGGGAGAGAAATATCAATGTGTGGTTGCCTCTCGTGCATCCCCCACTGGGGACCTGGCCTGCCACCCAGGCATGTGTCCTGACTGGGAATCGAACCAGCGACCCTTTGCTTCGCAGTCCAGCGCTCAATCCACTGAGCCACACCAGCCAGAGCTTTATAAATAAATTCTTATACCTATGTATTGGGCCCATGCTTCTTAACCTTGACTGGACATTAAAAACACCTAAAATTTTCCTTAAAAATAGTCACGCCCAGACCCTACACTAAGAAATTTTGATTTATTTGGCCCGAAATGGGGCCAGACTTGGCATTGTTCACAAAAAAGCAAATACTACAAATAAACAAACTTCCTATGTTTTTCCAATATGCATCCAAGTTGAGGACAGTGCCTTAGAATGGCTGCCAACTCCCTACCCCCTCCAGGAATAATAAGAAAAGATGCCTCCTTCGTCAATCCCTTGGTGATTATCAGTTACCCACAGGATAAAGTATAAAAAGCCAAGCTTGGCACTCAAGACCCTTCATGATTTGCCCCAAATTGTATTTCTACTCTACCCTCTCATTAATTCCTAATGTGCTACTCACTCAACACACCCTTGACTTTATGGCCTCCTGACTCTAGTTGCGTTGTTCTCAACAGCTGTATTATTCTGGCCCATCTTGGCCTATTTAAATCCTATTCATGCTTTAAGGTCCTGCTCTTTCT
The DNA here is from genome assembly GCA_028533065.1 of Trachops cirrhosus. Classification (NCBI taxonomy): domain Eukaryota; kingdom Metazoa; phylum Chordata; class Mammalia; order Chiroptera; family Phyllostomidae; genus Trachops; species Trachops cirrhosus. Next base: position 42,976,833 of record CM052540.1, on the reverse strand, counting down.
GGAAGCATTCCCTGAGTTTCCCAGGTAAATGAACCTCTCTTCCTTCCCTGCTTCTCTCCCTTCCCATGTCTGTCTTCACGTTCTACCGTGTATATCTTCATTTCACTTTTCACTTTGTAAATCTTAGAAGAGTCTCCTTATTGGAGACCCTGCCCCTAAACCGCATCAGAGTGCTGCATCTTTCAGAACACGGATTACATCCTCCCCACCACTCCTGACAGATGGTATGTGGCATCAACAAACACTTTGAATTTCATCAATCTCTAAAGCTCTTGAAAAGCCTTGACATTATTTCCTGTAGTGAAAGAGATTGTGTTTAATCCTTCCTACCGTAGGACTTCAAAGACTTCGGAAGCTCATGCTGTAATTTCCGAATATAACGGGGAAGCAGCATTTCAGCTCGCCTCACCAGTACGTGTTCTGCGTCCCCCTGACATGCCAGTGCACAAACAGCTCTTGGGTTATTTAGCCGTCAGGGCTGCCCGAGTCCCTTGATCCTCTGCCATCACAAACAATCACAAAGCCACCTCGAGAGTAACACTGCTTGATCTGAAAAGTACTTTTGGCAAAAGATGGTCAGACTTTGAACCAGCTTTTGAGAGCTGTTGTTACCAAGAACTGAAGTGTGAAACATCAACCGGACCCACTTTGATGCGTAAAGACCAGGAGATGTTTATCTGCTGCTAAAAGAATCTCTTGCACACCGATGTGGCTAATGGAGAAACCAATGGATTAGGTTTGTGATTCAGTGAAATCTGCCAGAATGCTTGCCTTTTCTACTTTGTGAAAAAGTTATTTGTGTTTTGGGAGATTCTGAAGCTAAGAATAAGATGATAAAACAAAACAAGTGGTACTCTACCATAACTTTATAGTATCCTGGAGGAATCATGTGTTTTACAGAAAAAAGCTCCTAATATTCATTCTATGAACAAGCATGTAAGAAAGCATCAGGCACTGCATTAGCAGTTGGTGTGCAAGGGGAACAGGGGGTACACACATGGTCACAGTCCCTGCCCTTGGTGGCTGCAAAAGACCAATAGGAGGAAACACAAATCTGTAATTATGATAGGAGCAAACGGAACTCTCTACTCATCAAAGATCTGCATTGCAAGCAGCATAAGTGGGCTCTTTAAGCAGAAAAGGAGTTTATGGGAAGGGTATCAATTAGCTTTGGAAATCAACAGCAAGTTAAAGACCTATATAATGGGCAATAATAAAGAGATGGAAAGTGTAGGCAAGATCCTTCTGGAGGAACCATTTGTGAGACTTCGCCACTGGACACTTGTCACTGCACTGCTGGACCTGCCTATCCATTATCCTGCAGGCGATGAGTGCTATGTGGCCCGCTATCCGGTCCAGCAGCTTGGAGGAGAGTCTATTCGAGGGGGATAAGATTGGCGCTGGGGAGGTGAGGTAGGAGACTACCCAGTGATCAGGCTGAGAGATGATGAGGGCTTGAAGTAGGACAGGTGAGATAGTAGGAGTGAAAGGGAGGGAGTGAAAAAAACACCAGAAGAGGACAGATTGGCAGGACTTGATGACTGATTGGGTGGGAGCAATGAGTCGGTGAGTGGAGAAAGACTCCCAGATTTTTAGTTTGGGCACCTGTTTATTTGGTGCCAACAGTTGAGGAAATTTCAAATTCCATATTTTATTTCTTTATAGGAATAGTTTCCAATGAGAAGTGTGAAGAGAAACCTAATGAAATAGTTACACAATAGCTTCCTGTGTATGCAGCCAGGGTCCATGACCCAGGTTCAGGGTACCTGCCAAGTACACTTATTATCATTTGTTAGGGTAGAAGGTGTGTTCAGTTCTGAGTTGCCTGGGAAACAATCAGGTGGAGGTGTCCAGCAGGTCTTTGATGTAACATTGTGAAGGTCAAGTACAGTCTGGGTGGGACTATGGCTGCAGGAATCTATGGCATAAAGATAGTGGTTGAAATTTGGAGCAGAGGTTACAGCACCCAAGAAGAACGTATGAAGTGTTAACATCAGGAAGCTGAGGGCAGAGCCTTCAACTCACGTATAGGGATTAGGCCTAGGACAGGAATGGTGGAGTGAAAGAAACACAAGTAACCAGACTTATACGGGGGGAATTGGGAAAGTGCAGGCCGGCGGCCCAAAGAAGTTGGGAGTTTCAAAAGCAGGATGAGATCATCCGGATCCAGAGCAGCAGACAGAGAGACACAGTATGACTTGTCTGTTGGAAATGAGTGAGTGCAGTTCAGGGGAACGATGAGGGCAGGACCAGTATGCTCCAGTGGAAGACTGAAGGGGAAGTGTAGGCAGTTGGCAGGCAATTCTCAGCAAAGGAGTTCAGATGTCCTCCCCTAGAGGGGGGTTCACCCATACCTACAAAGGAACTTGAGAAGAAGGGCTCATGTTTTGTTTTGCTTTGCTTTGTAGAAAGGGGAGACTTGAGCTTGTTTATGAAGTGAGGGAAAGGGACCAGCAAGAAAGAAGATTCAGGAGAGAGGGGACTTCCTTACTTGCTCTGTCTTAGACCTGATATCCACTTTGACAATTCAGAAACCTCACGAACATACAGATTTCTTCAGTCCACATCACCCAAGAGCTCTGCCCAGAGTAGCTCAAACCTCAAAATGTGCAAAATTTTATTTATACTGTAAATGTAGAGGATGTGGGAGATGGTGCTGACTCTGTGGTAATTATGTTATGTCCTAGAACATACTTATTAAAAAGTAAAACAAACCTCTATAAGCTATAGGAGGATGTTTTAGAAACTTGAATAGCTTAACATATTCTATTTCTATTATAGGAGTAGTTCCCAATGGGAAGTGTGAAGTGAAACCTCATGAAATAGTTGCACAGTAGCTTCCTACGCAGCCAGGGTCTGTGATCATAGGCAGCATTTAATGGTACGAGTCATGTACATTTATTATCATCATACCTAACCTTCACAACGATCCTGGGGGTGGTTATTATCAGCATTTTATAGATGAGGAAAGACGGGACACAGAGAGATGTAAGTAACATCCTCAAGGAAACAGAGAGTCAGAGAATCAACCCAAGCCCACCTGGCTCCAAAGACTTGAGCTCCCTCCCTATGTGCAGAGGTCAACATCAACGAAGACAGACCAGCAAGATGTATGTTTCTCTAGAGTTAGTGGGGGACTCCTGCCAAATATTTGGTGTCCAGCACTCTAGCTCCCTCCCTGAGCTCTGGGCCTCAGCTAAAGTTGGTGTGCCTGCAGCTGCAGTGCCGAGCCTCTGGAATCAAACAGACACCAAGCATAGACGGGGAAGTATAATTTTACATATTTTTTTCCATAATAGATTAAAGTTTACTCTTGGAAACATTGGAAGGATTCTCTTCTCAGTCCTCAACATAATTTTGGCAGAGAACTTAAGGGAAAATTTACAGTTTGACCTAAAATACTTTGGCAGTTTAAGGAATACTCCTAAACTTCTAAGTCACCCATTCTTATTGGGAAAGAATTAAAAGGGTACTGAGATAAATGTGTTTTTGCAAGCTGGTTGCCCTACTAGGCAAACATTTTGGTACTTATTTATTCTGTTACTCTTAACAGAATGGCAATATTGCTATACAGCAAAGAGATATATAACTTAGCTCAATGATGGGAGAAATTTCCATTCCTTATTTGAAAAACTTTTGCCTCACTGCCAAGGAGAGCTGAAGTGTTATTTGGGGCCATGCTTATAATGAAGATGACTTTAATATGCCCTAACTTCACTGCAAAGCTGTCTTCTGTGCTTAGTTATTTTATGACTAAGACCATTTTGTCTGAAACTATAACATAAGTTTTCTTTTTTAAGCTTCTACAGATTTCTTCTATTTTGTGACTTTATTAAAAATGGATAATAGATGTTAAAGAATTTTCTTTTTTAAGTCTGTATTGACCCTGTATTAGCCAATTTTAAAATATAAGCTTTATGGAAACTCTAGTTTTCCATTACAAATTGTGAAAATCCAGATTTAGCCTGTGAAGTCACATTGCTGTTTCTGAAAATTTCTTTCCTTTTTCACAAATTCTGATGAGGAAAATGTGAGTGAACAGTGGTATCATTTTTTAAGAGTCAAAAGGAAGAACAGACCCTTTTGAACTCACATGTGATACTTAGGAATAACCAAAAAACCCCACTAATATATCCTAGCTTATATAGTACTAACCCTACATATTTTCATCTTTGTTGTCCACATAAATACTCCACAAACTACCGACACATCTTTCTCTACTAAATATTGTATAATAAAGAGAACTGCTGTCAGAGATAACACATCTAAAGATTCAGAGTATTGGACTTCCGGCCAAGATGGAGGCATAGGTAGATGCACTGTGCCCCCTCGCACAACCAAGATAGGGACAGCAACACTATAGAAACAAGATAACAACCAGAAATAACAGAAAATTGAAGTGCCGGGCTGTCCGACAACCAGTGAGTTGAAAATAGACTCGACCAGACCGGTAGGAGGGGCGGAGTCGGGCCGGGTGAGGGACGTGAAGCAGAGACCTGAGCAACCAGAGACCTGAGCAACCGGGGACGCGCACAAGTCCCCAGCAGGCAGACCCTGGGCGCACAAACCGGCAGCAGGCAGACTCTGGGCACACAAGTGTCAGTGGCTGGCGGGCCAGGCTGGGAGGTGGCAACCGGCAGACCCAGCCAGGCGGCCATTGTGAAGCGGGGCACTGCGCGCAGCTCAGGACCTCAGCGCCGGGAAATAGAGCTTTGGGGCACTGACTGAAAAGGAGGGCCCCGCGGGGTGCACGGGCCCACCCACACCAGAATTGGTGCCAGAGGGCCCGGTTGGCTTGTGGAAAGTGGCGGAAGGTTCTCAGGTTCTACAGAGAGCAGAGCAAGCGCCATTGTTCCTTCCCAGACCCCGCCCCCATATACAGCGTCACAACCCAGTGACTGGAGTGCCCCGTCCTGGTGAAATCCTTAGGCCCCACCCCTCACTACCGTAGCCTGTCAAGACCAAAAAAAACCCCCAGCAAAACAGGGCTCAAACAGATGAGGATTGGAAAGTCTCAGGTCCCATCCTTTTAGGCGACCAAGAGATAGCCAACCTATCAGATGCACAGTTCTAAGCACCGGTTATCAAGATACTCACAGAATTGGCTGATTTTGGTCACAAATTAGCTGAAAAAATGCAGGCTATAGTAAGTTTAATGAAGAAAGAAGCACAGGGAACCAATGGTGATGGAATGAAAGATGGGTCTCACATCATTGGAGAGGACCAGAAGCAAGAACGAAATATAAAACCAGAAAAGAATGAAGAAATAAGAATTCAAAAAAATGAGGAGAGGCTTAGGAACCTCCAGGACATCTTTAAACGTTCCAACATCCGAATTATAGGGGAAGAGGAAGAGCAATTAGTGGAAATCTTATTTGAACAAATAATAAAGGAGAACTTCCCCAGTCTGGCAAAGGAAATAGACTTTCAGGAAGTCCAGGAAGCTCAGAGAGTCCCAAAGAAGTTGGACCCAAGAAGGAACACACCGAGGCACATCATCATT
>CM052540.1:42902558-42970830 GCA_028533065.1 Trachops cirrhosus | reverse complement strand
AAATGTAGAAGCTAAAGAACTTATGACACATGGACATGAACTAAAGCGGGGAGTGGGAGAGGGTGTTCAGGGAGGAGGGGAACGAAGGGGGGATAGTAGGACAAATGTAATAGCATTATCAATAAAATATGTTAAAAAAAAAAGATTCAGAGTATTGGCCTGAGGCATGATTCTTTTTTAATCTTGGGCTTCTGAACTGGGACTTGCTTACTTTCCATGCACATATGCTTTCAAGAGTATTGAATTCAAAAGAGAATTCTGTTAAATGTAGAACATTAATCTCAAGTTTTTAGATTACTCCCCCCCATTTAAAGAACATATCAATAATTTCCAACAATGTCATGTTCATTGTGATCCGACTGGCCTTCAAGTCTGTCAAATATGCTACTTAGCAACTTTCGAGAGAGGACAAGGGTGGCCTTTTTGTGTAACAATTGAAACAGCTAAATTGCTGAGAAAGTTTCTCTGTCCTTCAGAATATCCCTCAAGACTCTTGTCTCTCCACAACTCAGCTACTCACAACAAAAATTGCTGGATGCTGGATGCTGAATTGCTGGAAAAGGGTACAGAATGGTTTATATTTTTTAATTAACTCCATGTATTTCTCATTTTGATTATCAGAAAGTCATTCATACATTTTTTATTATATTCCTGTCATAAAATAAGTTGGGAGACATTTATGAGCAATCTCTAGCTGAGCATAATATTAGCCTAGTAGTCTAAGAATTCTTAGAAAAAGTAATGGGTCTTGGAAAAATAGATACTGTAATATTCCCCGCCATGCCATCCAAATGTGCAGTGAATCATGGTCATGCACAAGAGACTCTGCACTTGAGACTCAAATGATTTAAGACTTTTCCTTGGCAACGTTTGATAAAGGGAAAAGGCTGACAAGGTTCTGTTTCAGTCCCCTTTCAGTCTCAGTCCCCAGCAACCAGGTGCGTTATAGAAGGACATGTCATCAAAGTGCCTCAGCTGTGAGTTGAGGATGATGCCTGCCATATTTTAATAAATATTTCAAGTATGGATACATCAATGATCATTTTTATGTTCATCCTTAGCTCTCATTTCAGAGTTGCTAGAACAAACTCAAAGACCAAAGTGATATTTATAGGCACGTACTGAGCATTGGGTGATTATGTTGGCCCTGAGCCAGAAAACCTAGTAGAAAAATGAATAGTAACAATAATTTTATATAACATTTATTGAGCAATTATTACATGCCAACCACTGTGTTCAATGCCTTGCATGTATAATCTCACTGAATTCTTACAGTAGCCCAATGAGGAAGGTACTTATTATAGATGAAGAAGCTGGGGTTTAGAAATTTGTTAATATTCTCAAAGTCATGAAGCAAGTGATTAATGGAGCCTGCTCTTGAACTTACATTTGTCTCTGAAGACTAAGAAAAATAACCACTCTGCCATTTTACCTGTTTTCCTACTCTCCCTTAACATGGGGTCTCAAAGGATCTTTGTATTAGAAATAATAATAGCAGTTATAATAATGGCTAACTCTTTTTTTAAAATATATTTTACTGATTATGCTATTGCAGTTGTCCCATTACCCCCGTTCATTCCCGTCCACCTTACACACCCTCTCCCACCCACATTCCCCCCCTTTACTTCATGTCCATGTGTCATAAGTTCTTTGGCTTCTACATTTCCCATACTGTTCTTGCCCTTCCCCTGTCTATTTTCTATCTACCATCTATGCTACTTACTCTTCGTATCTTCCCCCCCCTCCTCCTCCCACTCCCCTATTGCTAACCGTCCATGTGATCTCCATTTCTGTGGTTCTGTTCCTGTTCTAGTTGTTTGCTTAGTTTCTTTTTGTTTTAGGTATGGTTGTTAATAATTGTGAGTTTGCTTTAATTTTACTATACATGTTTTTGATCTTCTTTTTCTTAGATAAGTCCCTTTAACATTTCATACAATAAGGGCTTGGTGATGATGAACTCCTTTAACTTGACCTTATCTGAGAAGCACTTGATCTGCCCTTCCATTCTAATTGAAAGCTTTGCTGGATAGATCAATCTGGGGTGTAGGTCCTTGCCTTTCATGACTTGGAATACTTCTTTCCATCCCCTTCTTGCCTGTAAGGTCTCTTTTGAGAAATCAGCTGACAGTCTGATGGGAACTCCTTTGTAGGTTACTGTTTCCTTATCTCTTGTGGCTTCTAGGATTCTCTCCTTCATTTTTACGTTGGCTAATGTAATTATGATGTGCCTTGGTGTGTTCCTCCTTGGGTCCAACATCTTTGGGACTCCCTGAGCTTCCTAATAATGGCTAACTCTTACGGAGTGATTTCTCTCACCTATATAATGTTCTTGTGTTTGATGTTATTAACTAATTTAATCCTCCCAATGGCTTCATGAGTTGACCGAGTCCTATTTTCGTCCTCACTTTGGGGTTAAGGAAGGCGAGGTGTGCAGAGGTAGGGCACAGGGACCCTACGTGGCAAGACTGCATTTTTAACAGGTTTTCTGGCTCCAGTCTCTGTTCTGTGGAGGAGATAGCGATTGCAATATTCTTTTTTTCCCACTGCACTTTAAGGCAAGAAACTTTTATGCTTAAGTTCTAAAGTGAATGACTAAGGGAAGCATACAAGGATGTTATTTCTTCTAGAGTCTTTCATACACAGGAACCACCACCACAAAAAAAAATCTAATTTGAGGAAATTTGAAATCAGTATTTTTCTTTAGAAATGGTGCAGGGCCCTGGGACCACAGAATTCCTGCCTGGTTCCAAGTTCTACATGAGATTACTTGGGGAACTTCTACAAGAGTCTCATACTTGAAGCATCCCCACGACTACCTGGCATTGTCTGGACACATTCCAGTAGAACTTGTGTTCCTTGATAATCTTGATTGTCTTGTTTTGAAAATGAGTCAAGTATCCTCATGCAAAAGAAAAAGAAAGAAAAGAAAAATGTAATATTTGCCTGCTTTGTTCATGCAAAAAGATATTAGGATCTCAAATTAGTAAGGATATAAGCAGGAGGCGCCACATAGGCCGGACGACAAAGAAAGTCCTTCACTTTGGAATAAAGGCAGTAGGTAAGCTCAGTCTTTCTCTCTGTCTTTTCATTCTACAGTAGGTGATGTCTTTTGATCCACAGGACATGAAAATGCTTCTCTCTTTTAATTCCTACAATGACCCATACAGGAAGGTACGTATTATGGGTAAAGACAGTGCAGTTTAGAGTTTAATTTTTCCAAAGTCTCTTCCATGGGATGTGAACATGTGTTTTAAGACACCATGAATTAATATGGACCTGTGGCCTGTTATTCAGAGTGATACCTTTAGCTTAATTTTATTCATTTAACAGTTTCAACCTGTGCTAGGCAAAGAGGTAACAGCAGTGACTTATTAATAAAAAGTGCTCATCCTTAAGTAGCTGGCAGTCTAGTAAGAGATATAAGATATATCGACAATGACTATCCAAACTCTCATTGAGACCAGTACCTTGGCAAGGAAAATGCAAAAGGTCCTGGAAACTCAGAGCTGCGTGAGAGCTGGCAAGACTGGGTCTGAGTAGGTAAGAGGAGGCCTATTGGTGGCCCTTGAAATACAGGTCGGAATGTGACCGAGACGGTGTGGCTCATAGGAATGTCAGGGGCAGCAGGAGCCAAGGCCACAGGTAGGAAAACAAGGAGTCTGGTCTGCAGGAAGCATGGTGTCTCTTTTGACAGGTGTGTTGGATGCAAAAGGAAAAGTACATAAACAGACCTGGTATTTGTCACTTTACACCTTAGGCCACTCCCATGGGCATGACAACCAGAGAGGTCCATCTCATTTGAATTTGCCACCCCAGTCACTAACACGGAGGACTGTTACCTCTGCATTTCATGGTCATCTGTGCAGCAGCACTGCTACTTCCCAGGCTTAGAGAGGATGCCAAGGCTACCTCTGCAGGTTGGGGGGAGCAGAGATCACCAGTCTCTGCACCCTACAAACTGTCGCTTTGGGGAATAACTGTCCCTTTGATAAAACTTATTTTCTAGCTTACCTAAAGGAAGGCATGCTTCTCAGTCTTGACTTTTAACTAAATGAAAATAAAATCATGAGTAGTCAGCAGTGAAAGATTAGCCCTAGACAGTTGATCGGTGATTTTGTATCTGTCTGCTAATACTGATCACTTCCACTAAGTGTGGGCCCCTGTCTGCTTTATATTTTGCCCTGTTTCATCTCACAAGAAACCTGAAGTGGGTGACGTTCCTCAAGTTCACAAATGAGGAAGTGGAAGCCACTCGTGATTAAGCGGTCTCCCTGCTGTCCCAGGCTGGAAGTGGCTAGCTGGGGCATGAAGGCTTGTCATGGTGTCCATCCTGCCTCATCGCTCCCAAAGCACTGTCATTATTTTTGAACCTCTCTTGAAACACTTACCACTCTTTTGTTTTATTGGCCTTATTTAAGAACATATCTTTTTCCTCCTGTTATGCTATTACGGTTCTGGAAGTTAGCAGTTCCTTCTCTTATTGACTTATATGCCTTAGTGAAATGCCTTGCATGTAATAAACCAGACCTGGGACTAGGGTGAGGCAAGTGAGGCACTTACCTTGGTGGAAAATTTAAGGAGGCATCAAAAAAAAACCCAACTCAGTAATTAAGATACATAATATTTTAATGCACTAGTTTAAAACACAAAATTAATGCAAAAATTCCATAATGTCAAAATATCAAAATTTTAAACAAAGACAAGCTCTTACCCTGCACTTGGCCTCCCTGGCCTATTCCCAGCCCTATAAGAGCACTTAAAATATGTTGAATGGATGGGCTGTAGAATGGGTATTGGGCTCAAAGTGAGCCAAATGTGCCCTTAATGATCCGGTGAAATGTTACCATTCAGACCTCATTGATGAATCAGATGGACTAAAGCTCTTGACCTTTTTGTGCTGTCAGTCTGTCTTTGATGATGTTGATTCAGCTGTACTTAGCCATGCCCACCCAAGGCTGAACAAGCCACCAGAGTCCAGTGTCCCTACTGGCCCTAGCAACAGTCTACCCAACAGGGGACATTTTCTTAGCAGAAGTTCAACTCTAAATTACCAGAAAGTAGTATGGAGTTACCTCAAAAAATTAAAAATGGAACTGCCTTATGACCCAGTAATTCCACTTCTGGGGATTTATCCAAAGAAATCTGAAACACTAATTCGTAAGAGTATATGCTCCCCTATGTTCATTGCAGCATGATTTACAGTTCCCAAGATTTGGAAGCAGCCCAAGTGGCCATCAGTAGATAAGTGAATAAAAAAGCTGTGGTACATTTACACAACAGAATACTACTCATCAATAACAAAGGAGGAAATCTTACCTTTTGTGACAGTGTGGATGGACCTGGAGATTATTGTGCTAAGTGAAATAAGCCAGTCAGTGAAAGACAAATACCATATGATTTGACTTGTATGTGAAATCTAATGAACAAAATAAACTAAAAATAGAAATAGACTCATTGATACAGAGAACAGACTGACAGCTGACAGAGAGGAGCAAATTTGGGTGGCCGGTGGAAAAGGTGAGGGGATTAATCAAAGAAAAAAAGCTCTCATAGACACAGACAACAATATGGTGATTTCCAGAGGGAAAAGAGGGTGTGGGAGGTAGAAGAGGGTAAAAGGGGAATAAATAGCGAAGAAAGGAGAGCTGACTTGGGGTGGTGAACACACAATATAGATGATGTGTTATAGAATTGTACACCTGAAACTTATATAATTTTATTAACTAATGTCACCCCAATAAGTTCAATAAAAATTAAAAATAAAAAATGCCCTTTGGTTATCTAAGATTATGAAGTTCCTGGAATTGCTCTTTCATTTTGTTATTTTTTCCCAGTCTTTATTCTTGTTATTTTAAGAAATCAGAATGGTTATTCGGAAGGAGAGAATGGTGAGATACGTAAATATATATATCTCCCCCACTATCCCCACCCCTCCATCAGTAAATACTTGGAAATGTACTAGTTGGATTGTAGGAGATGGACTGTAGGAAAAAGCATATTTGAGTTTTGAGCATACTAAATATATATCTGAAGTCATCATTATGTTTTATAGCAATAAAAAGCTTTATACAAAACAAAAGGTCAGCAGGTCTAATTTAAATTAAGCTTTATTTAACCTAAGCCTATTTTTTCTGTGCTGTTTTCATTGTTGGTATTTGGAACACTGAAGACAGCTCGATGAGGGATCTGTAAGTGGAAGGCCACGGCACCGCTGTCCACAGTAACAGTAAGACAGACTCTGGGGCCTCCGTGTACGCTGGGCAGCTCCTCCTCTCAGCAAACAGGCCCAGAACATGTCAGCTCTCTCATGGCAACCTTGGCTCCCTCCAAAGACGTGTCTCCCCAAAGTCAGCAGAATTAGAATGTTGAAAACAGGCTTCAACTCTACAAATGGTCAGACCGACTACAAACTGAAATTCAAGGGAGAAGAGGCATCCTCGGTGCTGTGGCAACAAGGGCCTTGGCCAAGGAGTCTTCTTCCCTATAGGTGTGGCCTTCTTCACTGGCTCACCGGCTCACTGGCTCAAAAGGGCAGCCATTGAAGAGATTTAAGTATGAATTTTATTTCATAATGATCACCCTGCTGCTTTGTGGAGAATAAATTTGAAATCGACTTCTGTGTGAAATTTGTTTTCAGATCAGGGGTGTGAAAATCTCCAAAAAGACATGCTAATAAATTCCTCATTAAAAGAAATAGTAGAAGAGTGAGTAAGAATGGAAGTTGGGAAACAATCCTTTGTACTAATGCAGACAAGGGATAATTGTGGTTTTGATTCTGGTACAGGCTGTGACGTGAATGAATTTGAGATATATGTTGGAGGTAAGCCAACAGGATTTATTAGTGCAATGGGTATGGGATGTAAGGAGAGTCAAGAGTGACTTCTAGGTAATCAGCTTGAGCAACCCGATGGATAGTGGTGCCATTTAGAGGGATGGAGAAGAATGGGAGAGAGTGACACAGAAGGGAGGGCCATTGGGGGGACAGGGGAAACCCAGAGTGCTGATCTGATGTGTTTCGGTTGAGGCCCTTGATAGAGCTTCAGATGCAAATGTCCAGTAAACAGCATGATATGGGTGTCGGGAGTTCAAGTAGATGTCAGGGGGATGAGAGAGAAATTTGGGGATTATCAGCAGGCAACTAGTATCGAATGCCCAGGAATGGATGATCAGCTTGGGAGTTAGTATAGATAAAGAAGAGAAAGAGGGTGGAGGACCAAGCCCTCTACCTTTTTCCAGGAGTTAGAGTGGAGGAAGAGCAGGTTCCAACTAGGGGGATTGGGATGAGAGGGCCGGGTAGGCAGAAGGCATGTCAAGGCAGAGGGGTGCCTCAGAAGCCACAAGAACAGAGTGTTTTCAGGTGGGAGTGTCCGTCTGTGTTGAACACAAAGAAAAACCATTGAATTTAGCGACATGACTGTTTTTGGTGATTTTGGCAAGAGCAGAGCAGTTTTGAGCAGTTTCCCTTTATCCAAGGGAGCTACATTTCCTGACCTCTCCATGAAGTCATTTGTGAATATTTATCTCTGGGAGCACAAAGTAATATGCCAATGTCCTTCCACTGTTGAGCAGATTGAAAATTATTTCATTCTCTGGCACAGAATTAACCAAAGTCTTTGTATTGTCTGTTTCATGAAAAAACACACCAGGGTCCAATTTATTTACTTGTATGCATTGCTTTTTGTTTGTTTATTATTTTGAAATGTTTAAAGTCACAGGCTGGTCCAGATGGAGGGATGTTGGTGATCATCTTCACAATCCCTTCATTTCTATGGATGGGAAAGTAGAGGCAATAAAAGGCTGGGGAAAGTAGAGTTATAGAGACAGGCTGGAATGCAGGAAACTTAGCTATATCATATTTAGGGTTTATTACCCTTCCCCTCATCCCCCAAAATTACCCAATTGAATGAGGAGTGTGGTCCCAGGTGGCTTGAAATAAAGGTGTTCTGTCTTGCAGACTGCTTCTGATCTGACACTACCCCTGTACGATGGAGTCAGCTTCACTGTTTAAGTCATTTTTTAAGATACTATACAAGACACTGTTGATAAAGGTCAGAAAACCACCCCGCATCCATCATCAATGATGCTCCTTCCTGCTTGCTCAGAATCAGCCTCCAGCAGATTTCCAGGCAGCCACCAATAGTCACTTCCTGTGGCAGTGCAACATCGTTGCACATTTTAGAAACAAGGTGCCTGTGCCCCTAGCCCCAACAAGTATAAAGTGTGTAAAGGCAAAAACTGTGCATAGAGCAAGAGTTCCAGATTCAGAGGGCTTTGATCTGACGAGATGCTCGGGTGGTTCTAGAGGCTTGTTATTGGCTGGCATGGTCTTTATGTGAGTTTATTATCTAAAGATAGGTTCTTTCAGTTTGGAAAGTGAAGCAAGTGTAAAAGTCAAGTGGGAGATGCAGCTCTTTTGGATAACTTAAGAAAATGAAGCCATTTATGAGGAACTAACCTCTTACACTCTCAGACTCTTTTTGTAGCTCTAACAGACGTGCCTGCCTACATGGCTCACCAGTATGGTGTCACCATGGCAACAGCTCCTCACCAACAAGCTGGATCAGAGAACCAGATCTCAACCTATCACTGTGTATGGCCCCATCTGCGGTCTGAATGTGCTGAGCCATGTGGTCTTCCACAGGCATTTATCCTAAGTCTTATTTTCTGCATCTGTAAAATGCGGAGAGTTCCCACAAAGAATGCTGTGAGGCTCACATGAACTGATTGAGCGGATGCACATTATAAACTGGAAAGCACTATACAATGGTGACCTGTTATAAGACTTAGAAAGAGAATTCAGAGCTGAGTTATTTGGCATCTTGAAAGTATGAGGCTATAAACGTAAGGAAAATATTTATTTTAGTTGACTTGTGAGTTAGGCAAAGGGCCGTTTTATGAATGTTCAGAGCACACATACTACTGCTTGAAAGGCATGCTCGCTGGTGATGCTGCATCAAGAGCAGCCTGCGCTCCAGGCACTGCATGGAGCCAGGGGCAAGTGAAGCAGCATTTGTTGAGTGACCTTCGGTGGGGGTGGGGAGCTTGGCTGGGCAGGGTTTGCATGGAGATCAGGATCTTTCCCTCCGAAGATTACAAGCCAATAGGGAACAGGAGGTAAACATCCAAATCCCAGGACAGAATGTGATGTGTATAACAGGAGAGATACAGAGACCTCAATGTGCAAAGGGTGGAGGAGATTTACTAGGGAAGGAAAGACAGGAAAGGAGGTTTCTTCAAGAGGTAAAATTTAGTTTGCTACAATCTATGGCTAGGGTTCTGAAAGTCAGGGAAGGCAAGCCAGGTGCAAGGTGAAGGCACAAAGGTGGTTTGCAAATTTTTTTCCAGGAAAACAATGGTCCAATGTGAGAAAATTACCATAGCTAACACATACTGAGTGCTTACAGTCCTGAAGCACTCAGGACACTGTCCTGAGTGTCCTGAAGGTGTTAACGGTATTTCTTAAGGTAATTATCATAGCGACTCTGTAGGATAGGTATTATTGAGGCCACCGTATGGATGGGCTAAGTGGGGCACGGACAGGTTGAATAAATTCCCCAAGGGCAGCCAGCCAGTAAGTGGCCAAGGCAAGAGTTGAACTCAGTGTCACTCAGGAGTCCACACTTGAAACCCCTGGGCTATGTTGCATTCCCAGGGACTAAGCGGTAAAGAGCTGAGATGAGGCTGGGCACCTCCATTGATGCTCACGCTTCTGGCCGTGCTTCTATGGGTGTGTGAAGGAGCAGGCACTAGTGTGCTCTTAATTCAGGAGACCAGAGTTCCCCAAAGTTGGCTACTAGTGACACAGTACACATTTTAGATAATATATTAACCACCAGTTTTTTAGACATATATATTTATTTTAATATGTATTAGAAAACTCTGTATTTAACATAGCAAGACCTTAATTATGGATATTTTAACATAAAATGGTGCTATATATTTTAAAGTGTGTCAAATTAATTAAAACCTTAGTAAAGAAATATTTTTTAAGATTTATTTATTTATTTTAGACACCGGAAGGGAGGGAGAGAGGGAGAGAAGCATCAATGTGTCTCTCGTGCACCCCCTACTGGGGACCTGACCTGGTCAGCAACCCAGCCATGTGCCTTGACTGGGAATGAAACCAGCGACCCTTTGGTTTGCAGGCTGGCACTCAATCCACTGAGCCACACCGGCTAGGGCAGGAAATTTGTTAAAGGAAAAGTAAATAATAGTACAGTTGGTATAATGATTTGTCAAAAACCATGAGAGTAACCCTCGAATGCCTGAAGTTTTAGAATGTACTGGAATGGGTAATGGAAAGTAATTAAAGTTGCTAGAAAAGGGAGGTGCACGTTTAGATGTACTCTTCAGGAAAATTAACCCTGTCTCAACATTTAGTATGGATTAGGGCGTCCAGCCGTGAGATGTGCAGAGTCCAGTTTTAATGGACTGCATTTGTCAATGTTCAACCTAGAAAACAGAAGTCACTTTAAGTCTTTACAGCACGGGGATTTAGCGGAGACAATGTATAGGTTATATAAGTAATGGAAGACCTGAGCAGCCAGAGTGGGTATATTGAGGCAGCCCAGGAAACTGCTTCTACCTCCAGGCTGGAGGGACAAGGGCAAACGTCATGCTGGATCCCAGGTGCCAAGGACACGGGCAGAAGCCAGGATTGCACTGGAGCCCTGGAGCCATGCCGGAGACCTGCAGGTGACATTACTTAAGGCAGAGAGAGACAGGGAGAAATAGTCAAGCTTCTCCCCCCACCCAACCCTCCACACTCCTTCCTCTGGCACCTCCCATTGTCTGAACCCCACCTAGGAAATGCAGCCCCCTGCAACACAGAGCAGGACAGCAGAGGGCAAAACGTACACGTGAGCCAGAGGCCCAGGGCCAGCACCGGGGCTCTAGCTGAATCTGCTTACAAGTAATTATGGAGGGGCCAGTGGGACCTGGATGCCTTCTAGAGAGCTCCATAGACAGAATGGATGGGATTTGGTGATTGCTTGGAAAGGGGAGGGGCATGATGGGAGGACTGTGTGTGAGAGAGAAAGACGGATAAGGTGAAGCACAACAAGTCCAAGGTTCATCCTTTGGCTATGAGTCTCTTGGAAATTATCTTCTCTTTTTTTTCACTTATGTTTCATCCAACTCATTTGTGGCATTTTTTTTCCATGCACACTGGAAAAATATTTATTCTTGCTGTTCCTGTGGAGTTTTTTTTTCTTCTTTCTGTTACCATAGTTGTTATTTTACTGGTCAAGTTAAAGTTATAATTACTGAATTAGACCCATGGGCATTTTTAATGTGATTTTCCAATTATAGCACAGCTTTCTTGGGCAGCTATTACGGCAGCCTGCTTTCTTGGCTAATGTGTGCTAATGTGGCCTCAGGGTCCTCAATATTCTTGAGGGTCAAATAGCCACAGCTTGTCTTTGTAAACATGTCATCGATGATGGGGCCAGAAACAAACTGAATTTGCATAGCCTCTGATAGTTTGTTCAAATTAGGATACCTGGCCGCTTTTAAATCGAAAGCTGCTTTGTTCTCTGTTAGCTAGCAGAGGCTGAAGTAAATCCAAAGTTTTATTTCAAAGGAGAAGACTGTGAAAGTTTCCAACTCCTGAGATGGGGAGCTTTTTGATGATTGTGAGTATTTAGTGTTAGCCCTTGTCCACGCGATAGCACCTGGAAAGGAACTCTTCTGCTTTCTGGAACTTCTTGTTCCTGTAGAGTTACAAGAAAAGTTGGAGAACAATTTCAGCCAGAAACATTTATTCTTTTGGTTGCTGTCCTCTCGTTTCCTAGGACATCATTTTCATGTCAGCATGATCTTGGCTAAAGAAGTATTTATTCCTTTTAACATTTTCTTCAAGTAAGAATAACAGTCTTAATGTGCCTTTCAAAGCCCAGAGCCTGCTCTGATATCCCTTCTAGGGCAGTTGGTTCCAAAAGGGACAGGCTGAACTTTAGAAATAGTGTGGGGTGAGTGAAGGCTGCTGGTAGGTCGTATTTTCATTGTACATTGTTTAAAAAGAGCATACTATTTGGGAGGTCCACCAATACCCAAATCCTGCCTTGTCCACGGACCCCTTAATTTCTTGAGGTTCCTGAGAAACATACATGCACAAAGTGGACATGCTCCTAGCTGCTCCTTGGGAGGAGAGAAGCAGAATCTAGCCTCATCCTATGGAAGAGTGGGACTGGACCGTTACCACTGTAGGCATGTGGAAAACAGAAGGAAGAATAAACCTGCATGGGCTTATGGACTTTGAAAGGCTCCACTGTTAAATAAAAATGGCCTAGTCATTATCGTCAATGTGCTGACCTGCCCTCTTTTCTGGAGAGTAGTGTCTTTCTCTTAATTTTAATTAGTCCTTTGGAAAAGGTAAGGGAAGCGGTAGGGAGGTGGAGCACAGGTATTGCTGCACGTTGCTAGTGGAGTGTATGTAGCTGCTTTGAGCAGTGTCTGGGTCTTGTGTCAAAGTACAGAGCTGAGTGTATAGGAGATGTTCAGTGCCTTTTTATTGATTGAATATTTGATTCATTTGAGAGACAAGAAGGCCTTTTAACAATGTATTTCATAAATCACATGGTCCTGTGGCCCAGAACCTGAGTAACTTGTATTCAAAGTGTAGACTATTTCTGACCTTCTTTATATGCATTTTTTGCAGTAGATTCTGGACTAATATACTCATTGTCATATCCCATTTCATATTTTCCTATTTTAGCAGAACATATTCTTCTGCCATTTCTATGCTCAATTGCTCCCCCCTATTTTTAAGGTGAATATTCTAAGATTTAATATATAATGTAAATTAACAAAATATTTCAATAAATAGTGTTGCTGTTTGCGAGGTGTTCAAAAAATCATGACCAATTAAATATTTGAATATCTATGGTCATTTCTGTTAACTTCTTAATGCCAAACATCCCAAGTCTAGAAATCTATAAAAGCTGTAGGAAATAAAAAAGGACCTAGTGGAGTCCTTCAACAAACAGGACTTTTCGGAAGGTCAGAAGGAGACCACTTGTCTGCCGGAGGAGAAAGGCCTTGTTGGCGCTGGCTTCGATAGCGATAATTTGGGCCATTGGGTTGATAGTGAATGTGCTAGCATACACTTCACAAGCCGGTTTTCCTTGGAAAGGAGACCAGCTGTGAGTGAAGGAGGACTTGAAAGGAGTACTTGATTTACCTAATATGGCATAGTTTATTTTCACGAACCGGAAAATTGCCTGATTGAAGCCAGGCTACCTCCCAGGGTTCAGGAATTAGGAGGTTACTCTATTTTCCTTCCCATTCAAGTAGAACTAGTTAACAAAGGAACCTAATATGAGTCATAAGTCTAGGGTTTTGGGTGAAAATGTTCTTTTCATGATCCTCACATTTCCTCAGATCAAAATACCTGCTTGTTTAATTCCTCTGAGCTGAATTGTCATATGCCCTACCTATCTCCCACGGTTACTGTGAAAAAAATGGAGACAGTGGAGATATAAAGTATTTTGTAAACCTTAACATTCTACCCACACTTAAGGTATTGTTATTTTTATAGTAATAAAATAATAAAGAAAGAATTTGCAGCACACGGCCTTTGGGTAGTTTTTGCTTTAGCTCTGATTGAATGAATTTTCACTTGTGGAGTGACTCATGGAGAGAGACTCAAGAGTCAGCAATTCTAGAAAGAAATCAAAGTGATGATATTAAAGAAACTAATAACTTGCCGAGCAGAGAGGGAGCACCTGGGCTTGGATAAGACGGGTTATAAAGAAATGAACAGAGAGGCTGAAGGAAGGGACCAAAATGAGATTGACATTTTACTGTAATGCACAAAAAATTCCTGAGAATGCCTTACAGAGTGAACTTATGCAGTATAAAGGAGGTACATTGGGAGGCTAGATTTAAAAATGAAAACGTGGAGTATTTAAAAGAGCCCTCATGTCAACTATTTTCAGAACTCCTCACACAGTTTATTAAAGATTAATTGCCCATTAAGTAGGTACCATCAATATTACGACTAGTGCTAATTTAAGAATCATTTATTATCAGGAAGTCTTTAATGCTTTGGTCAGTTCAAGAGGATGAAAGTTGCTCACCCTCACCCAGTTTATCTTGTTATTAATTCTCCTATAAAGAATATGGTATCAAGTTTTCCTGGCCAGCAGCACCATCCACATGAAAACCCAGTTCAAAGAAACGTGGTTCATAATTACACTGGTCCCACCATGCTGGGACTTGCCTGTGTAGAGCCCAGGTTCCAAAGGAGTAAATGTCTGGTTCTGGCAGAGGCCCCCTGCCCCCAGGATGAGTGTGTAATAAGACCACCCTGAATTCTATTCTCTTCCCAAGTAAATTATAAATTCTCTTAATTTTAGAAGTATACTGTACATGCTAGAATAATAATGGTAGCTTCATACTCATCAAACATTTTCTATATCCACACCTCATTCAATTCTCACAACAAACCTGTGACCTAGATATTGTCACTATTATTAGTCCCACTTTACAGATGAGGAAATTGAGGCACAGTGACAAAATTTAGTGACTTTCCCAAGATATACTCAACTGGATTTGAATCTGGGCAATCTGGGTTCTTCACATCTAGACAGTATTGTCTCTGTAAATACTGGCCTTCCCCAACTTTTGAAATATCAGAAGATTAACAAATGTTATCTCTATCTCTGCCATATTAAAAACATGTCTGAGATAAAGGTGTAAATTAAAGTCAAGAGGAAAGATGAAAAATATTTTTATTACTCTCTTTAAGGTGCAACAGAATTTGTGTAAGGAAATAAAAAATAGTCTGCAAAAGAGTAAAGCTTGTATTTCCAAGCTTAAGTATCTACAAATAAGTGGTTTAAAAGTGGGAAGGCTTCCACTTCTGACCTGCCAAGTTTGTTTTAATTTGTAGTACTTGTACATCTTGTACCTGAGGAGCACCGAATATTTGTAATAAAGTGTCCGAGTTGGTTTAAAACCAAAATAAAACCAAGAGCTGGTATAAGAGCTGATTCATCCCAAAAGGAAGGCTCTCATCCAGGCAACAGAAAATTCTGTGCAAGTGGACAACTGACTTGCCCAGTGCCAGGATGACTTCCAAATTCAGCATAGTCTCTGCAGCTCAGATTCATCCCCTGAATCTACTGAGGGATTCTTGAACCCTGGCCTTTGGCCAAGGCCATGGAAGAGAAAGAGTTGGAAAGAACCAGTACTCTGCAGTGATTTGTAGATGGTGTGCCGCCGCTATTGAGTAAGGTGAGTTATATACAGGGTCCTAGCAGCTTCTGAATTGTGATCACGTATAGATCCCTTATTTTTCTGGTGTAAACCATGAATCTCACCTCACCTAGACAGTGCTGGGAATAAAGTGGTTAGAATCTCTCTCCTGGCCTCACTACTGGCCCCTTCTTTTGTCATTCCAGTCCTGTTCATGCCTTAACCATGTTGTTTGCTTCTACTTCTCACATTGCTCTGGTTAGTGCTTGTTATGACTTCAGCATGTAAACAGCCAAAGAGAACTCTGTCTGCAGCTGCTTGAAGCTCAGTCCTTCAACTCTTAGGGTCATGGGCCCCTCTGAGAATGTGATGAAACCCATGGATGCTCTCCCAGCAAAATACTTAGACACACAACGGTTTGTCTTCAATGTCATGAACTTCTGAAACCAGCCTGTACCCCAGAGTAAGATCCCTGGGCCCAAGAGCTTTAAGTGACAGGATGTTGTCGGGGCTCCAGGCTCCTTCCAGTTCACTTTGCCATCTCCAGGCGTGGCTCTTACCTCATGGTTTCAAGCAGTGGCCAATACTCCAGCCATTATTAATGTGTTTCAGGCAGGCAAATGGAAGGGAAAAAACATTTTTAAGGGTATCTCCCAAAAGTGGCATGTCACATGCACGCTGATGTGGCTCTGTGGGCGTGCCTCTGGCACAGCCTCACACGCCCCTTCACTTTGGGTTCAGTGCTCCTTGCTGGTTTAGTTGCTGGTTTTTCAATGAGAGGCTCTGCATTTTCATTTTTCCCCCAGCCACAAATTACATGGTCAATCCTACCGTGGCTCAGTGGCCAGCCACAAGGAGAGACGGATAAATACAGTCTTCATTCTCGGTGGCTGTGTGCAGCCCCAAGTCAGGGGTTCTGTTGCCATGCAAGATGGAGACAATGGATATTGGGGTCAATAACTAGCAGTTTCTGCCATGAAGATAACACTTTAAAAATAATTACCAGGGACTAAGCATTATTGAAAGTGTTTACAACTTCTAGCTCATTTGATCCTAAAAGCAATAGTACCGTTAGTCCCAGTTGACAGATGAAACAGCAACATACAGACAAGAAATCACTTACTCTAGAACACACATCTCGCAAGTAGTGAAGCCAGGATTCAAACCTGGGTTGCCTGGATTTTGAGTCCAGGATCCCTGCCTGGCACCATCTTTGCAGCTCAGCCTGCAAAATCCACCATCTGTGGTTCTAGTTCTTTAAGACAGTATCTTAAAGAGTTGAGTCCTGGGATCACTTGTACTAGAATGTCTACAATATTTATTCACAGGGCAGCTCTAAGCCAGACTACCGAATCTGAATATCTGAGGGTGGATCACCAGAATCTTCATTGTAAACAAATTCTTCCAGGTGGTCTTAGGAACTTGAGTGAGAAATGTTGCTCCAAGGTTTTAAGGTACAGTGAACGTCCTGGGATGGGTGTTGTGTGAGAAGTTGTGAGGAAGTAGATACTCACTTTAATGCATTGGTGGCAGGAAAGCAAAAGGTTACAACCCAGTGAATGGGAATCTGGCAACATCTACTAAGGTTGCAGATGCATTGGCCCTGGGATACAGCAGTTCCACTTCCAGAATTTATCCTACAAACAGACCTACACATGTATGAAATGGCACATACACAAGATTATTCATGGTGGGATGTTGATAATAGCAAAACATCAGAAGCAGCCCAGGCATCCAGCAGTGGAGAGCAGGCCGAGGCCATCCATGCGGGGGCATGTGTCAGTATGTCCCAAAGAACAAGGAGACCACTAAGAACTGTTGGAGGGAAATCTCCAGGACACGAGGGCAGTGACGAAAGCAGGACACTAACAGTGTGCATGGTATAGGCAAGAGGACCACCTCTTACCAAGAACCACATGCTCCCCAAAAGGACTCTCTTGCAGGAGTGTCCACCTTTTGGTGTCTCTGTGCCACACTGGAAGAAGAGTTGTCTTGGGCTACATAATAAATACACTGTGACACATAATCACAAAAAAAATCTCATAATGTTTTGAGTAAATTATGATTTTGTGTTGGGCTCTATTCACAGCCATCTCGGGTCATGGGTTCTACACCCCTGCATGGACTCTGACTGGCAGGGCTGCCTGCAAGGGTGGGGGCAGTAGCGTCAGCTCTGGCCCCTCTGAGGAAGCCCTAGGTTGTTGAAGGCTCCCAGATAGCTGTCTTTAGTATAATGGAGGTACTTAGGGCCTTCCTAGGCTGTGGGTCCTGTTCACCAATTCTATGGCATGGAAAAACATACCATCACATCTCTTTGGAAACAGCAAACCTAGCTCTTGCGTGCAGAATGGTTCAGAGACTGCATTAACTTTTCATCATTCCAACTGGAAAGATCACTGCCTTAGTCCTGGACTGGATTTGGGGGACAGTCTGTGGAGGTGTTTGGATGACTGTGCTCTTCCTCCAGCTCAGTATGATGCCGCTCTCCTCTTGAATTTGGATCTCTCTCTTGGTAGGGTGGTTTCTTTTGTACCTAAGAGAATGTTTACACTCTTAAGTGGAAACATGAGGGAGTTTCAGCAACAGATTGTTCTCTAAAAATAGTCCCTTCAGCCTTTTCCATTAAACGAGGTGTCAAGGTTCAGAGTTAGCACAGGGGTTTGTTGGTACAAAATCAGCACGAGCATTCCCTTGGAGATTGTCATACACGTCTATGAAAGCCCAGGAAGGCAGACCTTGGAATTATTCTGAGTTAGGAAAGAGAACCCCAAATGTCTGATCAATTTATTTTTTTACTTAAAAAATAAGAATTAAAAAATACTTTGGCGTCAGGAAGTCAATTGAATAGATGATCTGTTAGCACAATAAATATTTTAGTACATCCCGTGTTTTGGTCCTGGAATAATTTATTCTGAATTCTGTCATCGTCAGTATGGTCCCCAAATGTGAAGTGGTAGGGCTTGAAGCAGCATTTATATGACCCTTTATGTGAGCTCGAAGGAGTAGAAGTCGACCGTGTCAAAGAATGGATTGCGAGTGGACAGGAGAGGTAAAGCCCTCCTTCTCCATCCCCGCAGGCCTGACCTCGGCACTTTGTTTGCTCTAACTTTGTAGATGATCATAACAAAGGCCCGAGCTTATGTCCAGGGTTAATCTGGACCCGTGATGTCCAACAGAACTTTCTGTGCTATTGGAAATGCGTGTACCTGTGCTGTCCAATAGCCACTGGTCAAATGTAGCTACCAAGCAGTTGAAATGTAGCTAGTGTGACTGAGGAACTAAAATTGTATTTGTTTCAACTAATTAAAATGTAAATATCCACATTTAAACTCTAGCAGCTGCCATTTGGACAGGGTGTCTCCCCATGCTTGGAATGAGAGTCATGAATTATGATTTTCAACCTCTGTCATTATGTCAAATTAAGATGACAGTAATGTCATATTAGTGCTGTGCTGTGTGCATTAAATGTCCATTTTATAGAATAAATATAATTGGTCCTTGCCTCCCCTTCAGATGTTCTGAGAGGTGTGGGCCATCTAGATGTCCTTATTGGGTTCCATGAGCCAGAGGTACCAGTGCTAAGCTGTTTTCTGACTGTGTCCATTTACAAGAACCAAACCAGGGATTCAGTCCCTAGAGAATGAGGCTGGTGTGAAAGCATTGCCCAAACAATGGCCTCTATGCTGTGGACGAAAAAGGGGCCACATCCCAAACCTGACAAGCTTGGGGAAGGCCTGCATAGAGGGCCTTACAAACTCAGAGAACAAAAGTAACCACGTAGGATGGTCTGAACATAAGAATTCCTAACTAAAATCAGGTCAAAGCAGGTAGTCAGGTCCAGGCCTGTTGCTTCCCTGACAAAGGTCAACCTCTCCCTTAAGTGAACCTGCCTATTGTCTTTCTGCATCTAAGTTAACATATTTTCAGACTGCCAGAGTCATCTCCTTTTCCAGACCCTTTAGGACACACTCTCCCACCAGAGCATGGGACCACAGAACTCGTCCCTGTTACCTTGTTCCCTGAACAAGCCTCTGTGTGTTGTACATGCAAATTGTTAGCCATTCCACACCCACCGATGTAAAAGAAGTGTGTGTCCCTCAGAGACTTTATCGTCTTGCTTTCTCCCACCTCTCTAATCTACCGTCAGTGGACTTCATGAAATCCCCCTTATGCCTTCTCTTTTGATTCTGATGTATAAAATAAGCTGTAAAATTGCCATTCTCTGGAGCATTTTTTCAATCCATTGAGATCCTGCTTCCCAGCAATTGTCATCTGTTTGGCTCAAATAAGCTCATATAAGTTCTCTACAGGTTTGGAAATTTCTTATGTCGACAGCACCTGGTATTCACAAGTGAGAAAACTTTGTTTGTATGTGTGTGTGTTTCTTTAAACTCGAAGTTGATTAATTAATTTCAGGGACTTTACACACCTAAAACCCAAGTGCTGCTAATTTTTACCAGAAAATAGAAAAGACCTAATAGCTGTAGAGCACAGTTTGTGGGGTTATGACAATTAGAGGCTAATTTATTGTTACAAAGCAGTCTTGAATTCAGTACAGATACCTAAGGTGACTGCAAAAGCAAACACCATTCATTCTCTGTATTCTTACTAACCCAAGATCAATCTAATTCTGCTCCCCTGTCTCTCTTCTTCAAGAATGTTCAGGTTTTTCTTTAGTCCCTTTATTGCTATTTTTCAAATCACCTCCCTCCTAATATTTTTGATGTTGCTGATTAAGAAACAATGTGTAGATGAGCTTCCCATCATGCAACCTGCTAGGTCCTGCCAACAATAATGCTCATCCTCAGCCCCCACACACTCGCATCTCTAGGTCTAAGACAGACAGCTCCAGAATTTTTAAGAGATGGGTCCTGTCCTCCTTTCCTTAGGACTTCTATCTCCCTCGGATATGGGGAGGGTGGGTGACCCAGAGCAAGCCCAGCCTGCTTCAGGCCCCCAGATCCAGTTGATCTTTACCCCTGAGATTGTCCATCTGTGAATCCACAGCTTCCAGGGTTAGCACAGAGGAAGCCATCTTCCAGGATTAGTTTTCACTCCAGCTTCCACTTAGCTGGTGTGCTTTGTGGTCAAGTAGTGGAGCTTGGTCACCATCTCTCCACTTCTGATGCATGCCCATTAATAACAAACCATGCTTGTCCTGACTCCTAAGGAGAAGCCCTGAAATGCCAGCCAGGTGACTGCTGGTCCACTTGCCCTCCATTGTTTACAGAACTCCTGAAAGAGGGAATTCTCCTGATATAGACTGTTATGTATACAACTGATGGATCTGAGATGATTTGGTGATACTGGAACTCAGAAGCTCTCCAAAGGGCTTATTCAAGGAACAAAGTAGCTTATTACAAGCTACTGTAAGAATGACATTAACTACTCTCCTCTCCTACTGATTGAGCCACCCAGCACAGGGCCATGAATATAAACAGCCCTAGAACTTCAGATCTTATTGTTTTGTTGATGAGTGCACATGGTCCTTCAGCATACAGTGTGGGTGGTCTGCTGGGGTGGGGGGGGTGGTTATGAATCAGAGCCAAGGGGTTTTGTTCTCTGGTCAGCCTTCCCATGTTATTTGAGCACTTGACTAATTGCTCTGAAACTGAACATTCAATTGCTGCTTCTGGGTTTTCGACAGGAAAATGGTTTCTTGTTTATTCTCACATGTCATCATACATCTTCCCTTCACAAGCCAGAGCCGCAGCATGGACAGGTGAATGGGCTCTAGGGGGAGAGTCAGAGGACCTTCCCCACAGCCCCGTGTGAGCTGGAGGGAGCCCTTTGGCCAGTGTGCCTTCAGCCTATCACCAACACAAGCAAAATACACCTGCTCTTTTCTGGCTGCGTGGGAAATGTGTGCAGCTGTGTTAGTTTAAAACCAATGAAAGTTTGCCTGCAAACAGAGCTTCCTGGTGGTTAGATGTCATGTAATTCCAAGTGTTATTGCTAAATATGACTCTTATTTACTTTGCATATGTTGAAATATTTAAAATTTATCACCCATTTTGTAAGACAGAGTATTTTTCTAGTCTTCTGTTTTGGCTTTACTATGCTATTGATTATGTTAAATGACCAAAATATTCATGCTTTTATGACAATTCAAGTAATACAGACATGTATAAATTACTAATTAAGTCTTCACCTTCTTATCCCACCTCCTTGAGGTAACCAGAGTGATCAGTGTGTTTCACTGCATGCACCTTTCCACAATTTCTGTAGAAATTGTATAGAATTGTGTAGAATAGGTGTGTAGAAACATAAATTATTATTTTTATACTTTATAAAAACATGGATATGCCTTTTACATGCTGTGACTACATATATACACACACACATATTTGTACATACATACCCAAACATATGACATATTTTCAAGTCATTCTTTTTTAATAGTTGCCTATGAGCCAATATTCTATTTAATCCTTTCCTCGTCACTGGCTACTGTAGTTTTTCTTCTGTTTTTAAGAGAAAAGAACAAAAGCAAAGGTCATTGCTTGGCTTTATGATTTTTTTATATGGTTAATCTTGACTTTCACTGTCTTTTTTAAGTTCTTCTCAGTTAAGTTCATTTTCCTTCACATGACAGGTGATTTAAAATATATACATATAATTTTAAACCCTTTATTAAGAAAACAGGAAGAGAAAAGTACCTTGCCCTATGAGGGCAGGGCTTGCAGGGGCAGTTGGTTTGGTGGCGTGAGCCTCTGGGAGTGTTATTTGTTTACACGGTCAGTTTCCTAGGTTTCCGAGTGTCACTGCCAATCTGTGCGCCTTGGCAGCCAACAGCTCTTCCTAAGCTGTCTTGTGGCCAAAGGCAAACTGAATGTCGAGGAATGGAAACTGTTGCAAAGTTTCCAAACAGTCAGGAAAGTTTTAATTCCAAGATGGGTCTAGTTCCTATTTTGTGAAAGAAAAATAGTGTGGAAACACCTAATTTTAAAAATTCTCTTAAGAATGTACCTGGAGCACAGGGAGTGAGAACATTTTTTACTTTCTATTAAAGGAGGAGATTTGGGGTTGCTGGTGTGGTTAGGTTCCCTGATGCTGGGCCTGCCTGGGACCTGGTACTCCCGCATGAGGCCAGTATCTCACTGAGCTGGGCCCCTTTATGTGTGTTTGTGTTATGGTCTGCAGAGTACAACTCATCAGTAAATGCTTTTTGAGCCAGATGGATTTACACAGGGCTGAGACGCACCACGTTTTAAGAGTCTTGCTGAGGAGGGCCTGCTGGGTATCTGTGCGATCTGAAGAAGAGGACTTGGGAAGACAGTGGGAGAAGGACAGCCAAGCACATGCCTGAGTTTGGGAGTAGGAGGAGACCAGGGAAATGGGGTAATGCAGTTTACTCTAGTGATAGATGCTAAAACCGACCTTGAGAATGTTTATCTTGGGCTTGAGAACAATGAAAAGCCACAAGAACCGTTTTGGAGAAGGGAAGGAGTGACCAAAGCAGTGAGTGGAGAAGCTGACTCAGACGTTTTATGTGTCATTGTGATTGATGACCTGAGAGGGACTGTCCTTTCCTGCCCCTCGCATGGGATGAGTTTGTTTGTTATACCTTATTTTTATAGTTCCTTCTGCCAGTCTTCTGTGCATCAAAGAATATTCAGAACAGTAGACACAAAGCTCCATCTTTTCATGCTGGGAGTTGGTAGGTAGTATGATTTTGCATATGTATGTATACACACCCCACGTTTCCACAGATCAATCAACAAAAATATAATTGGGGAACAATTCAAAAACTCTTCAAAAACAATGAAACTGTATTACTAGTCCTTAGTCCTCCTGAGTTCCTTGATGGCCTCTAACACTTCAGCCAGTCCTCTGAAGTCTGTGGAAGCTTGTGGAGAGACTCAGCAAGTTGGAGGTCCCATGGTCATCATCTGAGCTTGCCCCAAGCCCAATCCACTGAGAGAAACAAGCTTCAAAAGATCACCTATTTTGGGAGGGGCAGGTAGGTGTTTAGAGGGCAACACTTCCTCCCAGGAATATTTAAGTCAGTTGACCAACTAAAGTTGATTCACCTAACTTGCCTATTGCCGATTATGCCTGTGACTATCTCATTTCCAGGCAAAAGAAATGACACCCGGCCAGGAAATACCAGACTGCCCCAACTCTGGTGAGGTGCGTGAGATGAGTGTGGTTTAGGTATAAGGTGTGAGGAAAATGCAAAGAGAAGTATCAATGGTTATAGGACTTTTCATCTTGCTTCTGAATACAGACCATAAATTGTTAAGATACAACAGGGAGTAATAACAGCAACTTCAAATGACAGTTGCAAAGCTTAAATGAGATAGTGTAGGTAGCAGCTCTATATAAACTGCATAAAGTGCTATGAATTAACAATTGTTATTTGCTCCACAATGCAAAGTTCATTAGGTAAAAAATTCTTTAAAAACCTGTCTTCAATAGCACAGTCTCAATCTATTGTAATTTTCCCATGGATATTAGTCTGTAATTTACATATTAGAAAAGATGGTGAAAAGTATGTTTTTTCATCTAATGTCACTGGGTTTTTTACACTCTTGCCTCAATTGTTTTTGATTTGAAGTGTTATTTTTAACCTCAAAAAATATCAGGATGCATTTTTTTTCTTTGAATACGAAGTCTCTTCAGACCGTATCCAGCCATGTAATATGAAAAATAGAGACATTTATTGAGGAAGATACAAGATACAAGAAACATTGTACCTAGGACAATGACACCTCAGTCCACTTTGAAGTAGGCACCTTGGGACCTCACACAGTTCTCCTAGTTGCCAGCAGCTGCCCCATCATATTTTCCTGAATCTCATTGATGGTCTGAAATTTCTTCCCCTTCAAAAGTGATTTTACTTTTGAAAAAAGTCAGAAGTCACAGTGTGCCAAATCTGGGCTGTAGAGGGGCTGAATCACCTGAGTGATTTGATGTTTCACCAAAAACTCTGCATGAGACCTGTTGCATGAGCAGGCATGTTGTCATGATAAAGCTTCCAATCACCAGTTGCCCATTGTTGTGGCCTTCTGAATGATCTGAGTAGTTTCTGCAGAGGGATGTTCAAGCTTAACACAAAATTTGATGCAGATTTGTTGCTCTGCTCATGCAGTCATTTTGAATGCGATGGCCACACATGCTCTCTCAACAGCATCTACCACCCCCACTGACTAGTACAGTGAAGTCATCATTGTTCACACATGCGCATTCCAGTCCATTCCCCTTGGCTGCCAGGTTACAGTGATCTTGTGCAAGCCATTCTCATTACATTAACAGTGGCTGGACGTTTTTCAGACACACATCTTAGCCTATCTTTTTAACAAAGAATTCAAGTTGGTGGCTGGGCTTTTCTTTATCTAAAAAGCAAGGGCTCTTGCAGCCTCCCATGTAAAGAGCCTGCAACAAGTGGCTTGAGCCCAGGGTGGGTCTGTCTCTGGCATGATTACTGTCTGAGGGCTGGTTAGAAAGAGTGCCAACCAGGGAAGTTACTTTTCTTTGGAGAGGAGAGGCAATTCCTTCCTCTTTGAGATCTGCAAGCTTAAGAAGCAATTTCCTCTATCTGGTCCACTCTTGGCACTTAATACAGTGCTACCTGCAAATTGGAGCTTTCTAATAAATTCCAACCCCTCTCTACCAGAGGAATATTGAAAATATCAAAATATATATTTTTTAAAAGGTGTCATAGGAATATTCTAGGGCACACTAACTACCATCAGTGAAATTTCAAAGCATGCTTATCTTAGCTCCCTAGTGTCTCCCACCAAAGACTGAACTAACAAAAGAAACATAGGGCATTTTATCTTATGAGTAAAACCAGAATACAAAGAGTCAACATGACCAAGCTTTCAAAACTGTGGGAATGAGCCATGTCTGCGATTGTCTTTTCCCAAGAATGAGAGCAATTTTCAGATATGAATGGGTGGTTTGTCCACTGTTGCCCTCCCCTCTTTATATTCATGTTGTACCATTGATGATTTAGCAGTAAAGAATGTACTTCAAAATTTCCGTCTCAGAGTGTATATCTAAGAGACTCTCTAATTTTAGTTTCATAAAGCTATATTTGTTTTGGACTGAATTTTTGGAAAATAGTCCACATTTCAGTATTTTGTTGTCATTTGTTCTATAATCAAGACAATAAAGGACTCCATATCTCAGTGACATTTTTTGTGCATGGACATAATATGTCTTCTAAGCGAAAGCAAGTCCTGTGTGATTGATCATTGATGACAGGCTATTCTGTTAAAGAGCAGTCACATTCACCAGGCCAGAAGGGAGCTGTACCTGAGCACGAGAATGGTATTTCTTACTGATGTAAGCCAGTAAGCTCCAGGTAAGGCCTTGCATTCCATTTCCTTGGTTTTATTCTTCTTTCCCTCCTTACCCATGATTTCCTCTTTCTTACACCCCCATCACAAGCTGCAGCCTGACCTCTTGAGGACCTGAGAAAACATCTGGGACAGCTGCTCAAAGTCTCTCGAGTTTATATTTATTAATGCGGATTCAGTCATTAAAGAGATTCTTTAAACCAGACACAATTAAAACATGGAAGTCACCCTGGCTGGGTGGCTCAGTTGGTTGGAGCACTCTCCTGCACACCAAAAGGTTGTGGGTTCGATTCCCAGTCAGGGCACATACCTAGGTTTTGGGTTTGGTCTCCTGTCAGGGAAAATACTGCAGATTTACTCCCCAGTTTGGGCATGTATGGGAGGTAACCAATTGATGTTTCTCTCCTTCTTTCTCTCAAAAAAAAAAAAAAAAAATCTGTGAATGTATCCTCAGGTGAGGATTAAAAAACAAAACAAAATAAAAAAATGTGGAAGTCCCACAGAGAAACAATCTGCTTTCATTCCAGTAACAATGAGCATGTTCTGACTTTTGCACTAATTAGCTGAGAGACTTAAGAAGAGTTGAAAGGGTTAGACTCAATAACTTCTTAAGGTTCTTCTAATATTACAATTGTGTGATCTTAGAGAAACCAACTAGGTTATCACCTAAGTTTCCTCCAATAATGTCAAGTCCTCCAGGGCTTCAAAATACCAACAGGAACCCTCTTCCCTTCTTCTGGCACACTCTCAACTTATATGCTGTGGGGCTGGTTTTTATGAAGTGGGAGACTTAGAACCCCAAATCTCTTACCCAGGTGCTTCATATCCCCCCACTGCCAGCTCTGACATCTCCACCCCTATTTGCCACCTCCTTATGTTATATCTGTTGACAGTTCTCATTCATGGTGACCTGATTTAATATCACCAGAAAATGAATCAATAGTGTCGTGAATATCTGTTTCGTTTACAGTATATCTCCAGTGCCTTAGAATAGTGCCTGAGCACAAAAACACACTTAATAAAAATTGTTGGACTCAGAGCTGGCACCACATTGTCAAGTCTTGCACTCCTCACAGTCACAGTCACTCATTGGACAGATGTCCCCAGTCTCTCTCTTCTCTGTTACCACCCACCATTACTCACGTACAAGTTGTTTATTTTCTTTTTTCTGCCTGATTTCTTTCATAGGGCAATCTATACAAGTTTCCTATTTATGTGATTAATAACCTAAATGTCATGTTTTCACTTAGTGATTAAGCCATTTGGAATGAGTGGTTTTCCAATTATTCTTATGATTCACTGACATGATAAGGCAAATGCAGCCAAAGAACTTTGAGATAAATGACATTGCTTATCTCTGAACGCAAGAAACTCTTGGTTCTACCAGTAAAGGGTCAACTAAAGCAAACTCTGCTCTGCTATTAATAGTTAATAGTTCTTAGAGGGAAATAAAGGCTGACAACAGATGCCTGCATGAAAGTCACACCCAGGGATTTTTATTATCATGAACTATATCTAAAGTTGTATAATGGGAAAAACACCTTGGTTTAATGTAGGACTTTATTACATCTAGTAAATATATAATACACTATATCTTACTTCCTCTAATTTACTAATATAGATACCCAAAGGGACAATATGAAATCAAAGGTGACCATTAACACATTAAACTGCACCTCAAAGTCCGTTGTCATTCATAGCAATGTTGGTCTTGGGATGAACTTCTGTTCCCAAATTAGGAAGGATCAGGCTTTTGGAAACCAAATTATCTGACATATGGGAGGACCATACTCTACCCCCTTTCACCTCCCACCACCATCACCAAATAGTCCAAGGGCCTTAAGTGAGACCCTCCAGTGGAATATTGCAATTGGTTCCTGTAGGCTCCAGGGAGCAAATTCATTCCATCAGGTGGTATCAAGTGGGGAGTGTGGGTCCTAAAGGATAGAAACCTTTGGATCTTAGCTTTGTCAAAACACCTCTTGCCCAGGGAGCTATCCAAGGTGCTGTCTGAAACTCCCTGTCATCCAGGAGATCTGAAACTTCTGTCCCTGTGTTGACATATGTTTCTGCCTATTTTGAGCCTCACCCTTCTGAATTTATCTAAACTTGAAACCATCTGTTTTTTTGCAATTTGGGTTCTTCCTGACCAGTACTTGCTTCCAAATTCTGAGATGTTTTGTGACACATTTTTAGATTGCCCTCAACTAACCCTTTGCCGGCATCTCCTTTTGACTCTGCCTAGTCTTATTTAACTCTTGTCCTCTCTTACTCTGTCCCACATCTGGGTTTTGTATATCTATAGCACATGTCAGCAAAGTGATAGAACCCAGAAGTGAATCAACAAGAACAATTCAACCTCAAGATACATATTATTTTGTTTTGTAAATATAAATCGCCTCTTAATGTACTGTTAAAAAATAGTTGTGTGATGAGAAAACTTCTCATTATATAGCAACTAGAATGACAAATAGAAAAATAATTTTAATTTTTAATTTACTTTATTCAGCTACTGTTGGCAAGATCATTATTGTTGGAACAAACATTTGTTACACAGACTTTATTCACATTCACAATCTTTGTAGTAATAGATGACTCATTCTGGCAATGGGTGCTAAAATGTATTTTTCAAGATACATTTTTAAAGAACTGGAACAGTCCAAATTTACATATGGTGTCAAAACTTGCCTGGAAGTTATATCTTTCTAATGCAAGCATAATAATCTGTGTTTCCACAAAGTGCTTTTACGCACTTTCATAAAAATTATCATCTCATCTGATTTCCATACAATGTGTATGTTGTCTCTAGAAGGAAAAGCAAATCCACATTAGAGCACTGTGGGTAAGCATCAGGTATTGGGCAATTGGTTGTGTAAGACGTGCTCTCTGGTTTTTTTTTTCCAGCTGCTTTTATAATAATCACATTAAGAAAGAAAAACAAACAAACAAAACTCCAAGCACACCACCCTCTGTTCTCTTACTCTGAAGAGATTGCCTGCCTTGAGTATTACCAGTGGTGTTTGTATTGCCATTCAAGGCAGAGCTAATGACTGCATGGAATCATTGCGTTCATTTTCCGAGTTTCTTGTATGACCAATGTCCCACATCCCTAAGATAGTTCTCAAGATTAGGGATGCGGATCAATGCCCAGACATCTTTTTATGTCTGGGGAAGGCTAACAAACTCTTCAGGGATTGAGTTCTTGACCTTGGCTTCTCACCAACTCCTAGCACAGAGGCACCATGTTCTTACTGGCCCCAGCTGAGCCTTAACTCAATTTAGACTTCAGTATAAACAGAAATGGAGTGAATCAGCTAATCCTTCCTAGCAGCAGAATCCATGCTTCCAACAAAACCTTGTAAGGGGTAATGGCATATAATATAGATAAAAAGAGAGTGAGTCCCACAGAAAGGAAGTCTGGGAACCTGGGTCCCCATTACACTCCCATCTCCTGAGGCACTTCAGGGCTCCACAGAGCTCTGTTCAGTTTCTTTACTTTACAGATGGGAAAACTGAGGCCTGGGGAAGTGAGCTCACTGTTCAAGGACACACAGCTAAGTAGGAACAAAGCTGAGGCAAGACGCTGGTCTTCTGACCACCTTCCACTCTCCAGATCACAACATTTGCCTCTCTCTTTCCTTTTCCCTATTTCCTCATGATTGTAACCAATACGTTATACACTCACTCTGACTTCTGTATTGACAAGGCTTTTTTGTCCCCAGGTAAAATATGCTCTAAGTCAAACTGGCTTAAACTGAAGGACTTGACCACCTAATATAAATAAAAAGTTCAGGGATACCTGGCTTCAGGTGCAACTGGGTACTTAAAACTACCATCTGGTTCAACCTCCCTCTCTTCATAGCTCTTGTTTCTGGCTCCTGTCGTGCTGGCTTCATTTTCAGGGGGCCTTCTTCTGGACTCCAGCAGGTGGAGGCATCCCACATTCTTATAGCTGATAGTTCCTATGGAAAGAAAGTTTCTTCTTCCCGATACCTCTAATAAAATTCTCATAATTGAGCCTATACACCTGTGTTGGACCATGTGCTCATCCCTGAACCAATCGCAGTGGCCAAAGGGTTTGAATGATCTGATTGGTCAAGCCTGGGTTATGTGGCCACCCCAGGAAGGGGAGATCGGGCTCAGCTCTCCTCAATAAGGGGGGGCAGTTTCCCGAGGGAAAAGCCAGGATGCGGTTAACTAAAATTGTGAGGAAATGAAGGCTGGGAAGATAAAAATAGCACACATCTACAGCAACATCCCCAACTCTTCGTAGGCGTTTGAGGCTATTACTTAGAAACAGAGGCAAGAGGGCTCACTGCAGAGCGGCCTGCACTCTGCTCAGGGCCTCAGACTCCTCTCTGTTAGGGACTCTTTTATTTTATTATTGCTCAATTAGGGAGTCCCTCGGGATTTCTTGATGCTTTTTAAAAAGCATAGAATTATAAAGCATATCCTATACTTTTAGAGTCAATTGGTAGAAATGCCCAGCTAATGATACACTGGAGGGCTTGATGCATTTGAGAGTATTGGGTTGGGAGAAGATGAACTAAGGTCAGATAACTTCCAGAAAACTCTTTAAACAGTACGTAGTGTTGAAAACCCCCAATTGCTATGCCTGTCTCCATCCCATCTCCCCCTGGGCGGTATACTTGTACATGCCAAGCCAGGACGACAACTAGGTCAGCTCAGGTATGCCTTCTCGGGCGTGTTCTGGAAGGGAAAGGCCGCCTTTCAGGTTTCCTAGAATGACGACAATGGTGGCAGGACAAGATCGCTTTAGGGCCTCACAGTGCTGCCCCTGCCGTTTCCCAGCAGGGCTCTCCTTCAGGCTTCAGCTGAGATGTTTTAGGACACTGGCTCGTGGAGATGTGAAACCGGAAATCCAAGAAATTGGGTTTTTGTCTCAATTCTGCAGCAAATTGGTTGAACTTTGATCAAATGTTTCACCCTCTCTGGACCTCTGTGCCCATGTTTTGAAAATGAAATGTTGAAAATATAATAGTACCTTTCAAATAAGTTAGTGTTTCTTAAAGAGTGGCGTGCATACCGCAGTGGCTCATGAGATTATTTTAGGTGGCACATGGTCATGTTTTTATTTTACTAATTATAAATATATTTCGTCCAGTTTTAGATATATTGACATAACTTGTGTATGTTTTTTAAAAATGTACTGGATTAACCAACACAGCTACTCCCAAGTTTTATGGATAATAAAACTTCCAAAAAAAATTTCTCATACATGGATGTGGTAAAAACCCAAAAATGGTAGCATGCATTACGGAATTTCAGTGAACTCTGATACACATGATCTCAGGATAAAAATTCTTGGATAGAGTAGATTAATAATGATTGGAGAGAGGTGAAATCTGAGATCATGCTTTGTCGAGAATCTGAATTGTACCAAGCACTGCGCTAGGTATTTTCCATCCCTGTGAGGAAACTATTATCCCATTTTACACCTGAGGAACTGAGGTTTGGAGGTGTTAAATAACTTCTGAAGTCATGCCCTGATTGGTTGAACTGTTATTCAAAGTAAGAACTGATTCTAAAACCACGTTCTTTCTAGAAGCCACACGACCTCCCGAAGACTCATGGCTAACAGTGTAGTAACTTGTTACACCTTCTGAGGTCAAATCGTGGCCAGTTTCTCTCTAAAATTCACAGCACCTCAATTTCCAGCAGGGCCTCTGCTGCTCTGCACACCCTGGACAAGGCTGGACGCATGAGCAGAAAGAATTTGGAGCTCCTTGCTTTGTCCAACTCTGCAAGGGCCCCCTGCCCTCTAGCCTATCAATTCATCATTATAGCTTTCACTTTATTTATATTTGAATTTTTTTACATCTTCAATTTTTTTCTCTGTGCTCTGTAAGTTTGGGGTTACTATGTAGCTTACACCCTAGTGGGGAATAGCTGAGAGCTGGCAGGAAACCTCAGGGAATTATAAGCAGGCTCTTCCTCAGAGCTACCCAGGATATGTAGGGAGGGGAGGGGTACTTGGGGGAAGAGGAGATGAGAAGAAAGAAGAGTGAAGCGTCAGGGGGAAAAGAAGGTTGACTGAGAACTTGGGAAGACATGAAAGATAAACTCCACATTGTGTTTCCTGTCAGTCCACCGCTGAGACCAAAATAAATCTTAGCAGCCATTGGCAGCAATGACTCAATTGTCCTCTCCTCATCGCACTGCTTTGATGAGACTTAAGAGAGAGAAGCACTTCATCGATCCTCACGGGGCTTGGCCCATAATTAGCTTTCCTGAGAGTGGTAGCTGTGACAGTTAATGGTGGTATCACGTGTGCTGCTAAAAAAGGATCTTTTCCCTAACCTCAATTTGCATTGAAAAGGCATAAATCAAAGGACAAATGATGAACTAGGAGAACAACACATAAAACAGATATTAGGTTAATGTCCTTAATACATAAAGAATTTCTGTAAATCATTAGTAAAAACTAACAACTGTATAGAAAGATGGGCCAAGGACAATATACAAAGGAAATGCCAATGGCTCTTAAACATATAAAGAATGTTTAACTTATAATAAAAAGAAATTCAAATTACAGCTATAGCAGCATACCATATTTTTACCAGATGGACAAATATCAAAAAGATTGTAACATACCCTGGATTGGTGAGAATGGGAAAAAGACTCCCCTCTGTTGCTGCTGGAAGCATTAACTGGTCCAACTTCAAGAAGGAAAATTTAGGAATATTTAACCAAAGTATGAATGCATTTTCCCTTTTATTCCTCAATTCGTTTTCTAGGGGCTTTCTCCCATGGCTATACTCAGAAATATGTACTTAGTGATGGGTACGAGGAGATTTATTGTGATATTGTTTTAATAGCTAAAAATCAGAGGAAATGGGAAGGTACATAGCTGCGGCACTCATTAAGTCATGGTATATCTATGCAATGGGAAGGTAGGCAACAGCTTAAAAATATGAGGCAGCTCTAGGTAGACAGATAGGGGATGCATAGATCATGTAACAATCTCCAAGATACACTAAGTGAAAAAACTCATGATATGTAATAGTGTATTATATGTTAATGATATTGTAAAAACCAAAAGGCTCTGTCTATTCATGTGTTTGTATGTGTTAGTATGTGTATCT
Organism: Trachops cirrhosus; assembly: GCA_028533065.1. NCBI lineage: Eukaryota > Metazoa > Chordata > Mammalia > Chiroptera > Phyllostomidae > Trachops > Trachops cirrhosus. The sequence continues at coordinate 42,938,219 of CM052540.1, read as the reverse complement.
CTGGAAAGACATCTGAGAAACCCAGGGTGAGAGTGCTCCTTACTTACCTTCACTGTCCTGCATCTTCCAGTGATGCACCATTCTGTACCAGCTCTTCAAAAAACAATGATAAGAAAGAAACAGTGAGTCCACATGGAGAGTGCAGGCCTGCAGCCCTGAGAGACATCACTCGTGTGCTTTGCCCCTCTGTTCCCGAGGCCCGTGGCTGTGCTGGAATTAGGCACATGTGCGCAGACCAGTACTCACAGAACCTTCCGGGAGCCTTAAACTCTGGGGGAGCAAAAGGGGGATGAAAAACGGGGGAGGAGGAGGAACCCCAGTCTCAGCACCTTTAATCTAGGAGAGTCCATAGTAACCCTCAAATCGATGTTTCTTTTCGTGGAAAACGAATTGTTCTGGAGCCTGTGGTTACCAGACAAAACACAGGAAGCCCAGTTCAATTTGAATTTCAGACAAACAGCATACTGCGGGTAAATATGTCCCATGCAATATTTAGGAGATACTTAAGTATTTTAAATTGTTTAATCTGGCAATCTAAGTGGGATCCAGGACCCAGCTGCTCGGCAGGCAGCATGGATTCTCGGAGCCTGGCCGTCCGGGTCTGCGAAACCACCCCCAGGACCACAGGACAGGCTGCAGGGGCCCCGGGAAGGACCTGATTGGGAGAGAAGAGACTTGGTGGGCAAACTTGCCCTGGACAACAAATGACTGCATAAAGCTATTTAGAGAACTTGGCAGTCACGCCCACTCTTTTTTGCTCTGTTAATAGATGAACTTCTGTGTTCAATTATGTTTCAGAAACAAAATGTTTTAAAGCCACTAATCTAGATCAGATCACTCATTTTACACATATTATGAGGTTTATTTTTCATTAAAACTCATCTTCCTATTATTATGCTCACACCAGTGTAAATTATATCTTTTCTACAAGGCAACAAAATGAAATGTGTATACCTCTATAGCTACAATTTCTTTTAAGTTGAGTATTCTTGCTCCTACTTGCTTTTATACTTTATAATAAGCATAAAATGCAGAATTTGAAATAAGAAAGTTCAAATAAAAGTAAATATATATCGATTTATGTATAAAATATATTTAAATTCAGATTTATGTACCTGTAGCATGGTGAAATTTTCATAGGCACTCTTATTGTATTTTGGTTTGAATGAAGCTGAAGTGGGTATGAATCTCTTTGTTTGACAGAATTGCCTGCATGATGCATGAGCTGTGCTCTCGGTGGTGGTACTAGCAGAACTGGTAAATAGAGAGTTAGAGTCTCTTGCAAGTCAAAATAACAAAATTTTCTTGTGGATGAGCACCTCTTCCATGGGAAAATGCTTTTGTCCTTCCAGGTACACTCAGGGAACCTAAAGAGTGAATTTAGGCACCCGCGGTATCCCGAGGTCATTGCCCTCCTCAATTCTTTTACCTTAAATAGAGGGCCATTTCTAAGTTCCCAAGGAGTATCTTCCCCACCTGGCAAGTCATGTAGTGAAAATGTGTTCTGAGAACTGATCTTTGATAAAAACGAACACTATCAGGTAATAGAGCCTTTCTTATATTTTCATACTACTTTGCTAAGTACTATGGAAGGTGAAACAGCAGGAAAAGAGGAAGACCAAATGGGAGCCGGCTGGACTCTGTACAGACAGCCACAGGCAGGAGTCTATAGGAGCGGAGCAGGGCTGCTGAGGACATGACATTGTGAACATCACTCATTTGCAGAGTTGCCAGGAGTCGGAGCCAACTCAGCATCACAAAACACACACAGAGTGAAGCTCCCTCTCCAAATACCCCATGACCTTTCATGGTGGGTTTATCACTGGCTTTCTGTTGGGAGTTGCTAAGGTAAACTTCTCTTCTAAAACCACCACTGGGGCCAGCAGGATTTAGAGCTACACCCTTCCCAGTCCCTATGAAAAAGGGCGGAACAAACTCTGAAGTAGTGGTTTCAAATGTTGGCAGATTGTTTACACTGGAGATTGCCTCCTGGCTTTGCTTTATTTTTGTGAGACTTAAGCTTCATAATCTAACACTACTTTTGCAGCGTTAGGCATGAAATGAAAATAATTTCCCTGTTGGCAGGGGCAACCAAAGTGGCATTTGAGACCTCTCGGCAATGCTGACCTCATCACTTCCCGATGTATCGCTGAGCTCTGCACTTGGGAGCTCCTCCTCCAAATTCAAGGTTGATAAAACTATGGCTGCCTTGGATCTGGAAATGTTGCACACTGAAACATTTTTTGAATGTTTCCCACAAACTCTGTGTTCCAGAACAGCAAAGAATTGTGTATTTTAACGATCCTGTGTGTATCCTGACATCATAGGAATTTGTGTTTCCGTGTTAACAGTGGGAAGACATGTGAAAATATCATGTGGTGTGAGTTTCCAGGAAAGTTACAGCTCTCATTAAATACATTTCCTAAAATAAGAATGTATTGAATAAGTGTATGAAATTCAAAACTAATAAGAACTCTCCCTAGTAGGAGGGTTTTCATGTATGCTTTATAGTAAACATAAGATAAATCTAATGTCAGAAAGAAGTCACCTCATTTATTTAAAAATATAGAGTAAGGTAGGCAGGCAGGTGGATGTGGCCTATGGCCTTATATACTTAAAACCTAGTGAGGAATACTTCACGTATCCTGCCTGAAAAAAGCAGTATCTGTACAAGACCGTCGTGTACAGTTGCCTAGGCTGTGTATTGCGCATGGTACTTAGTGGCTCTCTTAAGCTAAGACTTTAATGAATGTAGGAGTGAGCTAGGAAGGGAGGCAGGAAGTAGTGCAATGAATGGAGGAAGGGAGGTGAAAGTGTACCCTAGATACAAGAAATAGCACGTGAGAAGGCCTGGAGCAAGAGAGGGTGTGGTGCCCGAGCTTAGAGGAACTAAAATTCTGTGACTGCTGATTAGACTATTGAAAGGGTGTGGTGGTTAAAAACACCAGAGCCTTGTCTTTCAAAGACAGTGAGGGTCCCCTCAAGTGCTTTAGGCCAGGAAGTAATAGGATCAGTTTGGCCCGTAGGACTAACACTGGGTACAGTGCGGAGATCAGATTAGAGTGGGCAAGATGGAAGTGGGGAGACCTATTGCGCAGCTATTAACAATAATCCAGACAAAAGATGGTGTTCTAAACTGGGGCAGTGGAGAGAAGTTGAAATGGATGGCTTTGAAAGCAATTTGAGATATTAAGGTATCAAGATTAATAGAGTTTTGGAGAAGGAGGGAGACAGAAGAATCCATGAAGTTGTTGAGATTCCTTCAGTGGTTGTTAGATAGTCAGGGTCTCCATTCACTCAGATTTGGCACACAGAGGACAAGCAGGATTTGGGGGACAGAGGATGAGTTTAAGTGTGTATGACGTGTCCAGGTGGAGGTGCCTGGCAGGAAGTTAGATGCTTGGGCCTGGATGTTAGTAAGGTTGGGCCTGTAACACAGACTTGGGTATAAAAGACACTGTATAAAAATGAAGCTGGAAGTCTTAGACCATAAGTGAATGTGTAGCAGAAAATACTGAATAACTTGCTTAAATTGGGATTTCTTTCCCTCTTTTGTAATGACAAGTGCAGAGGTTGGAAATCCAGATTCGCCAGAAGATTCCACCACATGGGCTGGAACCCGGGTCCTTTGTGTTCCTGCCCCACCTACAGTGATGACTTCAGTTCCTCAGTGTCACCTGCTAGGGTGACCAACTGTGTCAGTTTGCTGGGGATCGAGGTGTTTCTCAGAACGTGGGATTTTCCATTTTAAAGCCAGAATGTCCCAGGCTAACTGGGATGAGTTGGTTACCTTGTCACCTCTTGGTTACAATAAGATGGACACTGTGACGTTGCCCCTATACCTCAGATGGGAAGAAAGGGAAAGACAGGAGGACTGAAGGGGCATGCCACCTGAGTCAGGTCACCTTTAAAAAGCTGTTTGTGAAAGTCCCATCCCACTGCTTTCTCTCACATCTCTTTCTAGAACTTAGCTGTCGGCCACCTCTACTTGCAAGGGAGACATGACAATGGCAATATCTTGGCTGGGGACATCACCTGCATCACTCAAATTATGGGATGGGGAGAGCAGAAGAGAATGGATCTGGGGTAGGTGATCAGCAGTTCTGCCACAGTGAGGAAGGCTCATCAGTCATCAGAGTAAAGAAACCAGACCCAGACCCAGTGAAATACAAATGCCGAAGAGACAAGGTAGAAAGTTTCACAGAGAAAGCTGAGAAGTAGCAGGTGGGAGGTCAGAGCAAAATCATGAGAGTGGGTGATCAAGGGGCCCAGAGAAAGGACACATTTTAAAATCAAGGGGAAAACACTTTAAGATCAAAGGGGAGTCCAAGAGGTTAGTGCTGCTCCCATGTAATTTTATAAACAAGGGCCACCTCTAAAGTGGAAGGTACCCCAAACTTCCTGTGGAAATTCTCCTCATTCCCCAAAAGCCAAACACCTCAGATGTGGGAGAAGCTGCTGAGTTCATTAGAGGGAAAGCCGGAGCCTGTCTGCCTGCCATGGCCCTCTCCCAGGACCAGCGCAGGGCCAAGGGATGGCGGCATTGTTCGCTGAGTCTGCTCTGGGCCTCACGGTTTTCTTCAGTTTTAATCCTAAGTGACACTAGAGGGAAAAACCTCCTCTGACCCTAGTGAACGTCAAGGTCCCTTCCAGCCCTGACATGCTTCTATGGAAGTTCAGCTGTCGTAGACAAAACTCTGGCTCCATCGGTGAGGGGAGCAAAATCTTATCGATACCTGAATATAAGGACAGCTGGAAAGTCAGTTCCCACCTGTGTGCTCCCACCGTGCTGACACGTGGCCCCTTTATGCTGCTCTTTAGATGCAGGCTTTCCTTTTTCGTTAAGTAAAACCATATTGGAAATGTTCCTCTGAACTAGAACCTCTTTGCTAAACTAGGCAAGGTTTTGTTTTGGGAGGGGTTTCTTACCACTTGGGACAAAGGTAGCACCGCAAATGCTAGCCACCTCTCAATGATAGAGCATTTTCCCCATCACATTTCAGAAGTGGGACTTGACTATAAAGCACTGCAAATTAACTTTCCTCGGTGCATTGATACCTGGGGGATTTAGATTTAAGCTTCTATCTCTTAAATCCCATCATCTCCTTAACCGTGGAAGCTTTCCAGAAGCCAAGACTTTCATGCTGTTTTTTTTACATGGAAATGAGATATTTTTTGAACTTGGGTCATTACTAGGGACCTCATATACAAGGAAAAGAAAGGAAAGAAGCCATTTCCATTAAAATTACTTATTGAAAAGGGATGTGCTTTGCAAAACCCTGGAGAGAGATCCTTTCTAATCCAGCAAGGAGACTGGGAGCCTGGTGGACCTATTTAGGTTGAATGGTATGAAGCATCTTGTTGGTTCACAGTTAGGGGTCCAAATCCAGCATAAAAATATATTACTTATAAGATGCACACCTAGTGCCCTCTGCTCAGTGCACATTAGTAAATATTTATGAAGACACTGAGCTGAAATTCCGAGCTGTGCCTTGCACATTAGGCTGATACTCACAGGTCTCTGGGCGGCCACTGTTGCCTTCCTGCTGAGTGTGGCTCTATAACCCTTCATCTTCATGCCCCGTTCCCCGGAAGAATCTACAGGGGACAATACCTGGCGTCCTCTGAGCCCAAGACTTGGAGGGGTCTCTCTGTTCACTGTCACTAACCAAAGTGCAGGTGCAAATATCTTATTCTGTATCCACTGATTCTAACCATCAATTTTTTTACATCTTTTTGGGGATGGGGATAGATGTCGATCAATTATAAGACCTACCTTAACGTTAGACAACCTGACATGTTTAAAAACCTTTTCGATTTGGGGCAATGTGGTAGAAAAGGTAACCTGGTTATTGTGTTGTCAGCGGGAAAGGCCTGTGTAGAAGAGCCTGCATGAGCTTCCGTACAGAAACATGCATCCCATCAGCTTTCCAGAGGAAGGAAGAAGGAGGCAACCTTGCTTTCCTGGTATAGAAAGGTGAATACAATTATAAAAAGGTAAATTAATAGAGAGACAGACAAGGAAATATTTGGAGGTAGCATGGTCCAGGGGAAATGCATGGACTTGAGCTAGACCTTGGTTTACTAGCTGTGACCTCGGACTGCTCAATTAAGCTTCACGAGTCTCTGTTTCCTCCCTTATAACATGGTAATTCCCATCTGAGTGGATCATTCGTCAGTTTTAAGAAGGAGGAACATATGTTAAAAATCTAGTGCCTGTGGCACAGTGAATATTCATTCATTCCCTTCAAATCTTTATTTGGTAACAGGTGATTTGAGATGAATTCTTAAAAATCTGTTTATTTTCATATGATTAAAATTATATTCCTATAGAAGTTTATTAAATAAACTACAGAGGATAATAGCAAAGTTGGAAACTTCAAGCAGAAGGTGAGAATACTTTATGCATTTCATAGAAATTTATGATTTTTCTTAGATAATTTCAGACCAGAATATTCTTCTTCCTGAGGTAATCAGTAGATTGATTATAACCATGAGTCCTACTGATGGAAAAAAATCAGATCTTAACAATCCCAATATTTAATATCATTTTGGGTACTTGAGGAATGCTACATCATTTATTCTCTTAAAATCAACTGTGTTTGAGACTCTCTATGCCCATTGCCTTCCTACACATATTTAGAAATTTGACTTTTTAGTTTTTGGAAAGTCTTTGATGTACAAAGAAAGCAAGATTTCTTCAAAACATAAGCTGATCGCTTATACATAATTAAGGATGCAGTTCCGTGGAGGCTTCCTCTCTCCACAATAGGTATCTAGTTCTTTGCAAAAGAAACAAGAGCAAAAAAAAAACCACCCAAAACGTTATGAACATTTGCTAGATGCTTTGCATGCATTATTGTCCAGGCTGATTTTATCACATGATTGACCCCTGGAATGATTGTCGTAGCTGAGAACACAGTTGGACACTGGGAGGGAACAACCTAGAGGGCATTGGAACTTGGAAAAAGATGTGCCCATAGCAGTAAAGGGGGCACTCAAGAGAGTGGATCTTCTATCCAGTGGGCAGAAGTTGGTATGAGGAGGGGCGAGCAATGGTCAGCAGGCGGGACAAGCAGCAGTTAGTACCAGGGTGGTCCGATAGGGAATGGGAGATGGGCTAACCTTCAGGAAGAGCGTGTTGACTGGACATCTGGAGGAGTAAGAGCTAACATTTGTAAGAGCTTACCCTGTGCCCGTGGGCACTGTGCAAAGTGTCTTCCTGACATTTTCCTATTTGATTTTTTTAAGAAACTCTGCAGCATGAATATTTAGCACCCCCATCTTACTGATGAAGAAAGTGAGTCTCAGATCAGTGACTTACCCAAGGTGACATGATTTGTAAATGGTGTGACTGGAATTTGAACCAACATCTGGCTGGCAGGAGATACACACACTTTTACCCAGTCCACTATAGTGCTTCCCCAGGCAGGACCCCGTCCAGAGAGGCAGGCAGTAAGGCATTCAGGACATCTTCAGGAGAAGGTCTTTACCTGAGTTCAGGGGATAAACTTGAGCCCTGGGAATGAAGTTGCCACAAACGAACAAACAAACAAACAAACAGGTAGAGTTGTTGTCTTAGACATGCAAGGCACTAAGAACTAACAAAATAGAGCATGAGGCATTGGTATTGGACCTGGGTTATGAGGTTTCAGCCAAAATCACACCCTGCAGGTAAATATGCTGAATTCCACGTTAGATGACGATTAATTCTGAGTGAGAGCCAGGAGGCTTAGCCGTGAGGAGCAGAGCCACTGAGGCTGGGCAGCCAGGAGGAGCCCCACCCTGAAGAGGAAAAAGGTGTAGATTTCAACATCAACGGGTCAGTTAAGGTGAAATGAGTGAAGACTGTTCTCATGTAAACATGTCAGCTCTGAACCACATTAAGAAAAAAAGGAAGAAGGCAATATAAATTTCTTACTATCTCTGGAACAGTAAAGGACTCCTACACCTGATGATGAGAAATAATTAACAATTAACATTACCACAACAAAGCATTTACATATATATATTATTTCCATCAGATTCTTGCAGTAATCCCATATATATGAAGTCTTATCTCTCTGGAGCTTTACCTTCTAAACTCAGCAGAGAATGTGAAAATTGGATACTGTCAAAGTTGCCCTGGAAAGTTCACCAAATTAATTACACACTGTGCAGTGTACAAGGTTTTCTGTGTACTATACTGTTTCTATGCACGACACAGCCAACTTTCTTTTTTGTGTTGAAATATGTAAAACAGATTTCATTTAGTAGCTACTTATATGAAATGTTTTTTCATATGTGTATGTATTTTTGCAGTGGTTGAATTGTTTCCACGTTTTTTTTTTCCTGAGTACATTGAGTGACTTCCTAAATATTTTTAGGAGTGTATGTGTAACAGGACTCTACCGTTTTATTATTCCTATTTGGCAGAGAAGGAAACTGATGACACAGTTAGCATATGCATGATAAAGTTTTAAACCAAGGTTATACTTTGCAAATCCCGGGTGGGGCCCACCGCACCACACAGTGACCCCAGCACGGCCATCACACCTGAAGGACAGTGCATTCCTTAGCGGATAAAATCACAGGGATGCCGGGATGTCAAGAAGTTCCCCATGACTCATGCCCGGACCACACTGCCACAGTGACGGCCTGGGGTTTAGACCTGTCACCTGGTGCCTTGGCTATTAGAGGTGTATCATTAGTACATTGAGCTGTAGCTGTGCAGATGTGTCTGGGAATGAAGGGTGACCTTCACTGAAAGAAAAAAGTTTCTTCTGTTACTGTTTTCTGATGCCTGCGTGCGACTAGAAGGCATATTCAGGCCCTGAGGCACGTGGACCCTGAGTTTTGTGGCAGGGTGGTTTAATTATTGGTTTTGACTGCTGACTTACTTTTAAAACGTATGTTTGGGAGTTTATGGCCCATGACTGACCCTTTATAAAGGCTTTATTATTTCCAATAAATGTCTCTCAAATAAGTTTAGATTGCCCAGCAACAGAATTTGAAGAAGATCTTTCCTCCCCTCCTGTCATCATATCACCAACACTGCGGCTAGCAAAGCTCCCCAGGCCTTGGGCTGATGATCAGAGTGAACAGCCCAGTCCTCATGGGGTCTTGGCTATCCTTGCCTTTCTGTTTTGTTTGTGCTTGCTTTAACATCTCTGAGCCATTGTTTTCTGTTCTTATCAGTTAAAAAAGATGTGGAAAGTGAGTATAGTCAGCAGGAATGGTGGATTGCGTACTTCAGAAAATTCTGTCCCATAAAGCAGTAAAAACACTGGCAACAATCATCAAAGTCAGCTTTTAAAGAACTTGAAATTAGCCAAGGACTTGCAATATTTGGGAGCCTTCATTCAAGAAAAAGACTGACTATCATTAAGAATAGTGAGCTTTGGCCCTGACTGGTCTAGCTCAGTGGATTGAGTGCGGGCCTGTGAACCAAAGGATCGAGGTTCGATTCCCAGTCAGGGCACATGCCTGGGTTGCAGGCCAGTTCCCAGCAGGGGATGCCTGAGAAGCAACCACACATTGATATTTCTCTCCCTCTCTCCTTCCTTTCACCTCTAAAGATAAATAAATAAAATAAAATAAGAAAAGAATAGTGAGCTTTGTGTTATTTTAACTTACCTTGTTCTCAACCTGTTCTTTACATTCATCTGGAAATTAAAGGAACCCAGATTATCAAAGCAATCTTGAAAAAGACAGTGCCGTTGGAGAGCTCATGTTCGCCGATTTAAAAACTCATGACAAGGCCGTGGGAGGAAGGCTGTGTGGTGCTGGGCTAGAGACAGGCCCGGAACAAGGGGAGAGAACTGAGAGTGCAGGACTCAGCCCTCATATCTATGCTCCACTGATCTTCCACGAGGGTGCTGAGAGAATTGAATGGGCAAAAATTAACTCAATAGATCGAAGACCTAAATGTAAGAGCTAAAACTATAAAACACTTAGAAGAAAGTGTAGGTAATAAACCTTCATATCTTAAATTACATAATGGTTTCTTGGTTATTTATACCAAAAGCACACATACTCCATGAAAAGATGGACAGTTGGACTTCATCAAAATTAAAAAACTTTTGTACTTCAAAGGACACCATCAAGAAAGTGACAAAACAACCCAACAGCATGGGGAAAAAATTTGCAAGTCATGTACCTGTTAAGATCTAGTGTTCAAAATATGTAGAATTTCTTATAACTCAACAATAAAAAGAAAAATAACTCAATTTTAAAGTGGGCTAGGAGTTAGATATTTCTTCAAAGAAGATGTGCAAATGACCAATAAGCACATGAAAAAATGCTATACATCATTAGTCATTAAAGAAATACAAATCAAAAACACAACTACCTTCCAACTTCAAATCTACTAGAATGGCTACAAATTAAAAAATAAGATGGGCAATAACAAGTTCACTGTACACAGGAGGCAAAGGTGTTGGTGACAATTACTGCAAGGGCCAACGTTTTCCACAGTGGGCACCTGAGTTGACATGTAGAAGCAGTTGCTGTTTGCACCCACTGGGTGGTTGCTATGTTAAGAAGACTCCTAGCTGGAGGTAGATCTTGGCCTTCAAACCCTTCATGGGCAAGCGAGGCTCCCCGAGGACAACACCCTCCCTGTGCCCCAACTGTGAGGATGGCCAATAGCAGAGGGACTGCAGGCTGTCAGAATTCAGTACTGATACTCCGGCACTAGCCACAGAGACAAGGATCCTGGCTGGGATTGGCATTTGAGGCAGAAAGCATGGGAGGAGGGGTGAAGGACATCAAGCAAAGTAAAGAAGCCTTTCAGGGCCTAGAAAGAGTTTAGTGTTGGGGAGCCCAAAATGCAAGGGTGAAGTGGATGGTCACGTGATGGAAGACAGCAGTTTTGATGCTGACATTGAATGTGGAACCTCTGAGCAAGCTTGAGAGTCTGCAGGCCGGAAAGGCAGTGGGCCCTGGGACCCACAGGCAGATTGGATCACTGCTCTGGGAAGCTGACAACCAGGGCTGCACTTGGAAGGCTCAAGTTAAAGTTCTTGGTTCCAATCTTTTTTTTTTTTTTTCATGGAAATGCTGTTCTACATTCTGGTGTAGCCAGCAGAGCACCACTTGTCAGCATTAGGAAGATGGGGAGAGGATGAGGGAAGGAAAGAGGGATGGAGAGAGGAAAAGGAAAGGTGAAGGGGGAGGAGCAGGAAGGGGGAAGGAAAGGAGAAGACAGAAGAGGAGATGGGGAAAGCGGAGGGAGGAAGGAGTGAGAAAGGGCAGGAGGGGATGGAAGAGAAGGAAACGTTGATTGCCCGTCCCCGAGTGCCCACAGCTTTCCAAGCCCCTTGCCACATGTTTTGCATGTGCTTCTCGTTTAGTTATCAGAACTGTGAGATTTGGTCATGGAAGAGTCTGAGACTCTTAAGGAGAGTCTTATTCCTAATAAAAAATTAGGTCACAATGCACTTTTTCTGTCTAGGCCCCAGGATCTGAGGGAACCAAATCAATTCAATCTACTCCAATGACGCACGTTAAATGCAGACTGAATCATTAGGTATGAGGGGAAGCTACGGAAGGAGAAGGTTGAGTTTACTCCAGTCTCGGTTATTTCCCTTGCCCATGCCATTCCTCCAGATTCTGAAGCCTGTTAGCCAGGGCTTGAAAACTCACATGGCTGTGGGGATCAGTTAGGCACATGCTGAACGAAGTGTGCTAAGTGGGCCTGGCATAACATAACAACAGGAAAGACACTTGGCTTCGGTGTCAGGGGGTAATGGGGAGTAGTAGGAATTATCACGAAACGGAGCCTGCACGCCACCTCTGATGAGACGGCAGTACTCAGTGCTAGCATGTTGCTGTCGTGTGTCATGTGTAAGTGGCCTCAGTGTTGCTGGACCTTCTAATTTTTCACAAGAAGGCAGAGATCCAATGATCAGGCAACACTCAGGGAGCTAAGAGAACACACCTGCACATTGCATCCACCCTCAGATTCACTCCACGATTATGTAGTTTCCTGAGCTGCCAACAGAAGCTTGACCCCTTCCCTGTGCTCCTTTCTCTTTCCAGGCCATTACATTTATGTGGACACCTCCTTTGCCAAGCAGGGAGAGAAAGCCCTGCTGCTAAGTTCTGACCTACAGGCTGAGGAATGGAGCTGCCTCCGACTGGTCTACCAGATAACCATGTCTTCAGGGTCACCGTCAGACCCCAGTCGGCTGAACCTCTACCTGAGATTTGAAGATGAAAGCTTCGACCGCTTGCTTTGGTCCACTAATGAACCTTCGGACAGCTGGCTCATAGCCAGCCTGGATTTGCAAAACAGTTCCAAGAAATTCAAGGCAGGTGGAATTTGGGAGGAAGGTGCAGGGCTTCTCTGTGGCTTTGGGCTCTTCTGAGGTCTTCAGAAAACTGCCGCTGTTGAAGTTAGTTATCTCCTGTCTTAGGGTGTGATGTTTTATAGGAGATGCCTCAAGAAGAATATAAAAAATGGAAATTAATATTTTGTTTATTCCTTAAAAGAGCTTCTTCACAGATTTCTTTTCTGTCTCTTTAAATGGGACTTCAGTACAAATCTAAATGAGGCTTAAACCAACCTCTTCAATGGAAATTTATTTTCTAATGAGCTTTAAAGGAGCGTTCTCATTTCTTAAAATTTTGTGTCATTCTTCTAAGTTGTGTGTGGTATATGTTTATGTTATCTTCCTAATGGTTTGTTTGCTACAAATTTTAACACAAACCATTAACCATAGTAAAAGGAAAAATAAAATACTTTGAAAGAGGAAAACTACTTAAAGGACATGCTCTGATTCCTTTTCAAAGATGGAAGTCATTCCATCAGAACAACTTGAAAAAGAAAGGTAGCAAATGCACGATGAAATTGAATGCTCATTGAAGTAGGGGAGGAGCAGGGGACTTGATTCAGTCGGCCAAAGTGTGCCATTTAGTGAGAATATGTCACTGAGGATACAGTGGAGGCTTCATGAAAATGTTCCCCATTCCTAATTTCCTTTCCAGTTTCTCATCCCACTCCACTCCTTTAAAGAGAGTTGAAATACTATACTCTCCTCTACCCCTGTCTGCTTGGAGCCCCTCTGCATCAGGGTGAGCAGAGGGAAGGAGCACTGAGGGTCTCGGTTCCATATTTCACAACATCCTCTCAACTGTTTATCACATGCAAATGTTAACAGTTAAAAATTTGCAAAGAACATAATTGCAAAATATTGAGCTAACATCACCTAAGGAAAAGCAAATACTTTCAGAAACAGGACCAAATGTGAACCATAACAGTGTTTGAAATCAACCACATAAATTGTCATGCTTCTGTCTATACTTGCGTAAAATTTTCACATTTTTCAGCAATATATTTAGTAGAAACTACAAGTTAATTGATTGGAGCCTCCTCCATCTCATGCGATGATCTCACATCACTAGTCAGATTACGCTTCCTCCTGCCTCCTCCAGGGGATTTTTTCCCTCTGAAGCCTCTGTCCTCTGATCTTGGCCATTCTCAGGATGGATTTCCCCAGAGGCACAAGCTCTCCTCTCCACCCACAGCCAGGTGGTGTTGCCAAAAGCACTGCCGAAGGCGGTGCTTGGCACACGGGTGGAAGACAGCTGTCTCTGAGCTTTGATTGGACATCTTGCTCTTCTCCAAGTTCTGAGTATCATGTACACACACCCCCACACACACTGTTTTAATGAACTCTATCATGAAATTGGTATCCAATATCAATTAGCTGAGACAAACAGTCTCATTTTGCCTTGAATTGCTGAACAGCTCCCAACTAATAGCTGAGATACTGAACCAAGGAAACATGGCATTTTGAGGTCTAACTCCCTTCCCCCCATATGTTGTGCAGATTTTAATAGAAGGTGTGCTGGGACAGGGAAAGACAGCCAGCATTGCACTCTTTGAAATCAAGATGACAACCGGCTACTGTATTGGTAAGTGGGTTTCACTTTCATTGCATCAGAATGTGAATCTTTTCCTAAAATCCCCACTTGCCAGAGGGAATTGAACCCATCCTAAAGACAAAGTATTTTAACGAATGCACTGCATTATGCTTAGTAGTTAAAATTCTTTGCTAGGTTCACTAGAATGGTGTATTTTGTTTCCCTGTCTTTAGCATAGGAAGGCTCGTTAGAGTTTGCCTGGACTGCCTGGATCAATGAAAGAAAAGTAGATGCAGCAACTGTAAAACCTGAGTTGCTGCCTTAACCTCAATATATTCTAATACAAATAATTTGCTCTTTGCAGTGAACTAAGCTTTTGTTGCATTTGCTAGAAAAGCAGGCGTTGTATGACCTCCTTTCCTCACTTTGCTCTATTGCTCTCTGGCACCTCATTGCTCCTGTCTTTATAATCACCATTGTCTCTGAGATTCCACTTGAGCTGGGTTGGCTGGGTGCCTCTTATGAGTCAGCTTCTGAGAGGGTGTAAAGAGAAGACAGTCCATGTCCTGTGGCCGCTCACCTTCTACTTGTCTGTCCCTGAAGCTATTTCTCCGTATGGTAAATACTACCAGAGAAGGACAAGCTATGCTGTGGAGGTGCAGGGGCGAGGAGAGGAAATCGGAGAGGTCTGAATTCAGGAGATGCTTTTGAGCCGGGGTTTCAGGAAGGAGTAGGACTTAGTAAGTCAAGGTGCTGAATAGGAAGACTCCCGTGGGGAGAAAGCGCAGGGCCTGCTCAGGCAAAGGCAAGAAACGAAGTAGGGTTTTTGAAGTGAGAATCAGAACTGCTAAGGGTGTTTGTTAGGGAAGAGTCTGGACCCAGCCACAGAGCTGGGTTAATGAATTCTGTGGTTGGGAGGCACTACAGCCCAGTCTGCAGGGGCGGGGCCTGCAACTGTGGTTTTCAGATGAAGACGGGCTGCCACATGGAAAATGGAGTTAGAAACAAGGAAAATACGTAAGTGATGGGAAAACCCCTAGAAAGTGATTGTGACCTTACAGAGGGGACATAATGAAGGTCTTAAATTGGGGTTGGTAATGGAATAGGGAAAAAAGTGATAGATTTGAACATTTTTGCAGCATTGACAGTAAGTACTTAGAGGTTGATTGGCTGTGGAGAGGAGTCAAAGGCTATTCTGAACACAAAAGAGCCTTTGCTAATTCCCTGACTCTTACTTCTCTGTTTTGACCTTCCAATGATTATGCTAATGCAAGTAAAGAAAACAGACTAAGAATGTGACCATTTTCTGAAGATACAGTGAGTGTAGACACAAACTCCCTAATTTGAACCTTCCTGTAGCTTTTGTGTCGGGCTGCATTAGCAAGCAGCTGCCACACAGGCGGACTGTTGGACACGCCTGGTGGAGCGCCACCTGCTGGTTCAGTCAACTCATTGAGCACCACAGCCTCTGTTTTATCACCTGTAGGATGGGAATAAAATGCTTCCCTTATAGGATTATTGTGCGGACTAATGAGATCATAAATATGACGTTGATTCGTATGGTGCTGGACAATCAAAAAGTGTTTATTTCCTTTCTTCAAGTCACTTGATGGCTTCTGGTTTGTTTATAAAACCAAAGGAGAATGAATACTTTTATCTTGTTAAATTTATGTGCACACTCTCTGCTCTTTTTTTTCTGTGTGCTCTCTTTGATTCTCACAGTTTGTTATCTGGAAAATGAGGTTAATAATAGTATCTACCTCATGGGGTTGTTTTGAGGATTAAATAAGTCAATTCCTATAAAGTGCTCAGAGTAGTGCTTAGCACATTGAGGAATATTTTGCTTTTTATTTTAATCTGCGGCCGTCTTCAGCACTGAGTGTTGAGCATTGGTTAGCAGATGCTGCAGTGGAAAAGTTGCTAATGAAAATCTTAAAATGTTTCAGAGCTTGCTAATGCAAAAACACATTGATTACTGTATCAGTCAAGGTCCTGGCAGGAAAGTAGAAACAGAGGGTACATTCAACCAGTGTAATTTGAGGCCAGTTCAGCAAGGAGCTACAAAGGTGTCAGTGGGTAGAGGAGACCGGAGAGGCGTAGTGTTGTAAGCCAGGACTAGTAACAGTGATGACTCATGCGTGGCTACCTACCATCTTTAGATCTGGAGGGATACCAGAACCTGGAGGTAGTAGCTATGTGGCAAGAGCTACTTGACAAGGGCTTTATCCCCAGTAGAGGGACACAGCCCACCCATGGTGACCTGGCAGGCAGGGAGGGCACTACAGGAATAAACAGTCCCAGCTTCATTCTCTTCCCATCTTCCACTGGTCGAATCCAACAGGAAGCCAGAAGGCAGGGGAGTCCATGGATGTAACTTACACAGGTCAACCTCTGGGGGACAGAGCGGGGTGAAATAAGGGGGTGGGGGTGGATCGGAAGGGGCCAATGGGACATCTCCCAGCACAACCACACTTCGTATTTTTCATTGATGATTATGGTAGTCAGTGGAAGCACTGGCTTGTGAGTTTCTTGTTCCTACTAAAGGAGTCTGTTGACTGGGAACAATTTATCCATGCAACTATGTCAATGCCACTAAAAAGGGGAGGGGGTCTCTTTATCTTGTGTCTCTTCTCTACTCAGTAGCTGTAGAAGGGCCTTGAGCTTAGGATGTGCTTGTCCTGCCTATTCTATGTAACTGGGTTCTTGTTTACAAGAAAAGCAGAGGATTTTAGCATTCAGAAAGATGCCTCTCAGCTCTGGGTATTTGACCACTAGCAGGAGAGAAGTTGATGGAAGAATGGACTACCAAGTACAAGAAAAGGTGGATGATAAAATTCCTGGAACTAAGAGCATAGCCCTAAATGGTGCTTTGAAACAGGATGGCTGATAAAAATGACTGGCACATACCAAGCCCCAGCCAAGCACATGATACTGTGCAAGAGGGGAGCTGTCTGCACTTACAACTTTCACATGCACAGGAATGCAGGCTAAGGGAGGTAGCAGTCACTGCATGCAAGAGGGCCAGTAAGTGGGAGAACCACAGTCCAGAGAGGCAATGATGAGTCACAGTCTTGATTCATTACAGGATCACTCTCTCTTCTTGACCAACACTGCCCCAGAGGTCCTGGTTCCCCTGGACAAAAGGAGTGAGAGACATATTTTGAGATCTAAGAGCAAACTCTGCAGCGAGAGCAGGTATACCCAGGTGTGACTATATCTCCATGAGGTGTGTTTTTACTTCTCTTCTGCCAGAATGTGACTTTGAAGAAAATCATCTCTGTGGCTTTGTGAACCGCTGGAACCCCAACGTGAACTGGTTTGTTGGAGGAGGAACTAGTCGGAACTCCCACTCCATTCTCCCGCAAGATCACACCTTCAAGAATGAGCTGGGTGAGCTGGGTGCAAATAGACTCCTTTCCCCGGGGTAACTGCTTCTGCCACCTCTCCCCGCTCCCTGCACTGACTGAACTGTGGCTCTGTCAACAGAGAAGGGAGAAGGGAGGAGGGTGAGAAGGGCCCTCCGGGAAACCTGGTGGAAGAGTAGGGAAGCATAAGCCGTCCGATAAAGACAAACTGCAGAGGTGAGAGCTATAGCTAAGAGGGGGGCCACCTAGTTAAAGACAGTTCTCCACCCATGCTTGGTCTTGATATTTTCACATTTCCATTTTTATGCTTTACTTTCTTATCTCTTTCCCATTCAATACTTCTTATTTCTAAAGACAAGGCTGGAATAATCTTAGGATACTTTTCACACAAAATAGGTCAAATGATGGGAATATCCTTAAGAACATCCTCAGTGGCCCTGAGGTGAGTGAAGACCCAGGATGAATCCTGAATGTGGTGTGCAGCAGGGCCCCCTAGTGGCCACAGGGACTAGTTCTCTGTAGGGAAAATTTGACCTTGAGGAGAAAGCTTCCACAGAAGGGAGACCAGGGCAAGGTAGAACAAGAGAACAAAATAAAGCCCCAGAAACTATTTCTTTAGTTCCATCTAGGATCACTTACATAAGGAGTTTCGATTGAAAAGGACAAACCATTTTCACTTCCTTCTTTTAAAAGTAAGACACTTTGGGAAATGACAAAAGATGGAGGTTTCCATGTGTGTATCTGTATCTTGGCCTTAAAGACCCACAGCCCACCTCCACTGATGGCTGTTGTAGGAACCACACTAGAAATGAGTGTTATATGTGGAGTGACTGATAACCAATAGTGACAGATTAATCCATATATCTGCACGAGTATTTTAAAAGACGATTGGTTTCATCAAAACAATAAAATGTCACTACCTCTTGACATCTTTGAATGAATAAAGCAACTAACAATCTCTTGGAGTTTCAGAAAGAAACTTTTTCTTAATTTATGGGAGTAAGCTAATTTTGAGCTTGTTTTTTGGCCATTTTTAGAATCTAGTACCAGGAGTACAGCAAATCTTGAAAGACTAATGCATTAAACTTGCAATAACCCTTGTTGTCATTTCTCAGAGGTACAAACTTAAGTATGGGGAAGTGTTAAAGAACTTGTCCAGTCACTTAAACATTAGTTGCTAGGTCAGATCCTCTGGGTAAGTGATGTCATGTTCTAATGATTATCTGTTCAGTGCATCATTTTTCAACCTCATTGAAGATGAGGATCAGTTGGCTGGGGAGAGCACATTTCTTGGGAGAGGCAGCAGAGCTGTGGACTAGTGTCAAACCACTTATTTGACTATGGAACCTGAACATAATCCATCCTTTGAAGAGTGCATCACCTCTTGTCCTTGCTCACTCTCATTTGTGACCACAGACACTGTGACCACGTTTGTGTCAACAAGGAACAGAGAGGGAGGCGAGGCTGGGAGTCCTGACGCCTGTGCCCCAGACGCAGGAGTCAGAGCGCTGCATCACTTCGGGCATTAGTACTTGTGTATTATCCTTAACTCCTCAGTCTTCACCGGCCCGTTCACCACAGAGAAATTACTTAACTGTTCTTTCGTCACCTAAGGCTATACATCAAAATCTCCAAATTCATCATCCATTGAGATCTATTTTTAAATGTTTTGGGTCCCTCGTGAGTACTCATAAGCACTCTGCATTTGGCAGTAGAAAAAAGAATAAAGGAGTTCTAAAGGGTGGAAGGGGTAAGAAAAAGAGGACCCGTCTTTTCTAATATCTTAACCAGCAGACATTTTACTATTTATATCAAGAGATAGGCATAATGAAGTGGCCATCCCTGAGGAGCAGTAGGACTTGGTGGTAGGATGCTGTTATCCCTGCTGTAGGCACCTGCCTCTCTCCTCTCCTGCTCCCTCTCCCCATCCCATCTTCCCATCTCATTTCCTGTCCTTCATCTTCTTCCTCCGCTCTCCTAAAATACCTCCCCAAGGTAGGCAGCTTTGCCCACCAGCAGTGCTTAGTCCCTTGATGTCAATACCAAGTCCTAATGCAGTTGCTGACTCTGGGCCTGAAAGGAAGAAATCTGTGGAGACCTTATACCTCCCTTCCAGCAATCCACTGTACTGTATAGTCAGTCCAATCAGAGCCTGAGCACCGAATGAGGCTTCTTCATTCATCACTACTCATCCATTCATTCAGCACGCACATAATAAGCACTTTTTATATGCCAGACATTCTTGCATATCCTGGTGATGCAAAAACAGTCACTGATCCCAAAGAGATGACAGGAACAAACTTTTCCAAAGTGTTGTCCCTAGAACACCAGTTATTGAGCATAATAATCATTATAGGAGGGTAGAGGGGTTACATTTGTATGTGGTCAAATAAATGGGGGAACTTTGAACTATAAAAAATAAACAAATTTCTTTATTTTTAGGACTCCTTAGTGCCTTTAATACAGTTTTATATTTATATATATTATGACACTTCTCAAATTATTCAAATACCAAAATTCTGTGTAAACATTCACAGTGACATGTGACTAACAGAGGTACAAAATAAATTATATGGGGCCAGAAAAGTGAAAGCCTACCTTGGATTTGGGGTGCTGGGAAGGCTTTGTAGAGGAAGTGATATCAGAACTGGAATTTGCCAGATGAATAAGAAGACAGGTGCAGCATATGCAAAGGTGTGTAGGCGTGAGAGTGGACGGTTTATTAGGTGGTCGGGAGTGCTGAGAATGCCGGGATGTATGATGACGGCAGAGTAGACCCTAGACCTGAGGTTATGTTCCTGCTGCTGAAGGTAAGCAGGATGCCTGCCTTCCCCTCGCCGCCTCCAGCTCTCCTCTGCTGCTTCACCCCAGCTTCTCTTTTGGACATTAGCCAAACATCCCTCTCGCATTCCCACCCCATGCACACACATAGGTGCCTGCACACACGCACACACTCACACTCATTCAGACTTCTCACACCTGGGCTCCTCTGTAAGACTTCTCCCTATATAAGATGGAGTCAAAACAATGAGTTCTAAAGATTTTTAAATATTTTATTTGTTTTTCAAATAAAATATTTGTTTCTCTGCCCCTATGACTCAAAGGTTTGACCAAGATCACGCTTAAAAAAAAATCACACTCCAATGTTCTAAATAAGAGAAAGGCTGCCTTTCTTATTGCTTTTGCCTTCCACTGGGTATATTGATTTTCCTTGAGCTCTATCAGTTTGGGTGGCAAAGTAAAGATTAAGTGGTTCAGATATCTGCCCACAGCAGCGGATTTTGCTCTATATAAATTCATCTCATGTTCATTCATATACTGGAAGCAGTTTTTACTTTTGCTTCGTGGTAAACTTTACTTTTTACCACGAAGCAAAAGTAAAAACTGGAGAAGCAAACAGCAAGGGGCCAGGGACGCTGTGTGCTTGCTCAGAAATTTTGGCGCCTCCGAGAGGTTGAAGGAAGTCTTCCCAGGAGGGCTCTGGCCTTTGTGTTGCAGAGAACGGAGCAGTGAAGGTAATATCTGAAAAATAAGAGGTAGATACGAATTTTCCTTTATTCGGTTGGGTGTTCGTAACTGTTAGCCCCAAACAGTGAGTCAGGTTTTTCAGATGAGCACCCGGTCTCCACATTCTTGTCCAGTGAGGAAAACGGCTACAAGACACACTGAGAATTGTGGTGGGACATATGTGCGATATTGGAAAGGTGGGAATATTGTCTGCTTTCGCTTACTCAATTCTGATTCATCACATAAGGATTTTTC
The DNA here is from genome assembly GCA_028533065.1 of Trachops cirrhosus. NCBI lineage: Eukaryota > Metazoa > Chordata > Mammalia > Chiroptera > Phyllostomidae > Trachops > Trachops cirrhosus. Next base: position 42,917,244 of record CM052540.1, on the reverse strand, counting down.
TTCTTGAATATTTTATGAAGTGAAACAAACATCTTTCAGGAGGTAACCTACTGACAGACCATTACTATTTTCTACTTACCTTAGCAAAAAGAAGATAATTGCTGGAAAAATAATGAGGGAAATCTATTTCCTTGCTGAAATTTTAAAAATTAAATCTACCCATGGTGCTACTCTACAAGGAGCTGACCAAGGTTTCAAAACCTAAAATAAGGTCAGAGTTATCTTATTCCATTGAAGACCCTGAGGTGAATGAGTCACTCTTCCATAACTCACAACACTCTTCTCGTTTCAGTTCAGATTGAGCTCCAGCGTCATCCTAACAGCACCTATTCCTTCCGTCTGCACTGATCTGTTCGGTTCATTGCCAAAGGGCTCAGCAGGGAGGCAGCTTTATTCATTTTCTTCCCATTGCCTTGGTGCAAGCCCTTCTGGATCTCCTTTCTCTGTCCCTGGATGACCTACCACTTTCCTTTTAAAGGATTAGGTTCATTACAAAAGTGCACTTTATCCGTCATCTGACAGTTCCTTTAACTTGTGGAGGTTGCACAAGTAACCACTGTTTCTGTAACTATGAAGGAAAGAAAAAAAAAACAATAAAGGATTAAATTCAGTCGTCAAAATTTGAAAATCTCATCCAATTCAAACCTTCCCCCAAGCCAGCACACAGCAGAACTGTAGAGAGAGTGTTTGTGCTTTATTTCTTCATATTTCTCCCCTCTGCCCCTCCCCTACTTGTAGTGCTGCTCCTGGCTCCTCCAGGGTAGGGGAAGGTAGGATGAGGATGGAACAGAAGGGGAAGGGGAGCAGATAGAAGGCTTTATGTGACCAGAGCTGTTTAGTGTGGAGCTGATGCCCTTTGTACTACAGGAGGCCAAATGCTAGCCATTTCTCTCATGGCCGATGGAGAATCCCACTTCGCTATTCCCAAACAGGGGCGATGCACCCTCTGTGAATCCACTTTAGCACCCTTAGTAATGGTACACCCAGCCAGCCCCTTTCTGTCGGAGTTACTGCCCTGCAGGCCATCCTTTTGAGAAGAGTCCTTCAAGGCACCCTAGCCCAGCTATCGCCTGAGTTGCCCACTTTGGCTAAGGGAAAACTCAAATCTTTGCCCCATCAAACTCTAGAAGGACAGCTCACTGGCAACAAAATCCTTTCTGTCCATTCTGCTCTGCCCTGGGTCCCTCCTACAGCCGTCTTGCCTTTGGATCTATGCAGTCAAGGGTCAGACGCCAGCCTCTAGGCCCCACAAACCCCAGTTATCACTGGTCAAGTTCTCCCAGTAACTCTCACCACCCTCCTCTGGTGGCCCAAGGCAATTGGAGAACTCGAAATTTCTGCAAGAAAGGGTGGGGCTGTGGTTAGACGGAATTTCCCTCTTCCACCCTCTCTGCAAGTGGTTCCCTTAAGTCTCTTCCCTTGGATCAGGGTAAGAATAGGAACACACTCCCTCCTCTTCCCCTGAGAGGGAGGGGCTTGGTCAAAAGGAAACACATGGCAGGTCAGCTCCTGACAACTTGCGTCAAAGAAACTCTGTCTCCAGTCTCTCTGATCCCTCTCTGGTCTCGTCCTGTTGAATATGTACAGGCTGGAGGGGACAGATGGGCTAAAGCTGGCAGAGCAGGCTCAGCTGCCAGGTCTGCCTCAACAGAGCTTGTTCTACACTGATGGTCTGCACTGCTCTTTGGAAAACAGATGTACTTGTCACCCATGGTTCTTGGCATTGAGCAGGGACTAGGAGAAGTTCCACTTCACATTCATTTAAATGTTAGCCATCCTTGAAAAAGACTAGAATCTGACTCTATTATAGTTAAATTCACCCAAACCCATAGAACTAAGGGTTCATGAAGAAAAGTCTTGGTTCATAGGCCAGGAGAGCGGGCATGCTACCCTGCCACCTTAGGTTGCTGTCTGCCCACAATGGCAGAGACCACTGGGTGTGTCCAGCTGGCACACGTTTCTGCAGACCAAGCTTTCCCCTTTCCCCAGGAGACGGCTTGTCCAGACAACCCTGACATGGATGCAGGCGTCACAACCAGGGCCCACATGTGGCCAACGATGAGGAATCACAGCTGAGTCAGAGGACGCCTTCGGCCTGGCAGCTGAGCCTAGGGCAATCTTTGTGGAATGCTGGTTAGCCAGACTGAAAATAAAAGTTCAGGAACTTCCCTCAGAGTTCTTTTCCTAATTCAAGGGAAAATGGCGAACTAGCAGGGATGACTCGTTCCCCAGGAGAAGGTGGGCTAACCCAGGGGCTGCTGCAGGAAAGGAGGGAAGTGTGTACCTGTGGTCACCACAGACGTGATCCAGAGTGGCCTGGGCTCTGGCTGGCATCACCGAGTGCTTTGATCCTTCAACAGAATTGGAAGTTTGTGGGGGGGTTTTCCCACCTAGAACTGCAGGCCTTTAGTATAGAATCCAGACTTAGAGGGAACAGACCAGCTCCCAGAGGGAACAGACCAGCTCCCAATTGAAATCTGGCAAAGCAGCACAGATTTCAGAGGAGTGGCAACAAACTTCTTAATTCTTGATCTTATGGGGAACCTATTGTCCCCTTCATAGACATCCATTTCCAATTAAAAACGTAATACTTACAAATCTTTGTGGCCTGCAGGATCCCTGAGGATTTGGTGGATTATAGGATCCTGTCTACCTAGGGTCCATCTATACCTAGTTTCATCCTACTCAGTCTTAAAGGATCTGATGAAAATTGTCTCTCCCAAAAATTCTAGAGGCTCTAAAACCAGATAGGAGGGTTGGCCTCATTGAAGTGGTCAGGAAAATCCTCACAATACCTCACAAGACACTAGACATAATTTCATAAGAACTCCAGGCCACCTTCTTCACTCCCCTTGAAAAGGTACACAAAACAGTGTCTGTTCCCAGCCCACCTTTTGCTCAGAGCAGATTGTACTCAACAATGACACACACGGAGCCTGGGCAGACACCTGGTGATTCCTGTCTCATCCCCACCCCTTCGGCTGAGGTGGTAAACCTGTGATGAGCTACCTTTTGTTTTCCAGTGAAAAACTTGGTCTTACTCAGATCGTTAGTAAATGGTACCCAACACTGGCAACGAATGAACAGTGTGAGCAGGGGTGGGGGTGGGGACGGGGTATGTGGTCTAGCCTAGTGGTTCCATAAGAGGCTGTCAGCAGTCCTGTTCTTGTGCTCAGAAGCCTCTCTGACTCACTTTGGGCAGGTCACGTTCTGTTTGCTGGATGTTTTTTTGGGTCAGAAATGTGACTGTGGCTCCCTTGGCCTAGTGTCTTATGCATGTGTTTCTAATGAGGGACTTTAACTGCAAATTCAGGAATTAAAATGTTGTTCACACAGCAGGTGAGTAACTAGCCTTTAAAGATGATGGTCAGATTCCTGACAACTGTGAGGAAGATAATGAATAATTGGACAGGGTCTGAGACATTTCTCTAAGCAAGTTACCATGCATGCTGGGCATAGAATGAATAATTTCCAGTGGGTTTGTGAGGTCTCCCCCAGATACACTGAGGGTCTTTGGAGGTGTTCCCCACCCTGGGTAGAATGATTCCCTCTTCGTGGCTGTGTAGTTTGGGTCCTCCAAGAAGCAGACACTAGGTGGAGTTAGGTGTGGAAGAGATTCATGGGGGAAATGACTGTGAAGGATGGAGGGGGAGAGAGCTGGAGCGGCTGGGCCAGGTCAATGTGGCCATTAGGCACAGTAGTCACAGTGCCTAGGGGCCAGGACCTTTTTAGGGGTCTATGAGAATGTTTATATATCATTTATTTTAAAATCAAAAGAAAAATAAGTGTAACAATAACAAACATAAGTCCTAGATTTATTTATTTTTATACCAATGCAGTTATAAAATACAATTTTTCATGTATTTTATGGAGAAAGGCACCATGCCCAGGTCCCACAGAAGTCATAATGCCGCCTTGGGTGGGAGAGCCTGCAGCACAGGACGGAAGGCTGACGCCTGTGAAGGAGAGGGCCCGGGCTGATGGGGAGATGCTGAAGAGCCCCGTGTCAGGCAGACTGGCCCTGCTCTGGTACCCCTGCTACGCTTGGTCATTGGCTGAGAACAGCCCCATGTGGCGTGGCCTTGGCACAAATGCTGTTGTGGATCCACACACGAGTCGGCTGGTGGCTCTCAGTCAGCTCTGGTCCATGCAGCAAGTTCACGTGAGGGAAATGTCAGCAGCCCGCCTCCATGGCCCCCACAATGAGGTGTCAGGTAAACAGAATATTGTAGCTCTTCCACCCGGTTTCCCCAGTGGCGTATCTTGGAAAAAGATTGTTTCATTGGTAGGAAATATTTTTACGAAGGGCATTAAAAACTTCCTCTCTGGAGAACTGATGGTTGCCGGGCGGGGGGGTGGGTGGTGTTGGGGGACTGGGTGAAAGATAGGAGGGTGTTGCGGGGGATGGGTGGAAAAGGTGAAGGGATTAAGAAGTACAAATTGTACTTACAGAACAGTCACAGGGAAGGAAAGTACAGCATAGGGAATATAGGCAATCATACTGTAAGAGCTATGTATGGTGTCAGATGGGTACTAGGTTTATTGGGGTGATTACTTAGTAAGTTATATAATGTCCGACCACCGAGTTATACAGCTGAAACTAATATAACATTGTATGTAAACTGTAATTGAAAAATATTATTTAAAGTAAAAAGTAATTACATAATTTTTTAAAAAAACAACTTCCTTTCTGCCTTTGACACTCACGTGAGTTCTCGGTGAACAGGGCCGCAGTACAGAGCCCAGCCAGCTGCATTGTTGCAGATGTCCATTAAGATGAGGTCATCTTACTGAAGCAGAGTGGGCCCCAAATCCAATATGGCTGGTGTCCTTATAAAGATGGGAAATTTGGAGACAGGGAGAGACGAGCACAGAGGTGAGAACACCAGGTGAACACAAAGGCAGAGACTGGGTGATGCCAGCCAACCAGCAGAACAAGGAGAGAGGCCTGGAACAGATTCTTTCTCACAGCCCTCAGAAGGATCCAATCCTTTTGACACCTTAATCTTGTCTTTCTAGCTTCCAAAACTGTGAGGCAATTAATTTCTGTTGTTTAAGCCGTCTAGTTTGTGGTACTTTATTATAGCAACCTTAGCCAACCAATACAAGGATATCATTGAAAATGGATAGATCTGTCATAAAAATCTGGATTTTGAGCTTCAGTGGGAAAGGCCTGCATCCCCGGCCTGGATGTCAGGGCGTCAGCTGGGAGGAGAGGGATGGGCTCTCAGGATGGGCTGGAGGGCACAGGGGGTGCACGGGGCTGCCGCTCTCACCGCCAGCCGCTTGCTGCAGCAAGAGAACATGGGCCCAGATTTCCTGAGTTTTCCAGAGACGCTTGATTTCTGTTCCTCATCTCTGGTGAAATATGATTTCAAATGTTGGTAACTAATTTACCACCCTCTTTTTTTTCTCCCTGACCCAATCCACTTTAATCATGTACCTGATCTAGTTGGTTCCTCTGAGTGTCTGAGTTTGTGATCTCTGTTTTTTCACTGTTGCAAGGCTTGGCGAGATGGTCAGAGAAATTATATTTGAACAAGAAAGGTTATTCAAGGGGTTGAACAATTTGCTACCAGGAGAAAATAGCTTTGATTTGTTCATCTTTCTCCTCTGCCTTGTGGAGGTGAGGACCTTTCTGAGACCATATTTGTGCTTTGAATAACCATTGGTTGAGGGCCAACCACATACTGGGCAGTGCTAGATGCAAAGTTAAGTGTCCAGTATGTAAATGCATATATTCTTCCTAATATCCTTACTTCTATTTTGCCAAGGATAAAAGGAATTGTTATTAACCAAGCATAATGTACTCAAGATAATGATATTAGGCTGTAGTTGTTCTGAGCTCATAGAAGGCCAGCCCATGGAAGGTACATTGAATAGCATTCCTCTGTCACTGTGGCTTAAATAAATTCAGACAAAATTGTTAATAATAATAGCTCCAACTTTATATAAAACAGACAATGGGGAAACATGGTACTAGAATCTGTAATGGCATTACTTTATTTCATTATAATTATGTTAGTCAATTTTAATGTGCCAAGCACAGGTTAAACATTTCACATACATAATCTCATTTCTCACTCATATCAGTCCAATGAGAGAAGTATTTGATTCTTGTTTTAGAGATCAGGGCATTGAAGACCAGAGAGACTCAGTAATTTGCTTAAGGTTACAGGTCTAGTAAGAGGTAGGGCAGGATTCAAATCAGTATTTTCAATGGCCAAATCCAGGGTCTCCCCATTCTGCCTCACCATTTCTCAATTTCACCAAAATGCCTCTAATGGAGGTCAGCCTCTAAGTGCAGAGCCCACCAAGGCCTTCCCAAGAGTGGTATTGCAAGTTCAACCTTCCACATCCTAACCCCGTCTGCTGTGTTGATTGACCTATGTGTTCTATTAAAGAGGTACAACTTGTCATTCGTTATGAATTCAAAATCTTAGTTTCATTCAAAGAATACACAATGACATTTTGTATATATTGTAAAGATGTAGAGGAGGATCCCTCTATGTCTCTTTAAGAACAGATGGAATGCTTGGTATGTTCTTAGAAACCTTAACTCAGAGAAGGCTGGGAGGAGGGTGGCTTCTGAGGTAAGTTCTGTTTCTTTCCACAGCTGTGTTCAGCTTGTGAAAACTCAAGCACTGTACAGATGCTGCATCTAACCTTTCTAAATGCATGTTTGCTTCAGTCAAAAGTAAGGGAATGAAAAAAATGGTTCCTACCTTGCATTCGGCAGAGCACAGTCAACGCCATATATTTCTCTCCTGGGTGCAACATTCACCAACCCATGGCCAAACTTCCTTCATCTGTAACTCATTTGCTTCGTCTCTACCATACTCTGGATAACAATTCCAAAGTAAATCCCAGAATCCCACCATTTCATCTGAAAATCCCCATCCCGTCTCATGCTGTTTTCTCTGTGTGGTTTTCAGGCCACTACATGTACGTGGACTCGGTTTACATCAAGCACTTCCAGGAGGTGGCGCAGCTCATCTCCCCGATGACCACGGCTCCCATGTCCGGCTGCCTGTCGTTTTATTACCAGCTCCAACAGGGCAATGACAATGTCTTCTCCCTTTATACTCGGGATGTGACCGGCGTTTATGAGGAGATCTGGAAAACCAACGGTCCAGAGAATCCTGCCTGGAACCTCGCTGAAGTGGAGTTCAATGCCCCGTATGCCATGGAGGTGGGTGTTCCAGGTGTGCCCCGACGTGGCCGCTCTGCAGGCTGCTGCCCACACACAGGCTTGGAGGTCAGGAGGTGCTGCATCTCACACTCATTCTTTCTTTTCTGCTGTGTCTCAGTCTTTTTTTTTTCTTTTCCCTTTCTTGGCCTCTTCCACCTCCCTCACTTCCTTTATATTCCCTTCGGCCTTCCTCCTTTATCACCTTCATTTTCTAACAAGACTGTTTTTTCTAAGGACAAATATGGAAAAGCCAGTCAACCAGCTAGATTTTAGAGGCACACTCTCCCTTTGAACCTTGCACTGTGGTCATGGGAAGGTCAGAAGAGATCAGTGCCTTTTAAGTGAAAGTCACTCTTGAACTTGCATTCCTGAGAGCAGTTATGAAGGAGTGTTGTAAGGAAGGTTGTTTCTATTCCCTTGTTTGAGGGAGTAGTCTTCCTAGAGAAAAAAATTATTTTCTTCTTTTCTCCTTTACAGTATAAATAATGTTATAAATATCAGAGAGAAAGTTATGGTTGTGGTCCAAATTTGAAACAAGACTTGGTGCTTCAGTTTAAAAAAATTTTTACAGTTATGTGAATGACAAATGTGTGATGCAGAAAAATTAGAAAATTCAGGAGAGCAAAACAAACTAAAACAGCCTGGGCCAACACTGCAAAGATGAAAACTGTAACATTTTGGTGTTTATCCTTGAAAGGCCTTTTTTTAAGCACGTATATTAATGCATCTCTGTATCTATGTAGGTATTCTAGTCCATACAACAATCCAACAAAGTAGATAAAAATACCCCCATATTACAGACGAGAAAGGAGAAATGGAGAGTCTAAGATGTTTGTCATTTTTTGTCTAGGTCACACAGCTGGTGAGTGCCAGGTCACTTAGACAAGTTCCTGAACTGAAATCTGACCAAAAGCTGAAGGAGGGGGCCTAGCTCTGTCTGAGGACCCCACGGGACCTCTTGAATCAGTGAGGGCAGCATTGTGGTTGCAGATTTGGAGCTATAACTAGTCTTAGTTACCACAGGTTGTAACTGACCCGTACTTTTCACTTTGCGCTTTTTGCAGTATCTTTCCCGGTTCCCTTTAAAGTACAAAAGGAGTGGATTATCCTCTGCTTTTCAGTGGTGCCATCTGCTCGCCTGATGTGGAGCTTCATAGAGCATGGGGGTTCGGTCCTGGTTTCTGTCATGTCCTGTCCACTGATGGCCTGCCACTCCCCTGGCCCTCTTCAGGTTCCCCTCTACCCCCAACCCCCATACAGCGCCAGAAGGAGCACAGTGCCTTTGGCAGTGCATGTGCGATTTCCTATCCCAACGGCTGACCAGGCCTCCATGTGCTCTTGCAGCCCAGAGGAAGATTGTCTGTGAGCCTGGGTTACCAGGGGAAGGAGACATGCACGTGCTGCTTCGGAAAGTTTTCCTCCTGTTAAAGTCGGATGAGTCACACACACGCACTCTGGCAGCATTTTCTTGGTCAACTCCTTCCACCCAACCACAGACTCCTGGGGCAGCATTTGTGTGGCTGAGGCGTCACCAATTTTTTTTTAATTAAAGCTGAAATGTTACAATTCTGGGCATTACTAAACTTCAGTATATAGTCTTTTGATTCCCACATGTGTGATTTTGCTCCAGTCCTCTGAACTCATTATGATAGGATTATTTGCTCTCAGTAATTGCCAGGAAAGGAGATGTATACTGCAGAAATGGGTGAATTTAATGCCATCATCTTCTCCAATGAATTTTTAAAAAGGAAAACAAGCATTTGAGACCCTCTTTCTGAGCAAGAGACCGGCGCATTAGCTGTGATGAGTATATTAGTACATTCTCATCCAAAATTTCATTCTTATTTGGCCTGCCCAGTAAGATAATTTCTGCCACTCACTTTTTTAATCAGGTGGCACGGACCTGTGTTAAGAGTGTAGAACTTCATTTGCCCCTTCTCATGTGTCCACACCTGTTTCCTTTGTTCTCTGAGCCTCTCACCTTTCCAGAGACAAACTTCCAGGCCCACTCTTGGATTTTGCCAAGTCCAGGTACAAGCCTCGGCAAGACCTTGTTGTTAAACTGAGAGGGACCTTAGGAACCATCTTACACAAACTCTTCCCCCCACCCCCAAATGGAGAAACTGACACCCAGAGAAGAGAAGGGGCCTGTTCGAGCTAATTAGTGGCTAACTGGGCTCAGGTCTGAATATGAGTTCGAGACAGATCAACCTGGGGAGAAGAAGGCATGAATTTAGTTCAGAGCTTATTATGCAGCTGACTCTGTAAGCTAGGATCTTTATATACAGTTTCTCATTTAATCTCAACAGTCTTACAAAAACCGCTGTAATGGTATTTGTTTTTTGTGTGTGTTTGTTGTTTACGTCTTTGTTTTAATTTCTAAATTAATTGTCAACATTAAAAAACCCCACAGATTTCAAGTAAAAATCTAGAGATCCAGGTCCTCCTGACCATGTGGTAGACCCAGACACGTTAGACCTGCCCCCCAGCACTTGACAAAGTGGCAGCCATCCCCCTTTAGCAGGGCCTGCGCCCTCCACTTCACCACGGTCTGCACCCTCTCTGCTGCGTCACACCATGCCCACATCATGGCCTGCCTGGCCCTTGTAGGCATTTGAGTCTCAGCCCCTACTCAGCACTGCATCTTCTCATGTTATTAGTTCACAAGAACGGACTTCACACTTGGGTGGTTTTCCCAATACAGGTGAATGCTGTGTTCAGCACACCTGATCCCCACAGTCACAGGTAGAAGGCGGTTCATTGAACGCAGAGAAGAGAGCAAATTTAAAGGGGCCAGACACATTAACCCCATGTTTTTTCTAACCTTCAAACATGCCTGGAATTCTGATGTCCATGTTTAGAATTTCTGGGCCTGGTTATGCTTTAGCCATCAGAATTGATTGCTGCATCTTTGTCCAGGACCCTGACCTAGAATTTCATGTATGAAAAAGGGCAAGAGACTTAGGGGGCTTAGTTTTCTGTGAAGTGGAGGGAGTGAACGTAATCGGCTTTCTGCAAGGAACCCGTTGTTTCTTTAATTGAAGTTCATAATGCAAATTGTCAATTCTGTAGTTCTGTCAGAAAAGTGACATGGGTACCTTAGCTGACATGGAAGGGAGAGGAAAAAGTTCACCAATAAAATATAATTTAGGGCTTAGTATTTCCTTTTCTGAAAAGAGACTGTGGGTTGAGGAGGGAGCTGCCCAAATCCCTCTGCGTAGGAACATGGTTCCTTAAGTACTTATAACTTGGCATCTCTTAGCTTATTGCTCGTCATTTTAAATCATGAATAAAAGCACTTAAGCCTAACAGAAAATATGTAAACCTGCAGCACTCTATGTCATTTTCCTCTGTAGGTTATTTTTGAAGTTGCTTTCAATGGTCCCAAAGGAGGATATGTTGCCTTGGATGATATTTCTTTCTCTCCTGTTCACTGCCAAAATCAGACAGGTAAGCAATTCTTTGTTCTTTTTCCTCACGTTTGGACTTGCTTGAATTCTTTCTAGTTTCCTTACCTTTTCTATTATCTCATATTTAGCTGAATGGTCATTTTTCTGGTATATAACTCTGTTTTTTCTTCTCACAGATTGAATCTTATTTTTCTGTCACCACAGGCCCTTGACAAGTGTTGAGTTTTCATCTTCCTTACCTATTAGGAAGTGAAAATTAATAATGCTCATTCTTTTTCCATCTTTCACGTTAATAGATATCTTTAAAATCTTTCTCTCTTGGGTTCATAGGCAGATGGATGTGTAGGCAGAAAAATCTCAATATCTACTGAGTGTAATTATGAAGACTCTTTCCAATTTCATGTATCCAAGACCTATAAATGTCCTCATGTTTAAAGATATTAGTATTTGGTATATATCTCTATGTTGATTTTTCACTAAATATTATACACTCAATTTAAATTATCTTTCTAAGTAAACCCTCAGGTTAGCCTATCATGGCTAATTTTGTCATTTCCATAAACGTGAGGTTTAGAAAAGAGAAGAAATTTTTAGTTTCTGAAAAAAGAGATAAGCAAATCAATTCAAAGTGAATTAGAAAACAAATATTTTAAAATAAGTCAGACACTCTATTACTGATAACCCAGATAAACGCAATTGGCCTTGCCTTTTAGTGACCTTGCTTCCTCGAGGGGCCTGAGGGAGACAATGTAGTCTCCCCATTTTATTTTTGAGCCCTCATTTTGGGGTATGGGGCATGGAAAGTACATTTTTGAACTTCGCCTTTATAGTCTGGCTATCACTTAAGACAGAGCTAGCCTCTAATTTGATATAGTTTCAGATATATTCTACAAGCAAGTGGACTGTTGCAGTCCACCTGCCAGTGGTGACCGCAAATGTTGTAGATGGCTCGCAAGTCACGAGAGAACATACACACGGACTACCAAGTCCTGTGGAGGAATAGGGACGGCATGGCTACCCTCTCAAGGGGAGGGTGCCTCCGAGTGGCCTGACCACTCTCTCAAAGGAGAGTGCCCCGAGCTGCCGCCTCAATAGGCTTTTATTAGGTAGTATGGGGTAGGTGAACAGATACAGAATGTGGATTCATTGTCTAGCAGAGAAGATCAAAACAGGTAGATAATTTACATAGGGTTCAAAAGTCTCACTCTGGGTTTTGGGGCTGGTATCACCTAACAGATACAGGATTAGTCTTGTTTCCTGCCAGAACCTACACATCCAAGAGCATCCTAGCAAGCAGGTCTCACAGGATTTTACATATCTTATGCCCCAGGTCCAATTTACTCCAGGTGTCTGCTGACTCTAGTCTGAGCCTCACCGCCCCTGCTCTTTCCACAGGCCCTGAGTCAGGTGGAGGAGACAAAGGTGGCCAGGAGACTTGGATTTCTCACATCCAGAACAAGGACTCAGGCTGTTTGCAAAGCCAAGGGGGCAGGAGTGATGTCAATCACTCCCTCACTTCCACAGCCCCTTGAGTCTCTTCCCTGATGGCTTATTCCCATGTGATCGTGTCTGTCTTAGGTCCATTCTTTCCAGAGAATGGTTGCCCGTCATTGACTATCCGACCAAGCTGAAGGGAATAGCAGAGCAAGCAGTGCCCATGTTCAGGGAAATAAGTTTTGTCTCCTTAGGCCTCCTGGTTCTGGGAGGTTTCTCACTCAGCCTTAGCCACGGGGGGTTACAGCTCCTGAAACCAGGCAGGGTGGACACCACAGTGGACTAAGAAAACATTTTCCAACTCAGGCTAAACTGTTACCCCCAAATTAGAGAGAAACGTACTAATTTGCTGAAACCAAATATTATTTTTACTAATTCTAATCCAGTCTGGTTAGACTGGATTTACATGTTTTCATGAAAATTATTTAATTTAAACTGTAATCAAAGACTAAAAGAGTCTCTAAATTTGGTAGAACACAAAAGCCAAAATTGTTTTACTTCTCAAAATCTGATTGCTCCCTAATCCCATCTCCAATTAATATTTCAGTGATGTTAATGGTAGTTTCAAAACCTCTTTATCATTATTTTTAGAAAGTTATTTTTAGTCATTAAGCATTTACAATGAACATTTATACTTCCAGCTGACGTGTGTGAGAAGAGGTGTTTATCGAAGGTCTGTACTGGGTAGTGGCTCGGGTGAAGAGGCAGCTGGGAGGTCATGGAATCTATGGAGCCACCTCAGGAGTAATGTTTGGAAATACTCTCCCTTTTTAAAAGATACAGAATATATGTGTGCTCCTTCCTACAGACTGGTGAAAGGAAAAGAAAGACTCCAGCAAAATAAGGACCATTTACTGAAAGGACTGGTGGCACCTCAGGATGTAAAATCCAGCCCACATGGAAACCCTTCCTCCACAAGGACCACCAGAGATTCACATTTTTATATAGTTAGGTCAACCAAGATTCCAAATTGGTCTTTAGAACTTCCCAACATACTAACTTTGCTTTTAAAATAGTTTAAATACGTGATCATACTGTTATGCTTGAGACCCAGGACTTTGGTTCCATATCCCTACTCTGCCACTTACAAGCTGTGTGACCTTGGGCTTGTTAGCTAACCTCTCTATGACTCTTTCCACATTTGCACAACAAGGATGGAAGAATCTGTTCCATAGTGTTGTCAGGAAGATTGATAAATTATTATCTATGACGGTCTTAGCAGATATGCAACACAGAAAATGCTTGCTCATGAAACTTAATAGTATTTACTTAATTTTCAAAATATTCCCATCCATTCCCTGGAGAATAGGGGCTCAGACTGAAACAAAGGGAAGCAGCAAAGGGCTCTGGCTTGATGAATGTGGAAGCCTGAGCGGCTTTGTGTCTCTCATTAAGCAGCTATGAGTCAGATTCTGAGTCTGAGAAGCTGAGCCCTTTAGCTTTCATACTTCATTTTACATTTCACAAATAGTTTATGCCCTTCTGTTTTAAAACAGGTGCCAACATTTTTTAAAATCTTGGTTAGCTCCAGACTTGTTGTCTCTGTTTTTCCCAGCTGGATCTAGCACCTTCCTTCACCTCCTAGGATGCCAAGACAGGAATTATTTCAACACATGAAGCATTGCATTCTCACAGTTTGGTTGGGCTTGGAATTAATCCAGTTTTCCTGACCTGAGACCCCTCATGGAGTCACAGGGGTTAAGCTCCAATGTCATGTCACTCTCTAAGTATTTCCCCTGAATGCTCCAGAGGACAGCGAGACCTCCCCACTCCCCCAACTTTGAGTTCCAGGACTTCCCTTTCCAAGCCTTTTCTACCTCAAAACTCCCTCCCTTCCACCTTGAGATCTAGAGTCTAGATCATAGGAATAGGCTCTCCTTTAAAGCTGTTAATCCTTGCATGCGTAACAGGTGATTCCATTTACTTCTAGGAATCCTACCTTAACGCTCAACCCCAAACTGAAAGCTTCACTGCTCTGACCTGTGCAGGCCCAACCTCCTTTCCGAGCTTGGGTCCACCCCATACACAGTCCATGGACTGGGAGGGGCTGACACTCACGGATATATCTCACAGGATGTCTCTAAATCCCAGTCTTAACCACCCTTGTTTTTCACCAATAACAGTGCACTCCCCAGACCTCTTCCATCGGAAACCTGGCTCCAGTTGTTGCCTTGGTTCCAGCTGAAGTTGCCACAGCCTTCCTTAGCTCAGAGGCCTTGAAGCATCTCCTCAGGCTGGTCACTGGCCCAGCCTCTGCTCCATCATGATGCCTTGGTCTGGTGCCAGTTCCCACTCACCCTCTTCCTGAAGCCAGCTTTGAGCTGTCTCACCCTGCTTGTGGGCTGGCTTGTGCTACAGTAAAACTACCATGCAAATTCAGTAGCCTGAAGAGCACACAGTACCCAGGATCCCTCTAGCATCACAGGGGCTAATGAGCCTTTTTTTTTTTTTTTGACTTTTTTTTAATATATTTTATTGGTTATGCTATTACAGTTGTCCTATTATCCCCCCTTCATTCCCCTCCACCCTGAACACCCTCTCCCACCCACGTTCCCCCCCTTTACTTCAGTCCATGTGTCATAAGTTCTTT